>OY723385.1:31491280-31563780 GCA_963210295.1 Ophion ellenae
TCTTGCTTCTATTTCTTGGCGTTAACGAGCCGCGGCAAATTAATCCTATACACCACTAATTCAGCGCCGAATCATGTTTGAACACCACAAAGAAGAGGAACGGATGGACGAAAAAGGATCGTTGAAGATTGTTCCGTTGAAAAAGCGTGAGGCGTTTAGAAATCGAAAAGCAGAGAAGTCGAAGGACAGGCGCAAGTCGAATGGTTGAAGGGGCTGTGAGGGTTCACAATGGCGGAACGAGTCATCTGTAGTGAGCAAGAACCGTACTAAACAGCAAGCAGTACTCAACCAACCGTGTCGTTGAAGGGAGAGGAAAAAAGCGTCGTCGATTGAAGAAAAGTCTTGGAATGAACGAGGCGTAGCAGCGTTAAAGGAGGAAGAAGAACAAAGGTCCGTTTGTTGCGGAATTGTAAGGGAACAAGGAGGAGAAGGGAAGGCGGAGGAGTAAAGTGCAGCGATAGGAAAAAGGAAGAAACGAAGAAGGCACGAACGGCGTGTAACTTGTCACGGTGGCGAGACTCAACGTCGAAGGGACGAAGAAGGAAAGAGAGCTTCTTCGGCTCTTTGGATCAGGCGTCGGGACGCCGTGCTCACTTTTCTTACGGTTAATCCTTCGCCAAAGCATCGCGGCGGGCAGAAAACGAAGATCTACAAAGCCAAAGAGAGAGGGAGAGTGTAATATAGGGGAAAAAACGAAACAGTACGTACAGGCGAATATTGCGTTAAACGATGTAAGAAAAGGTAGCCTGTATGCTCCTCCAACCTCGGCCGAGCTTGCGTGGGTTTTGCAAGGAACAACCTTTCGAACATGCTGCTTCTGCTGATGCTGCATGCTGCCAGAGAGAGGATGATAGGACGAGCGTGTAGGAGGTGGGTTACATCGTCGCCGTGTGGCGTGCCGAGCGATATACATATATTATTCGAGATAGCTGTAGCGATGAAAAACAGGAACCGAGCGAAGACGAAGAGAAGGAGAAGACCACATGAGAGATAGGAAGTCGACGAAAGGTATATCCCCGACGCACACAACACGTTTCGTGGCCTCCTCTTTGCGCTACACCAAGGAAAAATTTCGAAAATAAATACATTTGCCTTGGAAAGAAATTGTTTAAGCCAATTAAGGAAGGACATTGAACATCACCCATCAATATCCAAGGTATCCACTTCAAGTATTCACCTGAAGAGCCATTGGGGATAATTCTCGATACCGTCACGAAAGGCTCTATTTATCCTAGTAACCGGGATTTGTTTTCCTGAAGATCCTTCCTATCCTGGAGCCTTGCGGAGAAAGTTTGTCGTGGAAGCTTCAATCAGGTACGACTAACTTCATGGAGTACACTCGGAGTGCAAGGCCACCACGATGATTATGGAAGTATCCGGTAAAAATAAGGCCAATCGTTTGGTCGGTCTTTGAGTCACAACTTGTTAGCTTCCCGCGTGGCTTGCGATGAAATAACGTTTCGCGGTAGCCACCCTTTTTTACACGCTCAAACATACCGTAGGAGTCAAGCGAGCGAGTGAACGAAATGAGCGCGGAAGAAACGCAGTGGCGACTCCACCCTGACTTAAGTGCTTGGCTGACTTACATCCCTCAGGGCGAAGGGTGCGTTAAGAGGGCGTGGCCGAGATCCTCCTCGCACTCTCGCAACTCCTCGTCTGCGCATTTACTTTCTCTTACATGAGTGTGGTATCTTCTTTCCTGGTCGGTACAAAAAAAGGGCAACGCATCCTTGAAAAAAGGGAAGAAAGTTCTTCGGTCCAGTATATATGTATATTTCCTCTATTTTCGTTGCCATTCCGATGGGATATTGATGTCACTCGTACAACTGCACGAATTACTATGGTTCATCTGCACGAATGAGATCATCACATCGAGGAGCTACTGGCACGAAGAATGATCCAACGAGAGTGATCCTCATCCCTTCCCAAATCTGGCCGCATATTTCTCCCATTGCACCATGGGCCTTCGCTCATCCCAGTCCCCGTCGCTTCTGTTCTCACCAGGCGAAAAGATCAAATCATGCTTCTCGAATGTCCCGCCGAAAGTTACACCAACGTCTACCCACGTTTCGATCGACGATACAAAGATTATTATATGAAACGAACAGCCTGCCGTATCATTCCGTTTGATCGGCAACGCAAAAATCCAGATGTTCCTTTACATCTAGAACGCGCGGAGATCTGGGTTACTGCAACACAGACGAAGCAGCGGGATCAGAACTCCTCCCTGCATTATCGACCAGTTTCGCAAGCAGATCTGTCCAATAGATCAAACCCAAGCAATTAAGTACTAGATTAGCAGCTGTTGGACCTCCACAATTATATCTCGCTGAAACCCTCAATCGATCGACTCTGATTCTTGCTGATCCCAATGATGGTTCAATCCTATGTACTTTCCAGCGGAAAATGATAATCAAACGCTGATTCGAGACAAGTAGATCGCGGGTCACTACTTCACACACGATTCACCGTAAATCTGGGACGATGTGATTTCGCGCGCCATCTCCGCGAATCGTATGGTGAATTCGAAACCCCTTGATTGGTCGGGAGGGCGTTATGTACGCGCCTGCGTTATTCGTGAAGGCGGAGTGTTGTCGGCTATCCAACGAAGGTTCGCAGGGCCGCGAGTCATTCCGATGATGCGCCCCGACGCTGAAAGGCTACATATACCTGTGGTATGTATATACATACGCGCGAAGATATAGAAGAGCGGGAGAATCCAGTAGGAAGAAGGAGGACGAAGTGTAGAATGGGAGAGGGGTCAGCTGGGACGCGAAGGCAGGAGCAGGAACAGCAGCAGCACAGCAGCAGCATTCCATCAAAGCAGACTCCATCTTATGTGCCGCTCTGGCTCTCTGACCCCAGGCTATATCTTTGCCCTCTCTCTCTCTCTCTCTCTCTCTCTCTCTCTTTCTTGTATGGCACACACAAATTCCAGTTTGTATACACGTACACGTAACGCATATTACAGTGTAGTCATATTTTCTCCGTTCGCTCTTTCGTTCTTTCTCCTCTCCTTTAACATTCTCCCCCTTATTCGCATCTCGATCCGATCGTCGACTTTCTCATATCTTCGTCCTCTCCCCTTTTTATCCGGGTCTTTGGCTCCCTCGTTCTCTCTCAGACTGGTCGCCTTTGCCCCGGTCCACGTAGTCGTTCGAGGGACGCAGGCAAATCGTCGTGCCATAGCTTGTTCAGGTTCGGATATTCGGGCGAGAGATCCATGAAGGAAGGAATGGACTGCGCCGCGGCTTCGTTGAACGACGCCGAAGAGAAGTAGAGAGAGAAAAGACGATAGCAATGAGAAACATGCAGGCCAGCATCCTTTTTCGATAGGGTCCGGTGTGAAGAGGCTTTCGGGAGAGGCAAGCGAGCGAAATCCTGTTTGGAAGCGTAGGAGGAGAATGACCAGGGTTGTAGGTACGATGGCGTCGAATCCAGAAACTTTGGAGACGTTGATCTTGCGTATTATTCATGGCATTGAGATACTCTTCGTTCCACCTTGATTGAACGACGAACCCTGTTTCTTGAATATTCGCGTATTTTTTTTCTCGTTTTCTTTTAGTTTTCTGTTTCCTCTCGCCTTCCATATCTTCTTCTATTCGTCGAACCTTTTGCCAGTTTGAAATCACCGAAAGAAGGCGAGACGACGTCGTGTTCTCTTGGGTCCAGGGACGAGTAGACGGAGACAACGATCGATGTTTGTACATCGCTCTCGACACGGGAGGAAGACGCTACGAGGCGAAGACACGAGCGTCCGCGAACGAGAAGCTCAAGCGAATAGGTGCGTTGACGTGGCTCGATGGATGCATTTTTAACGCAACGGAAATAGCGCGGCGCTTCGTGATTTTCTCTCTTTCGGTTTCTCTCTCTCTCTCTCGCTCTCCCCCCCCCCCTCTCTCGGTTGTTCTCTCTTTTCCCTGGCTATTCAGAACGTAACGCGTCTTCGAATAGCAACGCGAAACGATCGCAAGCGGACTCGCTCGCAGACAAAACAGCAGCAGCTGCTGGTAGCACGACGCGACGACAGTCTCGAGAACGAAAACCCCGAATTCTACATTCTTCACTTTTTCCTCTCCGCGTCCTTCCTCTCTTACAATATATATTCCTCTTCCCCTTTATTTTCTCCGAGGCGAAAGACGAGCACGGTCAATCGCGTTTCTTGTCCTTCTTCTTCCTTTTCTCGTTCATCGCTGCGCGAATCCACGTTGCCCTTTCGTCGGAGTGACGAGTCCTCCTTTCAATTTACGAAACGTTGTAGCAATTTCATTGATAAGTTTGAAACAATAAATTTACAGCGGGAGAAATAATCTTACAACACAAAAAATAATGTTACAACGAAAAAAACGTAAATTTACAGCCGAAAAAATGTTTTACTGCGGACAAAATAACTTTACAGAAAAATATAAATTTCGGTTATAACCGATACTGAACATAAATTTGTTTATTCCTAATGGCTGTAACAATAAGTGTACAAAACTCAAGGCGCAAGAAAACTACACGATTTCAGTCTTTTCACTCACTATCATAAATGTGAGGCTCGCACAAGGGCCAACGACTATGTACTTTGGAGCTGTAAATCATCATCGAGACCCGATTGAAAAGTTGGCACGGGAAAAAGACTAACAAATATTTAATAACTGATGATGGTTTACAGAAAATACATGTAGACTCTCTCTCTCTCTCTCTCTCTCTCTCTCTCTCTCTCTCTCTCTCTCTGTCTCTCTCACACACACACACACACACACACACACACATACACACACACATCTTGTAGATATGTTTGTGTGCGTGTATATATATTTTCTGAATATTCGAGCGGAAAAAGTTCAAACGGCCACCTTGCCGTATGAGGATATTATATATGCGCTTGTATAGGTCGCGTTAGCAAAGCCCCCAATAATGTGGTCCAATTCTGATGTTAAGTGTGGTGGTGTTGAACTTCTCTGACTATGGTAGACTCGCGCAAGTGCCGGCGTGTCGAGAGATGCCCTCGTAAATCAACGCGTTTAGATTGTGCTGCATTAGTGGCCGTTTTATGGCGTACTTGGGGAGATACGAGACGAGCCGACGTATTCGTAACTGTTGCGTACTCGACTAATCCCACACGCATATGGGGAAAAGTGATTTCGAAGACATTGGACTGCTAGAATCGTCCTTACACTCATCCATTGTTGACGTTTAGATAAATGTAGGCATATTTATGTAAAGATAATTACGAGAGTTCCAAGGATATCCACTGCCGGACAAAAGTTTTCGGACACTTCAGATAATTGCAAAACTTTCTATCACTGGATAATTGCCAAATAATGTTATTGATTTTATTTATTACTTTTCGAAGATACTATATAGCATTATTTGATGCATTATAGTATTCCAATATAATTTTGCAATTATCCAAAGTGTCCATAAGTATTGCAATTATCTGATTTGTCGGAAAACTTCTGAGCGGTAGTGTATTTATATATATACAACCTTGGCCAAAAGTATAAACACCCTGCAATCTTTCTACCCGGAGAAAAAATCGACCAATTTAACCAAACGGCGTTTTGAAGAAGATGAAACCAGCTGCATTTTGTATTTGTATTTATATTTGTGCGATTTTTTCGTACTCGGTACATCATTTTGAAAATGTCGGTTTTTACGATTTTCGTACTTGCCAGAATCGCGTGCTGGACTCAGAAAAAATAGTAATCTCACCATTCGGTGATAAAATCTTTGAAAAGGAAACCGTTAACTTTAGTTTTGTTAAAAAAAATGTTGCGATTTTTTTGCAGAGTAATTTAGTTTTTCTTGAAAAAAAAACGGCCTGTTCCCGAAAAGCCGGCATCGTGCGGCGTAACTTGAAAACTATGAGATTTGGAATATTTAGTCTAAGGAGTAAAAAGTTGTATTTTGTTATTTTCGAGTCACTACAATTAAATTTTTTTTTAATTTCTTCGTATTGCAAGTTTCGGTTGATAGTCGACGATTTGTCTCATTAATTTATTGCCGTTACTTAGAAACAAAGATGTTTTAATGAAAATATGAAGAGGAGAAAAGTACATTCACCCTTGGCCACAAGTGTTAAGCACCCCTATAAAATATTGATATTTTAAAAAGTACATAAAGCTATTACAATCGCGTTGAATTAGAGCTAAGATGGCAGCATCAAATATAAAATGAAACAATAGAAAACCTCCTTTAGTGAATTGCAAAACACCTGGATTTAAAAAAACGCTAAACATGTGCGGTTTTTAAATTTCGAAAAAAACTTTTACCAGTCTTCATTTGCTAATCTCAGAGTGAAGGAGTCTTTTTCTCCGATTTTATTAGTAATATTCGATTCTGCCGAAGAGTGGTTACTTTATTTTTCCCGATCATCTTCGATTTCGCTGACTGTCAGTTTTCATTCGTTTAACTCCATATAAGCTCAGAATGTCACTTGAATCGTATGACCTACAAATTAAATGGGGTATCTTTTCTCCTCTTGATATTTTCCTTCGTCCAAGCCCTGTTTTTTTATATGGAAAAGAAACTTGTAAAATTGGAATTTGATCGGTGCGGTAATTTTTCATATATCGTGGTCACCGATTTTAAAAAAAGGAATTTTGAGAAAAACGTGTCTGAAGTTCGCCGGTTCGTCGAACCGCCTTATAAACGCCTATAATTCTCTCAACTTTGAACGGATCGATGAAAAATTACCCGAGAATATTTCTGAGGTGTTATATTTTGAGAATCCGTTGAAAACCTAAAAGCAATATTCCCAAAAATGTCAACTAGGTGTAAGGTCTCACACAGAATAATACAAATTTAATTCATGTAATGCCTTCCTACTTTTAGTATTCACGGAAAAAGTTGATACAATTTTTCCTAATTAACACTTGAACATAAATAGGTACCGTCAATTTCCATCCACATATGCACAAATTAAGTTTGCTACTAGATTTTTTTAAATATAATGGTCTGTGTTTTGTTTACTAAATGCATTTTTCCCCATCTTTTTTTGTCCGCTCATAAAAAAACCGAACCAATTTGTAGACATTTTCAATAAGCCGGAGTGCTCGGATTTTTTTGTTCATTGTCGGCTAAATCAGCGTTGAGCATCCCATGTATGCGCATAAATTACTTTACACTATTTTTTTTCGATTACAGTCGTTGTCGTCGTGAAAAATGAATGACTCCTCGAGTCTCTCGTAGTAATTAGCGCGCTCTCTCCCGACTTATCGAGGCATTCATTATGGAACGTGTGAGATATAGGTACGCGTTGATAGGAAATTGAAGAAAAATGTTTAATTGCCCTGTTATTCGTTATTATCTTGATGCATGTTTTACGGGTAATGAGGATTTACGATTGCATGCTTTTCCTTTCCTTCATTCGTGTGTGTATAGGGTGTCTCAAAATGAGCTGACATTTCAATTTATTAATTAAACGTATTATTTATTTGAAAAGTACGAATTTTTTTATTTTAATATAAGGTACAAACATGGAGATTATGTGTGGAACACAATATCCGACTAATTAATAAATTCAAATGTCAGGTTATTTTGAGACACCATTTATATCTAGGCTTAAATATGAAATATCAGACCTGCGTAATAGATGCGCGTAACGTGTGTCGTAATCTTGTATGCTAATGAATACGTGCGAACAACCTGCAGTGGCGAATTTATTATGGAGATATTTTTTACGCGATCCTCGTTGTTTTGTGGATTTTTCCGGATATATTTTCATCGTTGACGGATAGACAGGCACACATAGCGTTATGTTGAACCCCATGTTACATGGAGTTGCATCCGTTTGTTTCACAATGCAGCCCATACGGCGGCATGAATGTTTTACCTTTGCGCCCCCCTCTTGTCCTTCGCTATCCGCATATTTATAATAAATACATAATATCGCTAATACTTCACATATTATCGGTGTAGGGGTTGCGCCTTACTCGGATTCCCCGCGGTGACTTCGCAGTCCACTATAATCGCGTGTCATATCGAATATCGCTATATATATATATATATATATATATATATATATATATATATATATATATATAAAGAGTGCGCGCCCTGCTGGCAACCATTGCAACTGTTGCAACCATTTTTGCGAATTTCACCTCGCCGTCGATCGCGGGTATCACATGTATATATCCCCGATTTATTCCCGAACGGCCCTTGATTTTATTCCGATCAGGATGTACCGAGACGTTATATTGCCCCTTTTTTCTCGTGATTCTCTCTCTCTCGCTCTCTCTCTCTCTCTCTCTCTCTCTCTCTCTCTCTCTCTCTCTCTCTCTCTCTCTCTCTCTACTCCGTCTCTCTTACATTGACTACACATATACATACATCTGCTCGAAGGATAAAATTAATTTTTCCCACTCGAATCGAACGTTGTATCGTTTAAGACAATGCCCATGGTATCATATGGCCATTGCATCTCTATATATTGAATAATCCGTATTAAGAACATGAAGGAAAAACAGAAGATAATTCACCAATTATAAGTGAATTGAAATAAGGCATTCGACATATTACTTTGAATAACGGTATAATCAATAAACATCATTATTATTGTTATTATAATTTCTTCAAAAAAATATACGTAGCGAATCGTGATTGTTAATGTATTATTATCATTATAGTTTCTTCGAGAATTGTTCTCTTTGAACTCCATCTAATTTTGTTTTTTTTTTTTCAAATAAAATTTTGTTCGTACGATTTGAAGTTGAACCAAAAAAGGGCACTGCACAACAACATTCGATGCTCTTTATCGTCATATTGACGCAGACGTGTATATTGTGAGTAACAGAGGACGTGTGTTTGGAAACATTCTCCAACTCGACGCCCTCAACAACAGCTCTTTCTTCGTCCCTTCTTTCCCTCGAGAGAGGCCCGCAGGGGGTTTATTCGCCGACGAGTGGCGCCTGGGGCAACCGTCCTCCACACACACGCGCGCATTTATATATATAGCTCTCGATTTCTCTTCTGCGTAAATGGTTGCTTGCGTGCGGGCAGCCCGCGAAATCGCGAATACTCTGTGTGTGCTGCATTGTTTCTCTCCTCCTGGCAATCTGTTGTGGGTGCTCGAGTCGAGTGTGGCTCTCGTCGACGCCCTTCTCTCTTCTCGAGTGTATTTTCACCGTGTATATATGTATATATATATATATATATATATATATATATATATATATATATATATATATATATATATATATATATATGTAGCTGTGTGCGTGGATGTGTTTGCGTGTGAAAGAGGGAGACTTATCAGCCACCCTGAAGTACACCAGCCAGTCGCCCTTCACGAAATCGTTCTGCATCCACCCTTCGGGCCAGTTCTCTCAACTGATCGCCGCACGCGTGGAGAACTTCTCTCTCTCTCTCTCTCATTACAGATCGCTGACAATTAGCCCTCGAGATGAAAGCCGGCGATTTTTTTCCCTAAATGATTTCGGATCGAATAATTTTTTTTCTACATATCGAGAGACCATTTTGGTTGCAAGAAATTGAGAGTATAATTATCAAACATGTACAAACAATAAGAGATAATTATGAACGATGTACAGAAAATAAGAGATAATGAACGTGCGTTGGGGCATTAAGAAAATTGAATAAGCGAACAGAATGGCTGGCTATCCCAAAAGAATTCCGAGAGAAAATGAGGATCAATTGATTCGGCAATATCGATGTTCTAGCAGTGGCGTAGCGTGGATTTTTGCCGCCCGGGGCTAACCCTAAATTTGCCGCCCCCCCCCCCCCCCCCGCCCTATTTTCGCAACTAACAAGAAAACGTTGCGACGTCGATGTCTCCGATTTCGATGAAATTTGGCATGCTTGTAGAATGGGTAAAAATAGGCGACACGTATTTTTTTATATCGGCGGAACCTGATTTTTAAGGGTTGAAAAGCACCCTCGAAAATTGGGGTGTTTATAGTTTTTCGTCGATAACGTTTTAACGGTACGAGATATGAAAAAACTTCAAATTGCAACAATGTTTATTTTTGTGTGTACTATACATTGGAGCTGAGAACGATGCAGATAGCAACAAATTTCACAATGTTTATTGCAAAAATGCAATTTTTTCAACCGTATCTCCGAGAATTTTTAATCGATTTGGATGTAAATTTGCATACATGTAGGGAATGGAAAAGTGCGGATACGGATTTTCTCTTTTTCCGATATCTCACAATTAAGGGGTTGAAACTGCCCGTCGATTTTTTCGCCGAGAGCATCGTATAATCAGCTAGCCTTTTGGCATTTCGGTCTAAATTCATGTCAATATATGTTCGTGCTGTGGGGCAATTGCATATTTGTAACATTTCAGCCGCCCCCCCCCCCCAACGGTCCCCTCTCGAAAGGCAAACGTTCAAAGTTCTTACCGTGCGGCACGGACGAAAATTTGTGGAAATAAAAATGGGTTGCAAAGAATGTACAATCAATAAAAATAGTCGATACACATTTTCTCGTTTTGGCGGAACGACACTCTTAAGGGGTCAACGCACCCTTAAAAACTTCGTTCTTTCTATAGCTCGTGAACGGGCCGAAATAAAAATAAAGTTCGAAAGGAAAACATGTTGTATTCTTCGACTACTAGACGTTCATGATGATAATGATGAGTACAACAATAAATGGCGTGTTGTTTATTGCAATAATTCGTGAATTACTTGTGAAAAAACACTCTTCAGTTTTCCACTAATATGGGCAGAGGCAAGGATCGCAATCACGGACTGATTTCGTTCTCCGGGAAGTAACTGGATTACAATTGTATATTTACGAAGTAATTCTCCCCCGCCACGTACTGCCTTTGAAGATTACAACACAATCGGAAAAGTATTCTCACGCTTACTCATTTAGGAAACGTTTTAACTCTATGTTCTTTATGGATTATACTTATTACAATAATGATAGTCATGATAAAAGTGTTTGAAACAAAGAGATTTCTTACACCACGCACAAGTGATAATAGCTGCTTCGCCGCACATATCGCATGTCGGTGCATTTTGTGAAAAGCAAAATTCCACCGGAATCACCGAACAGGAAATACAGTTCAGTAAGGATCTAGAAAACATGATCATTGAAGCGATGGACCAACCTATGAAAATGGAAGTCGAAACTGGTTTGGATTTTCTGTCACCAAATGAAATTCATGAAGTAGCCGCAATAGAAGATGACAGTGAAGGAGATTGGCACGGACAACGATACCTAGATCCAAAAAATGATGAAAATGTATGAACCCAAGATATAGAAGAATTGAGTTACGAAAACAAGAGCTGTAGATTCCTGGAGATCCGGGGCAAAAGGGAATAGAAAGTTATCATCTGTTCAAACGTAATTCAAAAAGGTGCAATCAGAGCCGCAGTTGCGCCGGTAGGCCCATAGTATAAATAAGGGTAGCACCTACAAAGAAAAGTTAACAAAGATAGCTCACTACACGTTAAACAATTTTGATGATGCTTTGGCCAAAAGGCTGCCTGTCCATGATGTAGATCTTCGACGATGGGCCTTACGTGCACGAGAAATTGTAGAAATACCAGCCGTAAATTTCCAAGCATCCGCTATTTGGCTAAGGTCATTCAAAAACCAACGTGAAATTGTGTCACGGACGATTACTAAATATGTAACAAAACAACAATTATTAAACGCTGATACACTTCAAAACAAAGTTATCGAATTTATAGAAATGCCGAAAGTCAACATAGCCAACGTTGGGGCTGAAAACACATTTAATTCTGGTCAGAGTGGATTCAATTTAGAGCTACGTACAGACCGCACATTGGCAAAAGAAGGGCAGCAATGCGTTGAGACAGTCGGGCAATCGAAAACATCAACAACACACAGTCATACTATACAGCCTTTGGTTTCTGCGAGTGGCAAGCTTTTGACACCTATGTTGATCGTTTTAAACGAACCTACTGGCAAATTTAGTCCTCAAGTGGAACAAACTATGTTCAGAGCCGAACATATATTTCTATTGGCTTCGAAATCTGGAAAATTGACGACTAATCATTTCAAGCGATGGTTCCAAGAAGTATATATTCCCAATACGGGTCCAAAATCGGTGATACTTCTGGATTCTTGGAGCGGTCAATGTCCAACTGCATTTAAAGAAGTGGATATGCAAGGGAAAGGTATGAAAGTTTTAACCATTCCAGCAGGTAAATATATTGCACCAGTTTCATTAGTTCTGTAGACAATTAGTCCATACGATAATTAGTAATTCCTGCAAGTACGACTGGAATGATACAGCCCCTTGATGTTTATGGCTTCCGTGTGTGGAAAAACTTCGTCAAACACTTTTCTGACGCAGTAATATTATATAATTACGACGTCAATCTGCATTTGGGTGACAATATTGTTAAATTATAATCTCTTACACACAACCAGTTTTCTTCTCCACGGTTCACAAACCTTTTCAAATGCGTGGTAAAAAAGCGGGTACGAAGAAGAAAGACCACCAAACTTCGAAAATCCGGTAGAATTTTGCTTTTCACAAAATGTACCGACATGCTATATATGCAGCGAAGCAGCTATTATCACTTGTGCGTGGTATTAGAAATCTTTTTGTTTCAAACACTTTTATCATGACTATCATTATTGTAATAAGTATAATCCATAAAAAAACATAGAGTTGAAACGTTTCCTAAATGAGTAAGCGTGAGAACACTTTTCCGATTGTGTTGTAATCTTCAAAGGCAGTACGGGGTGGGGGAGAATTTCTTCGTAAATATACAATTGTAATCCAGTTGCTTCCCGAAGCACGAAGTCAGTCCGTGATTGCGATCCTTGCCTCTGCCCATATTAGTGGAAAACTGAAGGGTGATTTTTCACAAGTAATTCATGATTTATTGCAATAAACAACATGCCATTTATTGCTGTACTCAGCATTATCATCATGAACGTCTAGTAGTCGAAGAATACAACATTTTTTCCTTTCGAACTTTATTTTTATTTCGGCCCGTTCACGAGCTATAGAAAGAACGAAGTTTTTAAGGGTGTGTTGACTCCTTACGAGTATCCTTCCGCTAAAACGAGAAAATGTGTATCGACTATTTTGACTGATTGTACTTTCTTTGTAACCCATTTTTATTTCTACAAATTTTCGTTCGTGCCGCACGGTAAGAACTTTGAACGTTTGCCTTTCGAGAGGTGACCGTTGCGGGGGGGGGGGGCGGCTAGAATGTTACAAATATGCAATTGCGTCATAACACGAACATATATTGACGTGAATTTAGACCGAAATGCCAAAAGGCTAGCTGATTATACGATGCTCTCGACAAAAAAATCGACGGGCAGTTTCAACCCCTTAATTGTGAGATATCGGAAAAAGAAAAAATCCGTATCCGCACTTTTCCATTCCCTACATGTATGCAAATTTACATCCCAATCGATTAAAAATTCTCGGAGATACGGTTGAAAAAATTGCATTTTTGCAATAAACAATGTGAAATTTATTGCTATCTGCATCGTTCTCATCTCCAATGTATAGTACACAAAAAAATAAACATTGTTGCAATTTGAAGTTTTTTCATATCTCGTACCGTTAAAACGTTATCGACGAAAAACTAAAAACACCCCACTTTTCGAGGGTGCTTTTCAACCCTTAAAAATCGGGTTCCGCCGATATAAAAAAATACGTGTCGCCTATTTTTACTCATTCTACAAGCATGCCAAATGTAATCGAAATCGGAGACATCGACCTCGCAACGTTTCCTAAAGTGCCGATCGCCGCCGCCGACCCACATCGGCGCCGCCCGGGGCCATGCCCCCCCACGCTAGGCCACTGTGTTCTAGAAATACTGTTTTGCCGAGACCAAAGAGTCAACAAAAAAGAAACAGTTTTTCGTTATAGCCGGGACAATATCAGCCCTTCCAATGAGACACGACGTGTAATTCGTGCGTGGTGCACGGCTCTTGCGGGCGCACGTGTATAAGCGTGGACAATCTTGCCTCTCCCGTGTAATTAAACTGGGATCGATAGAGGCCGCATGGCCAGGGCGAGAGGACGACGAGGAGGAGGAGAGTGAAACAAATAAAAGCAGTGTTGAGAGAGAGCGAGAAACGAAAAGGCGGCAAGAGAGAGACAGAGTGGCGGGGGGAAGGGGGGGGCAGCAAGTAAAAAAGGGAGAGACAAGCGAAGAGAAAGAAGGAAAGAGTGAGATGGAGGTGGCCAAGCTGGTGCCCAAGAGTGCTAATTAACGAGACCGGAGGTGTTGAAATCGAGTCGCCGTATTTCACACGAGGTGCGGAGCGACCTCTGATGGGACTTTCTGGTACTGCGGCCTTCTTCTCATCCTTTTTCACGTCGCGGTAGTTTGCTATTTCTATCTGTATGTGTGTATATATGAGTGTGTAGTGCGATATGCTGTTTTGCACTTGAGATGCAGAAGGAGACAGAGCGATGAGAAGTGCGGACAGAGAGGGAGACGGAAGGAGAAAGAAAGAGAAAGAGAGGAGAGCGAACAAGTGACCATACAGATCGTGCGGAACGAAGAGATCGGCACACGACGTGGTCCAAGTTGGAGACACAAACAACGAGAGAAAGAGAGAAAGAGAGAGAGAGAGAGAGAGAGAGAGAGATAGTTAGTTGAAAGAAA
Source organism: Ophion ellenae (assembly GCA_963210295.1). Classification (NCBI taxonomy): domain Eukaryota; kingdom Metazoa; phylum Arthropoda; class Insecta; order Hymenoptera; family Ichneumonidae; genus Ophion; species Ophion ellenae. The sequence continues at coordinate 31,505,851 of OY723385.1, forward strand.
GTATTGATGGAGGTGTGTATAGATTCTTCGGGAGGGACACAGAGGAACTAATAGGCGGGGTGAGAAACAAGCCGCCACTGAGATAAGAAGACCCCGGGGCCCCTCTGGCATAATAATTTGTGCTCCCACGTTTTGTCCCCCCCCCCCCTCTCTCTCTCTCTCTCTCTTTTATACTCCTCTCATCTGCTCTGGACCGAGAGAGGCCGCTGCTGTACCCTCCGGGACGTCTCAATTACGAGATAGAGAGCATTACAGCCGAGAGAACATTGTAGAACATTTTTCGGGCGTTGCATCCGGCCTTAAAACGGCCTTAACGAGGCTACTATCTAGCGAATCAAATTTTCGCCTTTGACCGAATAACGATACTTTTCTTCCTTCTCAAATTCTCTCGATCAAATTCGCAACGGCGGACACTTTCGATAAGCGAGGACTAGAAAGATGGAGAAAAAACAATCACGCGAGATTCACAAGTAGTACAGTCGTGCTGTCGCTGAAAAAAACCCGGAATCGGATAAAATTAGAAGAAGGCTAGTTTTTTGACAAGTGATTTTGTAGGTGCCACGGGTGCTAAATCCAAGTTTGCCTAAAAATCGGGGTGTAGGGTTCTTTTTTAGGGGATGAAAGGAGATGGGGGTGGATTAATGCCAAACTACAACCTCTACGAGGTCGGCGCCGTGGGACAAAATGTTCAGAAAAATCCGGTCTTTAGTTTTGTCCACAGCGCCGAAGTCGTGGAAGTTTATTTTGAGGGTGAAAAAGTGGGGTGAAATTTTGAAAAATCAGTTTAAATTCAATAACTCTTTTATAAAAAATCGTACACTTTTTGTTGAAATGGGAACGTTGTAGCCCTTAAAAAGATGCGTCGATCGAGTATTCGATCATCACTCTCCGATAATATCTTCACCCCCAAAAAAATGTTAAAAAACAAACAAAAAAATAGTTCATTGAATAACTAAAAAAAAAATCGGTTTTGCGGGTATGGTTTAAATGTACGAAATGTAGAGAATAATTTTCTCCATATTTTCGTTGCTATGGACCACCCTTGAATTTTGATTTTCCAACCCCTCTCGGGGGTTGAACATTCAAAATGAAATTCTGGGAAAACTATTGACCGCACGAATTCGCCGCCGTGGAAGAATTTGTAGCTTGAAACCTCAGTTACATTTTTGTCCACAGCGCCAAACTCGTATCTCTTTAGTTTCGATCAATAGTTTTCCCAGAATTTCATTTTGAATTTTCAACCCCTGAGAGGGGTTCGAAGAAGCAAAATTCAAGGGTTGTCCATAGGAAAGAAAATATAGAGAAAATTATTCTCTACATTTCGTACATTTGAACCATCCCCGAAAAATCGATTGTTTTTGAGTTATTCAATAAAGATTTTTTTTGTTAATTCTTCAACAATTCTTTTGGGGGCGAAGATATTATTGGAGAGGGTTGATCGAATACTTGATCGACGGGTCTTTTCAAGAGCTAAAACGTTTCCATTTAAACAAAAATTGTATGAACTTGTCCTAAAAAGTTATCGAATGAACACTGATTTTTCAAATTTCACCCCACTTTTTCACCCCCAAAATGAACTTCCACGACTTCGGCGCTATGGACAAAAATAAAACCTCGATTTTTTTGAACATTTCGTCTCCCGGCGCCGACCTCGTGGGGGTTGTAGTTTGGCATTAATCCACCCCCATCCCCCAAAAAAAACCCTACCCCCCAATTTTTAGGCGAACTTGGTTTTAGCACCCGTGGCACATACAAAATCACCTGTCAAAAAACTAGCCTTCTATTTTTTTCGGATTCCAATATATAGCACGACTGTACTAAAGTTTTTGTGAGGGAAAGAGAGAAAGAAAGGTTGATCGATGCGTTAATAAAAAGTCTAGGGGAGTTGACATAGTCAGATATGACGACACAACCTCAATATATTTCCAAATATTTGCGCTATACGCGTAACGATGACGTCTTATGGTCGGGCAATAAGCGTTGCTAGTAGCGAAATCGAGTATAGCCGTTAGTGAACGCAAACTTTTACGTAGTGAATATTTTCACGATTTTAAAATGCAAAATAAAACTGCGACCACGTTATTATTTGGGGCTAAAATACCCTTCGGGTAAGATTGTTTAGTTCAACTAATTTATACATACACTAGGGTCATTGTACTTCACAAATACCGCACAACGGATATTCTAGCTCCAAAGTTCTTGTCCCAACAAATAAACAAAATTTGCATTCATTTATGGGTAAGTTGACATACCAGACGTCGGTGTAAGATGGCACACTGTGTCATCTTAGCCTGCTGCGTATAAAACCGGATATTGAAACAGATTTTTTCGCTTATCGTTATAGGACTCGCCTTCCTTTGAAGGGCGGTCTCCCCCCGCAAACTCGTTTTTCCGTCAATAAAAAAAAAATACGTGTCTTATGGTTTTCAATTCCCTATCACATATATGAGTTTCACGAAAATCGAAGGTGGACACTCAAGTGATGTTTCTTGTTACTAATATCTGTGAGTGAACTCCGAGTGGGATGTGAGACTGACGAAACAGAGAGGATACGGTGTTCTTGTAAGGTGAAGATGTAAACATGTGAAATAATACACCGATGTCGATATATATGTATAAGGCAGAGTCTGTCTGCGCCGGTGTTTTGAGGGCGACCGGACTCTGTCGGCGCCAAAGCTAATAGACATATCTTTGTGCGGCTTGCAAAACGCACAACGACGGTATGCACGGATCGAGAGAGCGCAAGCAAACAAGCAAAACATTACTGGACAACTGAACAGCCGAAGGAATAAGTTACGAACGTACACGCGAGGCAATAAGTGAAGAAAAAACAGGACACTGTACAAGAGCGAATGAGCGTGGCGGAGAGAGTAAGATGGCGAGAGCGCGCGAGACAGAGGCGGAGAAGGACTGAAGTGACATATTGTGGCGAGGGGCTCGACTTCAAACTTCGAACGAGTAGATCGTTCAAGTCTAATCGCTCTTGGCGCGAATCATATCATATTCAGATACGATTTCGACGTCTGGAGGGAAAAAGAATAAACGTAACGAGAAAATAATTTAATTAATGTCTTTTTTTCAGCCCACAATTGTAGAAGAGTCTTTACATTTTGTGAGAAAATGATAATGCCACGATTATTATTATTATTATGATTTGTTGTTTTTTAAAGTAAGATTCTATTGCTCAGGGTAACTCCCTCAGTTTGCACTGTGAAACATTCATCTAGCCCGGTGGGCTAGGCTCGATCTTCACCAAGACCGGCACAATCATGCTGGCCAAATATCTAAAAAAGTTATTGTTATTATTATTATTAGTATCAGTCATCGTGGAAAGGTGAATTAATTATAGATCAAGAAAAGTCAAGAATGAGTGGGTGAGACACTAATACGTAAGGAGTATCAAAACTTACGGAAAAACATGAGCTATAATATAGCAAAAGTTTATACAAATAGGATGAAAGGCAGTATCTTAATATCTGATAATGTGTCGACTTTTCGATTTCGACAATTCTATAGTGTCGGCTAGAATTAAAGAGGATAAGGGTATAAAAATACACGACACAAGTTCTGGTATGTATGTCGATAAGCCTCGAGCTGAATGGATCTGCGCCACTTTTATTCTCACGTTAAAATACTCTTGGTGCATATAAACTCAGACAGATGCATGCTCGACACGCTTGAATTGCGTAACACGAAATGACGCCTGAAACGGTTTGCGAGATCGCATTCACGGTTTAAATTGAGAAAGGGAGATAGAGAGAGCAAGAAGTCGATTACTGGCAAGTAGACAAGGGAAAGGATTGATCAGACCGACATTTGCAACTCGATAAAACACATCGAACGAATTATCGTCGCATTTTTGTTCTAATCGCAATTACAAGCGCCATACACCTCCCCTTTGTCTCTATGAACATAATTGTAAATAATCGTTGGTTGCGAAAGGTTTAAATGAAGAGAACGAAAAGTCGTGACGAGTACCCTAAGATCGTAATAATAATCTACGCCCATAGGTCACGAGAGTCAGAGTCTATTAACGAGTCCGTCGTTCGATTGAGCGAGGTGTGAAGACAAAGCTCGTATTTTCTCGCACTCGTGTCACGATCCTCATTGTCCGGTTAGGCCCAATTTTTGGGTCAATTTTTCATTAGTGATTGTTCTTTCTTTTTTATCCGTTGTACTTGACTGAATTGAAGCTCCGAGACGGAAGCTCGAGACTTGATGGTCACGTGATTTTGGCCCTTCTTATTCGCTACGATGACACTCGATATGCAGCGGCGTGCTCTTTATCGCCGCAAATGCTTTTTCCCTCGGAGCAGTGACTCCGCGCTAACCTACTACGTAATAGTTATACAACTCCTCGCGGCGAGGGATGCTGCGAGAAAGGCCACCTTTTACGGACACACCACCGACCTCTCTCGCGTGGACAATCAACGTTGTGTATCCAATAATCCCATTGTCCCAATGTCCAATGAGAACCGACCGACTCGTGCTCATTGTTGTCGATGAGAACAGAATAATAATTGTCCTAATGATTGTAGGCTCGGGAGAAAATGCCGTGTAACCGTCGGTGAAAACGAGAGAGAGAGAGAGAGAGAGAGAGAGAGAGAGAGAGAGAGAGAGAGAGAGAGAGAGAGAGAGAGAGAGAGAGGAGAGCTTAAAGGGCAACACCCCTCGAGTATGCCACGAGACAATAAAGCCTGGCACAATTCTCATTCACACACACGCGCACTCCACTCCCCCTCCCTCACTCGCCCCTTTTGAAAATCTTAGGTAACGTTACCTCACATTTCCTTCAAATACAATTTCGAAAAGGTCAAGATTACAAGACTCGTTGAACGCCTCACAGGACAGAAAAAACATATGTGACAAGTGGGGCACCCTCGGAGAAGACAGAGCCAATTCATTGGGGCAAACTGAATTCTATGACCCTTTTGCGGCATTAAAATAATCAATTGTCCACTTGCATGCCTATTCCTGTGTTCCCCTACCATTCTCGAAGCTTTATTACGTTTTGATATAAAAACGTGTCTAGCCGAAAAATAAAACCATATTTTGTCATGGATTGGAGAGAATATAAAACTCATGTTAATATGTGTGATGTATATACGTTATATGCTTTTATGCAATCTGAAAAATACCAATAAAAGATAGCATAAATATACAAAGTAACATAAAAGTATCTTCCACTAATAGACAACAAAAATATAATTATTGTAGTATAAAAAGACTTAACGAAAAGCGCATTGAAGTATTACTGTTGAAAAAGTTCATTTCATTTAAATAGGATCTGTTTGAAGCAGATTCAAGTCTAGAAAGTTAAAAAAATCGATTGTTTTGGAATTTCTTTGTAGTTTATACTCTTAAGTATACGTTTTCAAAAGGAAATTTCGAAATTCTCAATATTTACGCCCACAAACGAGACCGAAATGGGATCGACCGGTCGGAGCTACGTACTTTAGAAGCTTTACGGAAGCTATAACTGCTCAGAGGGAAGAACGAGCTCCAGAAAATTAACATTTCGACGTCGAGGAAGGCACACTTTACGGGGCAGAAATATCCGATTAAGGTAGTTCTGTAGTTTTGGTCAAATCTTAGGAATTGGCTGAAATCTAAGTATGGTGTAGATATGACCTTCATGGACTGATGCCCAAAAATACAATTCGATTCACCATTTAGTTCATATGAGATAATTGCCATTAAATATAGGTATTTTTGTACCCGATCCCTATACCTAACACGTAAACCGATACGAGTTTGCTCGCATTTCTCGATATAGGTTCTGAACGGATCTTAGGATTTCAAAATAAAAACACACGTGTACGCAGTACTATTGTGGGATTGATTTGGAAAAAAATTACAATCTTTGACCTTTAGTTTTGGAGATATCGACTTATGAGAAATGGTAATTTGATTCCACAATGGCAACAGTGGACGGAATAGCGACAGTGTACGCTGCAGCCAGCTGATCGGCGCGCGGTCTGGGAACTCGAAGCGTGTTTTTTCCCGACCTCTAGTAATTCCGAGACGGGTGTGAAATAAATTCATTCTGCGAACAAATTTAATTTGTCTGATTTATGCATATATTTACGCATGTACTTGTCTTTGTTACAGCGAATACAATTTAAACTGTCGGCAAGATGTTGTAAATCCACGATACGACGTCCTTCGATAGCGAATTTTTTATACTGCTCTTTGAGGTTATGGTTTTTCTCGTCGCGTTTAGCCGCATTTGCTTGACACATGGCTGCCACAGCTTTAAGTCTTAAGTTCTTCTATTTATATAAAATATTTCGCGAAAGACAGATCGTAGGAAACTCAACGCTATGACTGCAGGAAAATCGCGCTGTTGCCACGATTACAGCGCCGTTCTCTAAACAAGTATGAGATCTATCTATGCATGAGGTGCGAATGTGTGGGACATATAGAGGGTGCCAGCTCTGTCAAAAGTGCACAACCAACAGCATCGTTGGATGCACATTGAATGTTACTATGCGCTTCGACCGAAACTTTTGGCTCATCCGTGTACCTACAGAACTATCTTAATATAACGTAAGTATAACATGTCCTCGTACCACTTACATTGTTGGGGTTGTCTGCAATTGTAGATATTTAAAACTTTAAACACGTTTTTCCCGAAACTTTTTTTTTCAACCTGGTTGATTAAAAATCTCGAGTTCTTTTCAACTTCGAATTTAATATAGACCTTCAGTATATATCCCTCTATCGTCCCTACCTCGGGTATTGCGAAATTGTTATTATCACTATTTAATTACTATTGAAAAAAATTTTAACTTTTAAAAAATAGGGCGGCGAATTAACTCCTTTTTCAGACAGTCGGCATTTTTTAACTTTTTCTTTCACTTTAGTACCTGCCATAATGACATTATTATTGATAAAGAAAATTGGTTTTATTTCTGTTTCAGATGAATAGGAGTTTTGGAATCATGTCGACCGCCTTAACCCTTTTTTCACAGCCATAGTTAGAGGCCTATAACTTCTTCATTTTTTTTGCACGCCTTTTTTGTGCAGATCTTTTTCTAAGTTCTTGAAACAACAATAAAAAGAGTGTAAGAAAATGGATGGCAAAATTATTATTTTTTTTATCGGGCCCGAAAAACGCCAACAATTTAGGTCTCTAGAGTAGAAGAGTGCCTTAAGCCCAACAATTTATTTTATTGCCTCACGGCTTGCTACGATTTTGTTCCAAATATATTTTTTTCATCTGTGTCAAGCATTCCTTGGTGTAGACCATTAAATAAATACGTGTTTGATTAAAATACATTGTTGAATCGAACGCATAAGGGATATATTTGAATAAATAAGTATTTTAATTTACACACAGTAAAAGTGCCTTAAATAAACATATTTTGTTATTTCGAACGAATGAAAATTCCATTTCAATCACCGGTATTTTCATTTGCAGCCAGCAAATTTACCATTTCTTTTCATAGACAATGCATGTTTATCGGTATTGTTAACAATCATCAATGGTAACGAAATATAAAAAATATTTTATATTACCCTTTACATCCCTTTGGTAGTGACAAGGGGTTTTCCTCTCGCGTAGACATCACAAGATTCCTACACCTTAATGTTTCCTACACAAGATTCCTACACCTTAAAGAATACAGTTGGCCGGCCACTAACGACAATGAGTAAAATTCATGGTGCGTCGATACGATTAGCGGACGCGATTATATGCTCGCTCTCACTACAAATGACTTGTGGGAAAAGCCCTGGTCCTGCGCCACACTCAGGCCGCAGAGCATACTACTACACCCATGAATTTGATAATTAATTCAAATAAAAGAATGTCAATAGACCCATTGAATCTATACGACTAAATATTTTTTGACTAAATAAGACCAAATATCGAAAGTATTAGAGCCATATACAATTTCTTTTTACTCGAGGATGTTAAATAGATCTGTATATGAATAAATAAAGATATTTTTAATAAATTTCTGGAACAGTAGAATCAATGGAAAAAACATTCATTTAACGAAAAAGTTAGCTATTTCGAATAAGAAAGGATCAACTAAGTGCATTTGGTTGATTTCAATAAATCTTCGTTATCAATATAGGATCCCAAAGATGCGCACATTATTGCAATATTGAATGTGAACTGGATTACTTTCAAACAGATTTGCGAATCAATATATCGTTTATCAAACAACGGTATATCACGAGCTCGGATAGTAATAAATTCTAGTAAGTAAAATATAAAAAATCTAGCACAGAGAAGCTTCTTAAACAAAAAACAATTTACCTAAATGTCACGTTCGAAAACAACTATCTTACAACAATGGTATTGTAAATAAACGTTTTAATTGAACTTGCACATATACTCCATAAATGACCGCAGCAATTTTACTTGAAAATACTCATTGCATGCTAATGTTATGAATTATTTCAGATTTCAAACCAAAAGCCTACAACATTAAAGGACCAGAGATGAGTAATCCGCTACTGAAACTGAATGGACATGATAAGATTATAGGGATTGCTCCTGACTACTGAAGCCTAAACGGGAAATAAAAATAGGCTTCCAAGTTAGAAGTCGTTCACCTAAAACATTCGAATAGAATGCTCGAATTTCGCCACGTTCCTCAGAGTCGACGACCGTTGCTGGACATCGTCAATGTACAAATCGACCTACTCTCCCTCCCTCGCGCCTCATCGGACGGCAGGTTCGAAAACAATGAGAATTAAAAATTCTTGACTTGATCCAGCGCGATAAAAGCACGCGAACATGTTAATCGAAAAGAAGATAAGAGCTCATATCGCGAAGGTATCCTCATCCAAAGTCAATGCGTGTGAAATACAATCACACACAAGCCGCAAGCGTATGCATCTATCAAAATAACAGTATAACACAGCGTCGGAGCAGAATCTCCAGCGCAGTAACGTGTAGATACGTACGTGGACCTCGCGCTCTCCCCCCCCCCCCCCCGTCTCTCCCCCTCTCTCTCTGCCTCTCTCTGTCTAGCAGTGAGAGCAAATGAGGGAAGGAGAGCCGGTGGAGAATACGGCACGTGGGGGCACTCTCTTCATTTCCAGGCTGTCACGAGCAGAAGAAGATTCGGCCTGCGTTTGACAGCTGCAGGGTCTGGGGCTGCTCCGGTGCTTCGCCGCCACGGTACGGATGCTGCGCGAGGCCTCGTGTGCGCTGTACACATCCTACGTATGTATATGTACATATAAATATATATATATATACTTATACCAGCAACAAAACCCGCGAGAGATCTCCCCGCGCGTGTACGTTTTGGGTAACGCTCACATCGGAAACCCCCGCGCACGGGGACGTTGTGTTGTAGCATGCTTTTCTACCCCGCATAGTACGAGGCCCGCAATACTTTTCTCTCGAGGGGTTATAGAGGGCGGCCGGAACCATCTAGTGAATCGTACGACCTTCCCCTCGCCCTTGCCGCTATTGCTTTATGCTACACGTACACGTTCTCTCGCTATCTCTCTTTGCCGCACTTGCGTCATTGCCTTCTCTCCGTCTCGGTCGACTATACATATACTACTTTTTTTTAGTTCTTTCTGCCCCTCTCCCACTCTATCGCTCTATCTCTCCTTTCCTCTGCTACCCTTTTCGTCTCGTATTCTCAACTTCTCGTCACATCCTCATACCCGACCTCTTCCTAACCTCCATCCATATGGATATTGATATATATATATATATATATATATATATATATATATATATATATATATATCGATCTCTGTATGTGTGCAAGTTATTCTATATACGTATATAAATATATAGACATACCTATATATGATTGTATGGTCTCTTCGTTCTCGGTTTCTCATTTTTCACTTCTCCTCCGATCCCACCGCCTTTCAGCTGCTTGTTATTTTCCTCTCTGAACTTCCTCCTGCATCCCTTACGTAGGTACATCCTGAGCCTGTACGTTTCGCATGTGCATACTTTTCATATATATGAGGAAAATATATTTTAAGTCCGTTGCATCTTTGTCATTTCGGCCATCAACACATCTGACCGTTTAAAGGACGGATCTTCGATTTTTAATTAATCAATCATTTTGAGGACAGGCCGGCCCTTGAGATGGCCTTTCCGTGAATTGCTTTAGTGTGCGTGTATGTGTTGATGTGTGTAAATGTGATTTTAATTATACAGGGGTTTACATAATATTGAGTATGGGAGCATTGGCTACTATTGAGATGGTCCTCGAATTCGAATGTTTGCAAAATGACCTATGCCTGTATATATATATATATATATATATATACTATATATATGATTGTGCCGTTATACGTATAGAAGATATTGGTATTACATGCGTAATGTACGTGTATAGCTGGGCCATCGTTCGTAACGCACATGCCCAGCGGGATACTAAGCTTGGATCCCATCGTAAATACCGCGTTTTAATTATTCTGTCGTTTCGTTTTGTTCGGGCATACCTCCGGCGCCGCGCGCGGTACTACACGAGTCGTTGGGGCTTTTCAGGCATAACAGCAAGACTTATCAGTCTTGCTGAAGAAAGATGGAAGCAAGGCAGATCGGAAAGCTCGTGTAAATCACTCTTATCCCCGATATTTATATATATGTATATGTGTGTGTGTGTGTGTGGGGGGGGGGGGGGGTGTAAATATGCACTCGCATACATATACACGTATGTGTAAGATATTTGTAATCTTACGATCGCGCCCAGTAGATAGGAAAATTCCACACGCATCTCGAACAAAACTCGTTGTAGTTATTTTGCGTTAGACTCCACGCATGGATTATCATTTTAATTATAATGCTCGAGATGGGAGATGAGAGAAACAGCGAGTTAATTTTATTAGAGATTTAATGGATTCGCTAAACATCTCGGAAAATACTTGATCAAGCCCGAATTTTATTGCCGGATCAGTGAATGATTTACGATAATGGGAATTTGTAAACATGAACTATAACGATTAACACCGGAAGATATTTGTCGAAGATCGCAAGATTCGTAAAGAATTTGAGATCAACCAATATTTTTTGTCAGTTTTTTTTAAATTCATTTTAACAATGCTTATTACTACCATTTCTCCATTAAGGGAGGACACCACTGTAACTGCCCGTTTGCGACCGTTTCCTTTAGATTTTTTTTAAAGACTCGAATAAAATACACGATCAAAAGAACTTTCAGGCTTTATCAGATATATATTGAAGTATGTGAGAAATAATTATTTGTGAAAAGAATACAAAATGACGGCGCACGAGTCGCCATAGCACTACGGGTTTTCAGCCAACCCTCTCCGCGGCACGCAGTATAGAACTGTCGTAAATTTAATCCTGAAACGAAGAGTGAAATATTTTCGTGAATTATATTAGTTTTAGTAGTCAAGTACGGGGAAATTTAAAAAATAATGAAAAAGAAAAGAGACGTGTTTGAAAACAAGTTGGTTATTTCAACCATATTGTTTATATAAAAAGTGATATTTCTTTTACAATTTGCCATTAATCGAAAAAATCGCTCGTACTTGACTGTTGAAGCAATCTAAGACGCTACAGTTAAAATTTCAAGTCGATTGGACGGAAATTGTTCGAGTTCTGCTGCGTGCCAATTTAAAAAACATGGTTATGAGAAAAACGCCTTTGAAGTTTTCGGTCTAGTCAACGGTGTTATACACGGTACAGCTGATGAACATTTTTTTCGTAAGCCAATGTCACCTATTGGCAGAAAGCTAACCTATTTTCAGTCGGTAACTTTTTCTCCAAAGATAGCTTACAAGATTCGAGAATTGCGTCTACCGGTGTGGCATCGCCGCAGGCGCTTTTCAGCGCTCGGAGACTCCCCCTAAAAATAGCTCGAAAATCATCATATTTTTTAAGGTTCAAAGGATTTTTTAAACGTGTTTTCAAAAAATCGATTATTTGAAAATTTTTTAGTGGCGTCCTCCCTTAATTTCTTATGAGAAATTTCAAATATCAACGTATTCATTTAGAAGAGTGGGCTATCGGAAGAAAATTTGAATTCGCACTTTTCGAGTGTATTTCGACAACAAATTTTGTTCTTCATTTTTCCTATGTATATTAACATGCACGTACCGTTGGAAAGTCGATCAATCCTGTATAAAAATACACAACCTTACAGCGGTAGGACGATGATCATAAAAAACGAGGGAAAATTGAACCGCATCTCGGGAAAGGTTATCGTCATATACGACAACGAAACTTCGTCGTTACCCCAGACGGGGCCACGACGAAGTACGAAGCCGAAAGGGAAGTACAGAGTAGCTAAGCGAGAAAGAGAGAGTCGGACAGAGACTGCGGAAAAGGGGTGATACACGCATTGGCCATTACACGCAGCTGCTGCTTCGGCCTCGAAACGATCCCGAGACCCCAAAATGACGAGCTGCGCAGCATGAATTTCACATTTTGGGGAAAAATCTATGCGGCCCCTCTAGACTAGAAGATTAAATCTATTGCCAAACACGTGAAAACCGTGGTGCGCGAAAATGTGTCACTCGCTAGTACAGTTGGAATTAAAATTGGTCTACCAATGTGGAAGCCAATGAAGGTTATTATTCAAGTGTAATCACTTGGATACTTGGACGAAATTCACTTTCTTATGCCTCGTTAGGCGAATCCACCTAGAAATCACTATTTTGATGTGAAAACATTATGATTTTATGAAATCCATCATAATTGTGCAAGAGCATTGCTTGAATGTAATCATTTACAATAATCTAATATTTTCTCGTACAAAATAATATATTTGCCCGCAATACCAACCGGCCCAAATCCACTGCCCATATCAACACGACTTCACAAAAAATCATACCTCTACAGAATGAGCCGATGAGAAGCGTATCCATTTTCATGTGAGAGTAGTAAATCGCGGTGCGCAAGAATATAAGGTATCATCAAACGCCTTACGTATTCCAGTATCCTAACGTTCCTGCATAAAAGCTGCCGTTTCACTTTTTCATACATCACCGAATACAACTACACCCCCCCCCCCCCCCCCCTCCCACACACACACACCCGCACACAATCGCCATTATATACGGATATTGGGCACATAGACGGGGCTAGAAAAGGGTTGCGAGCCGCGAGAGAAAGGTGGAAAATGCTGGAATGGTGGAACCGCGGCGGCTGACGGGCGGGGGGGGGGGTGATGGGAGGGGGGCGCAGATGCAACGACGGGTGCTGTTTAATATCAGAGTCGCACATGGTTCGCTCGGAGACACATTTCACTAATATTGCAGTGTGCTAACGTTCGCAGGAGAGACACAGAGAGAGAAAAAGAGAGAGAGAGAGAGGGTGAGAAACAGACATTCAAAGAGGGAGAGAGAGGGTGAATGGCGAACAGGATAGCACGGAAGAGAGTACTGTATATTTTCCAGCCAGCAGTCAGACACCTACATATGTATATATCTCCCTTGCAGGTATTAATATATTCAACACATATGAATATTACACACTGAACGAAGGACGAGAACGTGTGGAGAGGGTGGAAGAGGACGGAGGGATGAAGTAGGAGGAGAAAGCACAAGGATATGGATAGAGCAGGGCGCACTGGTGAAAGGGTTTAAACAGAGGGAGAGAAGGCCGGAGTACATTGGCTAAACGTTTATTCTATACATATAATTCTATACATATATGTATACATATATAATATTCTATACATATATGAACTCATGTATCTCAAATGCCCTCCTCCCTTCAACCCCCTTTGCGCCATACATCCGCTCTCGAGCTCCCTCCACGAGTCTGCGTATGGAGCTTCATGAAATCTGCGGCTTTCATTGTTCGCAGCGATAGAGCTTTGTGCTTTGTACAAGACTCGAGGGTGCACATATGTGTGTGTGTGTGTGAGTTTTTTTCCTATGTGTGCACGCATGCATACGCGTATTTTGAATACTTGCACACAAAAGGGCGCTAAGTATTCGACATGGCGAGTATAATTCTTCTTGGTGCTGCGTCCTTTGGTGGGCCTGGTATGCAAAAGTACATGAATGTGTCCGGAACTAGCGCTGCCTTCTCTTCAAATAAGAAACTAATTAATACCCACGGACTCACCCGGATGTACGCACGTGGAAGGAAACTTTCTCTGATTCTCGATCAATGTTTACGCGAATCTATGATTTATGTACATTCTAATCTATGCGCACGTCAGTGTTTGTGTACATATATATACCTTCTGCTTCGCTAACGAAAAATACTTGATACTCTGTAAATATCAATATGCGATGTATACGATTTTGTACAGTCCTTGCAAATGTGGTATGCAGTGGTGGTGTATGCAGAGTGGTACAGCAAAGTCGAGGATGACGAGGACGCGGAAGAGGGCAAGAATTGAGAACCAAGAGCAAGCGATGAAGCACAACGAAACAAGAGAAGAAGCGAAAGAGAGGGCGGAAGAGTCTGTAAGAGACTGAGAGATGGGAAAAGCGGTCGCGAGGAGAGAAACCTCGCGGTGATGGATCGTCCAATCAGTGCCGCGAGATGGAGGACGACCAAGCGGTTGAGAGAAAGAGAGAGAGAGAGAGAGAGAGAGAGAGAGAGAGAGAGAGAGAGAGAGAGAGAGAGAGAGAGAGAGAGAGAGAGAGAGAGAGAGAGAGACGTAGCGCGAGGAAGTGCGAGCAAAGAGGACGGAATTTTTCACATAGCCATACATACAACTGCACATTAAGGCGAGCCTTGGAGAGAAAGAGCGGAGAGAGAGAGAGAGAGAGAGAGAGAGAGAGAGAGAGAGAGAGAGAGAGAGAGAGAGAGAGAGAGAGAATTCGTAAGGGACCGCGAGTCTACCGAGGTGAGTGCGAAAGGCGAGAGAGGGATGCTATGAGGTCACGGTCGGGTCGGTTGCCCGCTAATCGAACAACATGTCGTGTAAGCATAGCCCCGCATACGCCGGTACCGCGAAAGAAACGAATTCTCTTCCTTACCGCGCTCAACCGTTTACGTCTCATCGTTAACAAACAGAAGGGCGCACGAACGCCACCTTCTTACACGATGAATCGCACAACATGAAGCGTTTAGCGAACGAGCCCTCGATCTATATGGACACCTTGATTTCTCGCGCGTCGTACGATCGGATCCACCACCGGCCCTTGGCCGACCCCATTGTACAACAAATGATCGCGATTATGATTCCCAATGAGAAATAGCGAAGAATCATTACAGTAACGTAAGGGAAGAAGAAAAACTTTTAGAATATCCGTTACGAATCGAACGTTTTCCGATCAAACCATTCAAAATAGGTGAAACTGAGGACCGTTCTGGACGTATACGACTGCATCATTTGCACGACTATACGTACTATATGTGGGCGGATGGAAAAAGAAAATGAAAGCAAGGTAAAAGCCGATAAGAGAGACGGGGAGAGGGAAAAAAAAAGAAAGAGAGAGAGAGAGAGAGAGAGAGAAAGAGAGAGAGAGAGTGAGAGAGAGAGAGACAGAGAGAGGATATGGAGAGAACGTGAACGAAAAGCGAACAGCTAACAATGGCTGCCGACCAAAACATCCGATAAATCTAGCCAGGACCCCGGACTTCAAGCCCCGAAGGGTTTTAAACTCTCCCTCCCTTTCTCTCCGGCTCTCACCCCCAACCTTTGAATATAGTCTCATGCACCCCCGAGAATAGTGTGTCTATATATGTATATCTGTATACATACACCGGCAGGTGATTTTCAAGACGTTTGATTTTGGGAATCGTCCTCATAGTGGCGAATTGTTCCCATATCCATCATTATGAAAATTTATGCGACCTCTATGGGATTGAAATTTACGTCATTGGAATGCAATGAAAAATGATTATTTTCAAATTGCTCGAATTTCTTTTGGCAAATCTTTGGTACGAAAAACCCCCAATCGTTTTTGATGTCGCTTATTTGGAGATGTATAATTAAAAATTTGCAAAAAAGATTTTGTCAAATAACGAAATGGAGGAAACAAAAATATAAAGAAGAATTTTCGTTGCATCTCAACGATGCAAACGTCAAGACCATTCTCGTATTTGAAATCATGTTCAGATACCTATAAGAGTATTTATATAAAGGTCACTTCGAAGGCCATCCTTAAAACAACCACATGTGCCGATAGCCAACATTGCATAGATATAACGGGTATCAAAATGTCCTTACCCTACGACGAGAGAATGTCAAAACGAACAACTACACACGCACGTGCATATGTGTAGACATATAGGTAAAGAAAGAATCCAAGTAAAGAGTGAGTCGAGAAATGATGCGCTAAGGCGGCCGCGGGAGGGCAGGGCGCGTGTGCAAAATTCCCAAAAAACCTAAATCATAACGAACTCTCTCTCTCTCTCTCTCTCTCTCTCTCTCGCTCTCTCTCTCGTTCACGCATGTCTGCATGTCATCTCGGACTGGGGAGATTACGATATCTATGGCGCTTTAATTTGACCATTGGATTATGAAATATGGCCGAAAGAAATACGAAAAACAGGAATAACTTTTTTCGTTTTGAGCCTTAGTTTTCGATTCACAGCGCTTCGAAGGGAAAAATGTGTTTTTCCGATTTTCGATGTAAATCGAATTTTCCGGGTGTTTTACATTGTTTCGTCGCATTGTCGGTGACTTAACGAAGTTGGCTGCAGATAATTAGCCTTATCCAGATTACACCACGTGGAGGTTGTCTGCATTGGTACACTGAGAAAAAAAATTATTGATCCAATATCATTGGTGTTATTTAATGAAATTTCGTTGATTCAATTGTAAAATTGTTGGTATATATAATCGGATTTATTAGTAGAAAAAAAAACGCTATTGACTTTAATAACACGATAAATTTAAACGTTTTTTTTTTTCATTCAAAAGATATATTGTTAGCCAAGAACAATAAATTATTGAAACTATCTAAAAAATGATCGCGAACAAATTATATAATTTTGAATGCATTTTCTGCAACGAACAAAAAAAGCGTTTCAATTCATAACATGAATATTGTTGATTCGAGTACACAAGAAAAATTGAATTTCGCTCGGTTAATTCAGATAAAATTTCTACTGAGTAGATATGTTATTTTATTTTTTTCACCACATCCGATATTGATTTCCAAGTATACTATTCGTTAAAATAATATTTTATTTTCATTGAAAAATATTAAGCAAATGTCTGAATTGGTTGAAAAATTATGTGAAAATAAAATTTGTTTCTTGCGCATTTGGTTGAAAAAATTCAACCAAATCATGGTCGAGCGCCACCGAAATTATAGGTGTGAGGAAACCCGTAGTTCTCACAGTAACCGCTAGAAGCCGCACGCGCGCTCGTTTCTCGTAAGCGTTGCGCGATCCGAATATCTACTTAGACATCGGAGAAACTCTCAAAAGTATCGCTTCTTGGCCCGTGGCTAAGATCAAAGTGTAGTATCTGTTCTTATCAGTTGAATATCTGATATTCTCGCCATGGATATTCCATTGGATATCTGATATTCTCTCCACTATTTTCGTGAATGATCATTCTAATGCTCACGTCTAATTCAAGATTCAAAACAAATTGAAAAACTTACGTCCCATGGCATAGTCGTTTCGATGCAGTGAAGAAATAATTCATTCTATTGATTATATTTTTGTATGAAATAAAAAAAATGGTAGCAACCGCTTAATCATTTCATCCATACATCTACGGATTGTATATAGAATGATTTCAATAGAATATAATTTTTGAAAAATAATGTAGATATTCAGAGAACAGAAGAACTTTTTCAAATAAAATAATGTTATTTAAGTAAATCACATTTTCCAATATTTTATAGGATTGTAACAATTTCATATATCAGTGGCACTCCGCAGCAGCCCATTTATTTGGATCAACGAATATATTTTTTGCTTCAATTGGTTTTTTTTCTCAGTGCATTCTTTGGCCCTGAAAAGGGCTGTTTTGTATGTATGTGTGTGTGTGTGTGTGGGCGTGCATGCGTGCGTGCGTGCATGCGTGCGTGTGTGTGTGTGTGTGTGTGTGTGTGTGCGTGCGTGCGTGCGTGCGTGCGTGCGTGCGTGCGTGCGTGCGTGCGTGCGTGCGTGCTCCGTGCGTGCATGCGTGCGTGCGTGCGTGCATGCGTGCGTGCGTGCGTGCGTGTGTGTGTGTGTGTGTGTGTGTGTGTGTGTGTGTGGGTCTGTGATAGCGGGGACTAGGAATCGTAGGGTATAACTCCCACATTTGTATCTACTCAAAACCCTCTCCGCTGTGTGTTTGTGTCTTACGTTTATATTTACCGAAACTGGGTTGATTTGTCATTCGCAGTTGACACATTTTTTGTTTGGACAGTTGGAAAATTGGCATCGCTCGTGTCGAGATTCATGACACTACAACATTTAAAAAATGGTAGAGATGCTCTGCGGCCACCGCAGTTTTCTGCGCATCCCGCGATTCCACGCCCCCATCCGAGGTGCCCTGCGCCCACCGCAGTATTATACGCACCCCACAATTCCACGCACCCATCCGAAGTGCCTCCGCTCACCTCAGTGTTCTACGCATCTTTCCATTCCACACACCCATCCGCGGTGCTCTGCGCCCATCCCAGTGTACTAAAATTAGCACCCCACGGTTCCACATATCCGAACTTGTATGGGTTTAATGGGTTTGTTTGAGTACCAATGAATTTTCCATTCAATTTGAAAACAAAAAACCAGCGTTCCATCAAAAATGCCAGTGAGGCGATTCCCAACACATTTTTTTTTTAAGTTATCTTTCTGTTCTTCTTTTTTCTCGACATAGCGCATTCCGAAGAAAGCTTCATTAACGGAAACCACTTAAATCGCTTAATAACGAATAATTCGTAAAATGTCCTGTACCTTCTAAGGGAAGCCAAAATCGTGATTTTTTTATTCTTAAAATAATCCACGGTCAAATTAAGGCGACAAAGATATCGTAATCGTGCCCTCGGATTGTCTATCCCTCTTAGTCTTCCATCCTCGACGACGTATAGCCTATTCTTTCGTTATCACACCCGGAAAACTAAGCGGAACAATGAGAGCTTTCTCCCCAGTAGGGAGGCACCAAGTATGCTCGCCAAGGTTTCTATCCTCAACCTCTTCTCTCTCTCTCTCTCTCTCTCTCTCTCTCTCTCTCTCTCTCTCTCTCTCTCTCTCTCTCTCTCTCCTCTGACCCGCACTCGCCCGCCCTCACCGGTGGACGCAACATTACACACACACATACACGCGCACGCGCGCGCGTTCGTGAGGGTGTGTGTATGTGGATACATATGTGTAAGTAGGGTTTCGCAGGGGGTATGTCACGTAACGAGATCTCATGGCCTACGAGCTGGTACCTTTCAGGGCTTTTCGTGGAAAATTTCAACGAATTTGTTTGTGGCCTTTGCTCGCCCTAATTCGTTTTGTCCGTACGATTGCGAGATCCTGGGAATTACCAGTGACCACGATTCGATTTAGAATTGTTTTACACGAGGATTTATCACGTGTTAGAAAAGGGACAGACGTGGATCTGGTCTGTGGGAGTTGCCGATAGAATACGAAGTACTCTGACACACACGTGGGACGCTCATAGAAATTGAACAGAAGAGAGGAAGCAACATTATCTTTTTCCTCTGCTCTTCCGTCGTGCAATAGCGTCGTTGGGTTAATTATTCGTTTATCATCCTTGAGTCCGCTTGTAGTGAGGAACTTTGACGCCGCGAACTAATTCGATCGGAATAATGAAAGAGAGGAAGGGCGGATTTTTTTGTTATATAAAATTAATACTTTTCCACTCCAGCTTCCGTAAATAAAGCCATGCACGTCGTATTTTGGACTGCGCGGAGTGTCCCCAGGTTTGCCAGTTTATTGGAAATAAAAACAGGTTAAAAATGATTAGGCTAGACTAAATTTGGGGGGCCTTGTCGTTTTTTGTTTTCTGAAAAACCCCTGGATAATAAGATGGCAGCCGTTTGAAGAAAAAAAACCCAATTTTTTTTCTCATTTCTTTTTGGTTCAGCGGAGGAAAAACAATGTCTAAATCAATTTTTGACAAAAATCGCTTCCTGATGGTCTCGCAAATTGACGTTCCGTTGAAGAAAAATGCTGTTTCCATAAAAATGCATTCAAAGTTTAACGTTTAAAAAATCGTATTCAATGTTTGTTGTTGACAGCCCAAAGAAACAAACCCACGTATTCTAAACACCATAAGGATGCGAGTTATGTAAAAAAAATCGAATTTTTCATCGTCATGCACCGTAACTTGTCCTTAACATGACTCGTTGGATTTTCATGAAAAGAGTGCAGGTTTTCTCGAATTTCCGATCCGCAGCAAAGCAACGCACTAAAAGCTTCAGTGCACTGCTTTGTTGATGGTTTCTCTTTTTTGCGCACGCACGTTATTTGTCAATTGTTTCGATTGGATTTGTTTGTTTGTTATTACCGCGAGTTTGCCTGCATGAGAATCTTTGGTGAATTAATTGCGCCTGCATACTCATAGTGTCGACGAATGATACGCGTAATACGTTAGTCGGGAATAACGATTACGAGGCGTAAGATCGCTATTCGTTCGCATTTGTTCGAGTGATCCAGAGAGCGGATGACGTCTCGAGAAGATTCAGCGAGACTCACAACTGCGTGGTCGATCGGAAGTGACGTGGGGCGCGTGCCCGTTTCGCTTTAGCTTCCAACCTCATTAGGATAAATCCCTCAAGGTAGGTTTGAAGGGAGAACGGAGAAAAAAGAAAAATAATGATTGATCGTCGTCGCGTGAGAAATCGCCGATTCATTCTCAATCGATTAAATTGCTAGGCTCTAGAATCTCTCGAAAGAGCTACAAGAGTGTCCGACGTAATGGACATTGGGTAAGAGATTTTCCACGAACGTGCGCACTCGAAGGATACCGGAAAGAGAACAAAACGAACTGGATAACGAGTTTCTCAAAATGAAACTACAAAAATCGCATGCTAGACGTCATTAGAATACAGCTCATATATTTTTTTTTTGCACAAAGTTATTTATTTTCTCGTCATTTGTTTAGTTGCGAAGGTGTCTCGTGTCGCAACTAAGTCGAAAAATTACAAGAAGTCCTATTTGCTATGTCTGACCACGAAAACCGTTTTCCACATCATCCTTCGATCGCTATTTTCACTTCGGGGAACCCTGCTTTTCTTTTCGCCGCGAAGGGGTTGAAGGTGAGAAAATCGTGATTTTCCGTGGTCTCTTGGGTGAAGGTAATCTTTTCGTCGAAAGAAGAATAGGGATAGAGAGCGAGGGAGATGCGGGAAGAGAATGGACATAAAGAGGAGGATGAGCTAGCCCGGTGGGTTGTGCATACCGCGAACGGTCGAGGAAGAATGAGAACGGACAGGTTGGATAGTGTGCGAAGAGGTCCGAGAGCGAGTGCGAGAGAGAATAGAATAGGGAAAGAGAGAGGAGAGAGAACGAGATAAAAAGAGAGGGAGAAAGAGATGAAAAGAGAGAAATAGAGAGAGGGAAAGAGTGAAAGAGCGAGAGAGAGAGAAAAACCCCGTGACCCTCGCTGCCATGGTTACCGTCGCATTCCCGCCTCGCCACGTTGCTATGGTGACCATACTTTTTCTCTCATACTCTCTCTCTGTCTCTTCCTCGCAGGTTTGCACGTTAACTCCTTCCCCTCTCTCTCTCTCTCTCTCTTTTTCCCTCTCTCTCTCTCTATCTCTCTCTCTCGCTCTTTCTATCTCTTAACGTAGGGCCCCTCGCCGTTTTGCGCTATCCGCCACTTCCAACTTTGCGAACGTGAGAACAAGATGCAGGAGAGAGAGAGAGAGAGAGAGAGAGAGAGAGAGAGAGAGAGAGAGAGAGAGAGAGAGAGAGAGAAGGGAAAAAGATAGATGACGAAGGGCAACCGAGTGCAACGAAAATGGAGAATAAGAGAAACAAAGCAAAAGAAAGCACGATGAGAGAAGAAGAGGAAGAAAAAGGGAGAAAAAAGAAAGAGGGCCGGCTCTTGATGGCTCACGCGCCGTGATCTCTCTACGTTATGTCGGCGCTACATTATTTTTTCCCTCAGTTCTTCAGCCGCATCAACCGATAATGAGGAACCTTTCTTCATCGTAGAGATCGATGTTCAAATTTTATGTTTCTTGTCAATGGCATTTGGATGCTCGAAGCCCTAGTTATTTCCATCGAATAGATTTTCAAATTTTATTTTTCCCGTCAATAGCATTTGGATGCTCGAAGCCCGTTTTTTCCTTCGAATCAATTTTCAAATTTTATTTGTCCCGTCAATGGCATTTAGATGCCTGAAGCCCTAGTCTTTTTCCTTCGAAGGTCGAGATCGTATATCCGTTCATTCGCATGAATGAAGAGTCTTGAAGAGCGAGAAGAGGCTTGAAAAGCGTACGCGAATGTAATCCTTACTTTCTGAATAATATTCGAAAATGGCGCAACGACAAGTGTGCACGATGACGACGCATTAGAAAAGAAAAAAACAAGTTGTCCCATCAACAGTCAACAGCTGTTTTTACTCGTCTGAAAAACACCAAAAAAATTACTCACAGTTACTTCTTGTATTTTCGACATCGCGTAGGATTTTTTCCGAGCCTTTGGACAACAAACATTCGCCAGTGTCTTAAATCGACATTAAATCACGGGTCCAGCTCTTGTTTTTGATATTTATTTTTTCAAAGAAAAACTTACCTTGCGTCAACGCATACACCAGACATCTTCGACCAACGTTTTTGATTGCTTCTTTTTTTTACAATACAGACGAATAGAGACAGCTGCACGCTGTCGGAAAGACAAATCGATTTTTTTCGGGACTCTGACATCATGCGATCGTCACTCCGTCGTTTCGCAAGATGTTTCGGCTTAACAAATTGATACACGCGCTTCGAGTTTCGTATAAAATATGCAAGAAATTTTATTCGCTGAAGGTGTTTCGAAATTGGGATGGAAACAGTTAAAAAAAAAACAGCATTCTCTACATAATGATTTAAGGCGGGACACCACTGTGAGGGGTAAAACATTATTTCTTTCGCATTTTTTCAAAGTATACAAGAATTCAAGAATATGTGAAAAAATGTCACGTTAAAATATTGAAAATTGACCAAGTTACAGACGATTTGGTGAGGGCAGGTAGCGCTACGATTTACGTATACTAAATCTTTCAATTACATTTTTCTCGAAACCACTTTTCTTGCTATCGTTGTACGTAGCCGTTTTTTTTCAAATTCAGTTTTTTTTATGCCTCCGAATATAAGTAAAAAATTTACCAAAATTACACTTTCTTTCAACACCCGACATTTTGTGATTTTTTCTCGAGAAACGGCTACGTACAATAAGAACTACATTTATATAAATTATGAAACATCTTTATTCTTCCCACCAACCATTTTCAAGTTATCGTTCTGGCCATTGGACCACATTTTTTATACGGAGGCTCTATTATACCTCAATAACGTTGATAATTTTCAATTTTCATAAATAAATATGTACACGAAATAAGTTCAATGTATGGTTCATAGCATACCTTTTTCAGAATCGCAAATAAATAATTTAGTAGTAAAAAAAATTTGGAATAGACGTTTTTTTCGGCGCGTCACAGAGGTGTCCTCCCTTACGGGATAACACTACTCTAGGATGGTATTATTCCTTATAGTGCAGGTATTACAGATTATATGCAGGCATTACAGACATAGATTAAACGTAAACAAAAGTTTCAAGGATTTAAGTGCTCGTACAACTTTAAAGGCGTTTTTCTCGGAATCACTTTTTTTTAACTGGGAGGACGGATTAATCGAACACCTTTACATGGATCGATTTTGAATTTTGATAGTAGCTTCACAACTACATTCTCTATGGAAGTACGTAGCCGTTTCGTGATTAAATGTAAACTTTTTCTTTATAAACAACATACTGCGTATTTTTTGGGGAAAAAATCAATTTCTCAATTCAAAGCGCGGCATGTTTTCGAAATTCGATTTAAAAAATCCCTACATAGGCCATAGCTAATAATATATAGATTATCATTTTTTTTGTTTTTGTTCCAGGTCCTACTTTACGAGAAAACCGTCCTCCTGTGAACCTATTTGTAAAAAACATGTTTTTTAAGATGGGCTCTGTCGCCGCCATTTTGTATGGAAATAAAAATAATTTTTTTAAAATACTTTAATACGTGTTAAATAAACCCTCTCGAAAGAAATCCTATTCCATTCTTCATACTCCCAATATAAATTGTCAAAGTTAGGCCTTATTTTATGCCGCTAGAGTGGTGTTATCGCTTAATTCTATTCCATTTAGGTTTAACTTCAATCGGATACAACGAAAAGCGAGTAAGCTGAAAAAATCGGACCAGCTGCGTTCCACTTTAATTTTGTTCGACCAACTAGAGCTGTAAGAAACTCTTCCCTCTTTTGGATTAGGATGTCTCATTTAAAAAAAAAGCTTAAAAAAATAAAAAGTTACATTTTTGGCAAAGAAAATGAGCGTCTCGAGGCTTCGAAGGAAGAAGTTATCTTGACAATATGGCGGAAATTGTATGCTCGATAAAATTTCGAGTCGGCGGGACGTGTTTGTACGCACAGTGCTCAGTACAGTGAGGGAGCGCAGTTATTCGAGCCACACGTCGTATAAACTCGCGCGTCCGATTGGCGGTACATGGCGTCACCCGATATCAATATTTATTCAACGCGGCGAATGCCTGGGTCGCAGCGATTAAAAGTTGTTTATGCTATAAACGATTCGCTCCTCCCACTATGGCGGGGGCATTAGCGTTAACTCGTACATCATACGCAACGCGCCGCATACACATAATTTTATATACAGATATAATCGCGTGCATGTGTGTGTATGTACATATACCTACAAAGTAACATGCGCGAGTCGTTCGCACCCTCGTTTTTGTGTGGAGTCGCGGCTCGAACGAGGAGTAATCACGCACGATCGTATATAACACGAGAAATCAAAAGGGATGGGAGCTGAAGAAGTATCAAATACTCAGTTTTTCCTTCCCGATCGGTGAAAACGCCCACGCGATCCAAATTCAACGAAATATTTCGTCGTCCATTCGTATCGGGGTTTCAGACGAGTCGAGTAAAAATGAGTCATCATTTATTTTGCTTCGAACAAGTCGAGAAAGAAATAAAACGTTTCAAGAAATATTATTGTACAACCCGATCAAAGTACTTCAACTTTGCTCATAAAATTATTCCGACAAGCTAAGTTCTTTCTTACTCGAAAATTAAAATATTACCTCAAACATCGTTATTCCCTTTTTTTCGAGCATACGTAAATGTTTTAGGACTTACCAGGACTGCCGAGAAACACAGATGAATATAGGACGCCTCGTCTTGCCGCGTCACTCGCTGCTCTTTGCGCGTCCGGTGGCGAACTCCATTCTCTACGCGGACACCATTTGCCTACGACAAGAATAAAGAACGAACATTCTTATTTAACATGTAACTATACCAATGTAACGAAGAATTGAAATAAACAAAATGTCGACATCCCAATTCATAGGGGAAGAATAAATCATGTGATTTAGAGACGTGAGCAAAAAATACCGACAGTATTTTCCGTTGGTCGTCACAAACTCGTGAGTTCGCTACTTACTCGAAATGCACATCCGTTGTAGATTACTTTTTCATTATAATTCCATCATACTTTATACGTAATCTTTTTGAAATGATTTTGCCATCATTCGCTCCGTTCCTGCTACAGTGCTTCACCATCGTTATGACCGGGCCCATGAAAGGTTACGTTACACGTGCGCATACGTACACGTCGTACGGAATGCTTTAGTCATTTAGAACACTGGCAAATACAATCTTTAAGTACGTATATGTACGCTTATACAGATTCAGATATTCCAACAAGAGGGAGGAAGAGAAGGAATGTACGATTGCGACCCCGATTGGAGAGCATCCGACGGAACAATCACGCAATTATGATAATTGAATAAATGGATAAGAAGCATGTTGCATTACGTCCAGGTAGCCGCCATCGTCTGGACTGTTCGTCGCATAAAACTATGGATGTGTGTGTGTGTGTGTGTGTGTGTGTGTGTGTGTGTGTGTGTGTGTGTGTGTGTGTGTGTGTGGCGTGTGTGGCTAATAGAGTTTTTCCGTTATAATGAAGGCACATCACGGCGAGCGCGCGAGCACCGCTAATAAAATATCACGACAGGTGAATTATTCTGACAAAGCTGATGAAAATCGCTCCGATATAAACAGATGGAGAGGTAGAAAGAGAGAGAGAGAGAGAGAAGGAGGGAGAACAGAGTCGCTACATCAGTGATGATGCTACATCAGTTATGATAACATTGTATAGTTAATTGAAAATTTAATTGTCCATTTCTTGATCTTTATTTCTTCAATAATCCTCGTTTTTTTCATTCCGATAACAGCAGCAAGAATAATAATAATAATAATAATAATAACAACAATAATGTATCGAATGGTAGAAATGTACTGATTCCACAGAAATGCAAAACCGATTTCGCATGTAGTGAAATAATTATCAAATAATATTACACAATAAAAACTGGGATTATTTTTGCGATATTTACCATGTATTTCTGTTCCTAATACTCGTTTGTGTTGTTGACGGAATTACGAAGAACGTAGCAAAAGAATTTTCACAAATGGTGGAAAATATCAAGAAAGACGTAGGCGAGATAAAACAAACAAAAAAATGTGAATTCTCTCCACGCTAAAATATAATGAAAGCGGATGATCTTTTGCTGCGTACAGATCTCACGTAAGTGTTAGTCGACTAAAACATTAGCTCAGTCATTTATTTGTCTTCTCATTTTTATTCGTGAAGCGGTATTGCAATTTTCGCGAAGGTGAAGAAATAGGAAAGTAGTTTCCTTTCCGGAGGAAGTTTGAAGATGAGGATAAACGTGAGCGTGGATGCTGTGGTAGACTGCAAGGAGCGAGAACGCTGGGGGGATATGAGAGTTGAGCCCGAGGAGAAAAGTAATTTCACACGAGGAGACAAAGATGGTGGTATTTCAGGGGATGGAGCTTCGCGTTGCTTCTCGTGCGTCTACCTGGATCTCCTTCGCGGAAATAATCGAAAGCCTCGAGTTATCAGGGCTCGGAACGAAAAAATAAAGCCACTCACCAAATAAAAATTAACAGTAAATATGGTATGAATCATTGGATAAAAAGATTGCTGTTTGAAAAATGATTGCTATGTGAAAAAATTATTTTACTCGGATATCGCTCAAATAAAAATCAAGGGACCAGGTTTGTAAAAGTATTGAACACTAATTCGATAATAACATAATTGATTTCCTAAGCAATTTTGATGTAAATTAATTACAGTTGATTCTTTTGATAAACGCAACGTCCGTAAGGACTCTGCGAACAAAAAACCGCTATGGTTTGTTGTTAACTGGTCATGAGAGTGGTCTAATTGACCACGTGAAAACGTTAAACTTTTTTACGATCTTTTTTTTTCGTTTTCGGGAGTAGTCACGAGCGAAAAATGACAGAACGTAAATTTATGAAATGCCGAAAAGCTGGACGAGCAATATTGTTGCACAGTGTAAGAATACAAATCAATAAACACATTTTTTATGGTTCCGGCGACTGTCGTATATCATTCCTGGTCGGTCGAGCGAGACATTACGAATATCGTAGATTGGATACAATATAGAACAGCCGAGGTGAGACGAGAGAAGCCGTTGTCTTTATACATTGTTGGAGCTAAGAGATGAATTCGCAGGGACTCTCTCTCTCTCTCTCTCTCTCTCTCTGTCTCTCTCTCTCGTTCCTTCTCTTCACCGCTCCGTTTCTCATTCGCTCTCCCACTCTCTCTCCCTCTTTGACTCTATTCCGCTGCATTTAATCGTTACTCCATAAATCAGTGGCCTGAAACCTCTTTCCGGGGTCTCGAACGAAACTGGGCTCTCGTAAAAAAATGAATTACGACCGAGTGGCCCAGCGCTTGGTGTACGGGATGGAGCCGGTAGGTGATCGCGCTACACACAGCTCGATCCTAGGCCATTTAGTGTGCCGGTACAGTGTAGAGACCAAAGTCCCAACGGAGAGCAGTCCCATTGCCCCCGTTATTCGCTAAACTTTTTCTTCCACTTTCCGCATTACGTTTGCGAAGTAGTCGGGAGTAATTTAATCATAAAAAAAATTAGCGAACATTGTTGTTGGGGAAAATACAAGTACAACCATACTGAAATTCAAATGTACGTTATCTTCCGAATGAAGAGACGTTTTGTTCGTTTTGTTAACGTTACTTCCCAAAAACCGATCTTGAGGCGATACATAATCATTCAAATTCAAACTGCAAGAATCAATGTCTTCATAATTATATGTATAAATTTGGATACGATAATGAAAATGACAAATGCCACGGTTGCAAACAAATGAAGTATTAATTACTCTGATATAAATAGTGATTGGAATTTGTTTTTCTCGCACTGTGGCTCTCTTTAAGTATCCAAATTTTTTCGTACTTTGCAACTGATGCATTTCTTTTTTTTTCATAGACTCTCGTCATCGTTGCCGGTTTTAGGGCACGTGTTGCCCCTACCGGTGTAGTTCCATGAGTATTAGAGTTCACGGTAGTTCAAGTTCGGACGATGATGAAAACAATGTGCGCTCACGAGGCTCAGAGCGGCATTTCGTCAACTTATGCCCTTACCAGTAAAAGTTACAGAAAAAAAACCAATGGTTCGGCGAAAAGCCATATCCGATCACGAAAGCTCTGTTCAATAAAAATAATGAAGACAAGAAAGAAAATAAAAAGACCTCCACCACCAAAGGCAACCATGGTTCACAAAAACAAGCGAGTTGGTACTGTCATGGCTGTGAAGAGGACAGGACACCTGACATGATACAGTGCACAAAATGCGGTAAGTGGTACCATGAGGAGCGCTTGGATTTGTCGTTTGAAGATGGCTGTTAAATGTGCGAATGTATAGTTTACTTGCGTTTTTTAAATGTAATTTGTACATTTATATGATTGTTGATCGGAAATACCAAATGTATAACATACAGATTAATTATTTAAGTACGTTAAAGCTGTAGGCCTTATTGTCCTACCATAGTAAAATAAGGCCTATTGGCGAAGCTTTAAAAAAACATTCAATTTTGTTTTTGTTTATGGTGGAAGTTGCCATTTTGATAATAATTGTATTTATATTTCATAATAATTGATAGAAAAGTCCGATTATCATTAAAAACCGTTGATTAATTTGAATATTTTTCATTTTATCGCAAATCTCGCTTAGTTAGGCCATTACCCGCAGGTACCTTACCTACATTTTAACACTTGGCATTAACATTCTCAATTATATGAAAATTAATTGATAAGTGAAATGGAAATGTTTAAATTGTTTGCGAGTGCAAAGAGGGATTTTTTCGAATAGTTATTTTATCATGATGACAAGCTTCATTCAAAGTCTTTCTATTTCTACACATCTGTTAGGGATTCAAAACAGAGAAGCCATTACAGTGCCGATTGCTTTTGCCAAAGAACGTCGTGATTACTACGGGATTCGAAGCACTGTAAGAAGAGCAGCAGGTTTTGTTGTACAAAGAACCCTGCGGGATGATCCGCAGATTTATAGAAAAATGGACAGGTACGCCACCGAGCCGTCGAGATTTATAGCCGTTAGGAGACAGGGTGTAATCATACACATCACCCCGTCACAACCCTGTAACACTGATTAACCGTGAGAATTCTTTTAAGGTCGCTGCGGGATTCCTGGCATTCTCTCTTAGCAAGATATACACACACACACACACACACACACACACACACACACACACACACACACACACACACACACACACACACACACACACACACACACACACACATATATACATATAGGTAAAATACTTAATCATAGCATGCTATTATGTTAGGGCTTTCCTCACTCATTCTCCGTGGTCACTTCCTCCAAATTATTTCGTGAGCCGTAGAAAACCAAACTGTATAATTAAAGAACGAGAAATAGAAACCTGAACCTTCAAAAAGAAAACAAACAAAACACGACTCCATAAATATTTTTTCTCCATTTACGCGGATCTCGAATGAAACGACCGTCCTTAAGCGGAATGATGATCTCTCGTCGTTTGTTTTTCATATACCGTAGTCACCGAACTTTCAAGTCATTTTTATGCTCGTTAAAACGGAATGAGATCCTCCGTCGCTTTTCATATGTAAACTCTTCGGTATTGTTCAAATCTCGTACCGTTCAATAGAGATTTTTTCCAGCGACTCAATAGAGACGGACATTATAATGACAGTACGAAAAAATGTTACCGCGTACGAAAAAAGGCCCGCACCACTCTTGTAATCCATAAACTTTTGAAACCGAAATATGTCGGATATCGATATTTCCATTGTTACAAAATTATTTCTCGTATATACGAATATGTTCGCTATACTAGGTGCGCAACTAAGTTCCCGGGTTTAACGCATGGATGGCGCTAGCGACACATGTAGTCGGCACACAGGTCTGAAATTGGGTGTCTTTATAGCTTGGACATCTGTTAAGAATACCCAGTCATAATATAAGCAAATATCGCAACACAACAACCTTTTTTCTAACCTCGAAAATGTCAAAATTTGTGCCAAATAAACAGCATTTGCGGGAAGCATTGCTTTTCTGCTTCAACCTAAAAAAAAGCAGCTGAAGCACGTCGGTTACTTGAGGAGGACTACGGCGAATATATACCATCAAAAACAACGTGTGAAGATTGGTTCAAGCAGTTCAGGAGTGACGATTTTGAGACTGGGGACAAGGAGCGCTCGGGAAGACCGCAAACATTTGCGGACGCCGACCTGCAAGCGTTATTGGATGGAGATGACACTCAAACAGAAGATAAACTTGCCGAGGCATTGAATATGACTCGGCAATGTATTTCGAAACGTTTGCACGCCATGGGACAAATGCATAAGGAAGGGAAGTGGGTGCTGCATGAGTTAACTGACAATGAGAGATAAATGGAAAATCGAAGAGCCACTTCCGAAATTTTGCTTTTGCGGTAGAACAAAAAGAGTTTCCTGCATCGAATTGTTACTGGCGATGAAAAATGGATATATTTCGAGAATCCCAAACACAGAAAATCGTGGCTTTCACTTGGCGAAGCGTCAACATCGACGGCACGGCCAAATCGCTTCGGAAAAAAGACAGCGCTCTGCGTTTGGTGGGACCAGAAAGGAATCGTGTACTATGAGCTGCTGAAACCGGGCGAAACTGTCAATGGGCATCGCTACCGACAACTACTAATCAATTTGAACCACGCATTGCTCGAAAAACGGCCAGAATAGGACACGAGATACGAACGTGTGATATTGCAGCACGACAACTCTCCGTGCAAACGCAGTTCCATCGTCCAGGACACCATAAAAACAATGAAATGGGATCTGCTACCGTATCCGCCGCATTCGCCAAACCTGGCCCCTTCAGACTATCACTTGTTCCCGTCGATGGCGCATGGCTTGGGTGGGCTGCACTTGGCCAATTACGATGCAGTACAAAATTGGTTGGACGAATGGTTTCAGTCCAAAGACGCGTCTTTTTATCGTCGCGGTATTTATATATTGCCAGAGAGATGGCAAAAATGTGTAAATAGCGAGGGACAATACTTCGAATGAACCATTTTTTGTATTTGTCTTGAAATTTTCAATTTTTTATTGGTAAAAAAAACCGGAAACTTAGTTGCGCACCTATGTTACATTAATATCGGGTTTGCCTTGTTTGCCTTCTCTTAATGTATGCATATTCAAGAATATGGGAAGAAATGTTCAAATGAAAATATGAAAAGTTGACCAAGTTATAAACGATTTAGTGAGATCAGGTAGCGCAACGATTTACGTATACTAAAACTTGCCATCGAGTTTGTCTCGAAACAATTTTTCACAACCTGGCCAGAATCATAACTTCTAGCTATAAGGTAGATGGCCCAGTAATCGTCACCTTAAGCAGATCGCTTGTGGTGACGATTCGAAAGTGAGTAAAAGTTATTTTAAGTCGTTCTTAATCAGTTTTTTTTATTACGAAGAAGAAGGTCGTTGTCAATTTCCCGAGCCTGGTACAGTTTTCGAGAAAATATTTCGTAAAGGTTATAAGATGCTATTGTACGAGTCATTGTCATGCGGCCATGATAGTTGGTTTGGTAATCACCATGGGAACGTCCCACTAATCTTCACATACGTTCCAACTGCTTTGAAGCCTTATATACCTTTGAAAAAAAATTGTTTTTTTTTGTATCGACTTAAATAATGGATAGACATGCCAAAAATGTTATGCAAAAGTTATTTTAGGTGGATTTTTTTAAAGACATCTAGTAATTTTTTTAAAACTTTGAATGTGTTTTCCATGAAGAAATGTTTTCAAAATCGGGTGGACTCGTACGTCCTACGTTTTTTGACCGATTGACTTCAAATTTCAACTATAACTTCTTAGATACATTTTATAGCGATGTACACACGATTTTTATAATCGATTAACAATTGCGGTTTTTGGAAAAGAACAAAGGCCGTTGTTTCAGTCGAATATGCGACTTTCTTAAAAATGGGGCCAAATGTACAAAAATAAATATTTTTTATATTTATTATTACGTACTAGGTCACAAACTTTATGATTTTTATTAAAACATTTGATAAAGAGTTTGAAACATAAATTTCTCTTCCAAACAACATTATTAATTTCAAAAACAAAACAAATTATTGCCTTTAACGTCAGAATTATCATTTTTATTTATTTGTAGTCATTATAAACAATTATATTTTCATAAAATAATTTTTAATATAATTTCGATCGAGTGGTGTTCACCTGTGTTCAAGACGTACCCAGTTATCGACATGGTCACGACCCAGTAAACGACAACATTTATTTATATGTATATCTTTTTACTATCTCGAATATGTGTTTGGCGATTAATGGTCCGTGGATCCGTCAGACAATGCTAATTACGGACCCAACATTTCTTTTCTGATTTTCTATAAACTAATATTCAATTCGTGAGATTCTTTTTTTGCTAACATTGTCCCAGTTGTCGACAGCCATGGCGATTAATTGGCAGAGTGTTTAAGTTGCTGAACCGGTAATGTTCATATATGAAAACTCGTTGAAGTTAACATAAAACTATAATTTTTTATGCTGAACGCAAAACTAAAATCCTTGTTGATCACTTGAAGGAAAACTTACTTCACGCAAGTGGTTCACGTTAACCTCCTAATGAAGGATTCGGCCGAAATAACAGCTTGACTTCATAGCGGAATATATTTAATTTGATTATTCTTGAATACGTATACTTACGGGTGTGAAAATTTAATACAACACAGTAAATCCCTCCTGAGAACTAATATATCACAGATCTGCACGAAGGAATGAGTTTTATCTCAAAGACTTATTTACTGCGTAAACGTGGCGATCACTAGGACCCTGACGGCCACTGGGCCGTCTACCTTAACTGTCCAATTTCCAATTTATAAACTAAAATTTCCGTAATTGCTGTAGCTTTTGTTGTACGTGGGAGTTTTTTCCAAAATTGAGTATCCTTTCACTCCCACATATAAGCAAACATTTCGCCAAAATTGAACTTTTTTTTAAATCCCGCGATTATGTGATTTTTTTTAGAAAAATGATTAAGTACAACAAGTACTACATTTACATAGATTATAAAACATTTTTATTTTACGCACAGTAGAATTTTTTTATACAGAGGCTTTTTTTATTTTTATTTTATACAGATAATTTATGTTTTATACGGAGTTTTATACTCTATTATACCCCAATAATGTTGTTAGTTTTCAACTTTTTTAAATAAAATCCTCCACGAAATAAGTGCAATGTATGCTTAACAACATACCTTGTTTCTGAATCCCAAATAAATAATTAAGTAACAAAAAAATCGGCAAAGACGACCTTTTTCAGCGCATCGCAGTGGAGTTCTCCCTCAATGTATTATACAGGGTGAGGTGCATAAAGTGTTACAGAGCAATAGCACTCAAACTATTGATCATATCCAAAAATGTTTCAGACAAAAGTTTCAGTGTTCGAGAAGGCCGTCATACTGGACCACCCTATTTTTTTTATCGGTGAAGGCGCTGAAGCTACGTCTAGGTCAACTCCACTTTTTAAAATGGAATGGTACATTTTTTCTTCAACCATCTTGTGGAGCACCCCAAGTCGCATAAAAAACATTAGGGGGTCGATTCGTTCAAGGTCATTCAAGGTCACCTATTAAAATGAAATGCAAAACTAAATATCTCAGATCACTACCAAATATTTGGTAGTGATCCGAGATATTCAGATTTGTATCATCGATACTGACCTCGAATGGACTTGAACGACTTTGATCCCCTAATGTTTTTTATGCGGCTTGAGGTGCTCCACAAGATGGTCGAAGAAAAAATGTACTATTGCATGTAAAAAAGTGGAGTTGACTTTGACGTAGCTTCAGCGCCTCCACCGATAAAAATAGGGTGGTCCAGTATAACGGCCTTCTCGGACACTGAAACTTTTATCTGAAACATTTTTGGATATGATCAATGGTTTGAGTGCTATTGCTCTATAACATTTTATGTGCCTCACCCTGTATATAACGTTTAATTCGATACAGGTAGAAGCGTTAGAGGCTCGCCTTAAACAAGTTATATTTATTTTTGAGAGCGCATCTCAATTTTGAGTGGCCTCGTTGACACTCATCAGTAAGAGCATCGCTCGGGTCGCTCCACAGAATCAAACGATAAATGGATCGCATGAGATTTTGCTTCGTATTATGCAAAGGGCGAGAAACTTCGTGGCATTTCTTCGACGTGCGAATCTTGTCTCGATTTGACACGTTCACCTAGTGGAGTTTCTTTGATCGCGTACGTTGTCACGTCGCCTGGAATTTCCACGTTTTACCACCTCGTCTCCTTCGACCTTCAACCCCCGCCACCCATCGCGATATCTCTCATTGCGCATTTTTGTCTCGTAAAACTGTCTCGGGGAATCTTCCGCGTCGCTCTTCACTCCCGATACGGACAGGTTGGCATTTCGAAAGTTCGCAGCTCCCGAGAGCGAAAAGGAAAAGATGCGTTCGTTTCCAAAGAGTTGCACAAGGGAAGATGGAATATCACGTGATCACGGAATCCGGAAGGGATGTTTCTCATGTGTGATAGTAGGGCTCGAGTTGGAAAGTATATTTTTCCAATAACCACATTTCGTCTACTCCCAGGGTTGAAAAGATCTCCCCTCCTATTATATCGTTAACTTTGTTTGCCTCTCCTCTCTTCAGGTTATAAATAAATCAATAAAAACCTGTCCCTGTATCCTTAGATGAAGTCACCCTATGTTCGATCCCCCCCCCCCCCTCTCGGTGGCTCTGTCGTTTTGTCCCTGTATAGGGTATGTACGGAAGCGAAGTACGAGGCCTGAGTTTTTCGCGAAGCGAGCACGTTACAGCGTCCCGAAGATGTTAGAAAGCTACCCTGTTATTTCACATTTAGACTATCAACCTTACCCTCTTCTCTCGCCGAACGTTATCTGCTGTACTCTGTCGCCCTCTCTCTCTCTCTCCCTCTCTCTCTCCTCTTTCACCCCTTTATCCTGGCTACCTTCTTTGTCTTGTCATTCTCTGAGCTTGTTCGCTCTGAGGCGATCCTCTGGCTGAAGCCAAACCATTCTCTTCCATCGGGAGAGACAGAAAGTGAGAGAGGGGTGGGGGGAGGCGAGAGGGAAAGAGAGGGAGAAAACTGTGAGTGAACAGGGTGTCTCGATTTTCTGCGCTCGCACCACGAGTCCCTCGGGAAGCTTTTGTCCTCGAGGCTGTAAGCGACTTCCTGACAGGCCAAGTTTGCACCTGCTCTCCTTCTGGCATGCCGCCTTTCTCCTCCTTTCCTATTCCTCTCGCCCCCTAGTTCTCTCGCTCTCGCTTACGTCTTTTCGACATTCTTCTTACTCTTTCGACGTGGAAAGCGGGGTACCATCTTCCATCTCTCCTTTGTCCCTTCAAGCACTTCGGCCTAATCTTAATGCCGTCACCTCACACCCCGCCCACACGTCATATACACCGCGAAGCAACTAAAGTAATTTATTCAGGGCCGCCATCTACCACTTTCGCTCTCTCTCTCTCTCTCGCTCTCTCGCTCTCTCTCTCTCTCTCTCTCTCTCTCTCTCTCTCTCTCTCTCTCTCTCTCTCTCTCTCTCTCTCTCTCTCTCTCTCTCTCTCTCTCTCTCTCTCTCTCTCTCTCTCTCTCTCTCTCTCTCTCTCTCTCTCTCTCTCTCTCTCTCTCTCTCTCTCTCTCTCTCTCTCACTCCTGCTCAATCCATTTTATCTTTTCTCGTTCCATATGTATATCTATTCCCAATGAACATAATCTTTAGATCAAGCCGACGGATAACCCTCGGAGGAAGTCGAGAGAGACCAATGAGCACACACACAGACTCAAATACCTATGTATATGCATACAGATGCTATGCAAAGCTTTTAGAAGAAATGATATTCATTCCCGAATAGGATAGGTACAGGTGTAGCACTTCTTTTCACGCCACTTGCTAGTCGAATTCAACCTGCCGACAGCGCTTTCCCATCGGGACATCTCATCGGCAGATGCGCCCGCAGTCTGCTCGTATATTTGAACAGTTTAGAATAATTTCTTTTTCTACGCAGCCTGATCAATTATTGTCCGCGCGTTAAGATATTCGTGAAGCAGCACGCCGAAAAAAAAGGAGACGAAGAAGAAAGAGGGAACAAGTGTGCCCACGGTTCTCGGTTGTGTATGCGACATATGTTTGCCGAAGAATGACGAGTTACGAGCGCTTTTTTTAGGCTTGCGCTCGCTGGTTCCGCGCGCGACGTATACGTCAATGCAAGCTCCTCGATTACAGCGCCCAGTTCTTCCGCCCACGATATTACGGCAATGCAGACCCGCTGTAAGTTATAAAGCCGATTTATCACATCGAAATGCGAGTTAAATTGTTTGACTTTTTTCACATATTAGTCCAGAAGTTTGCGCGGCGAATCTTGAAATTTTGCGTATTCGTGAAAACGAGGCAAAGTAAATTAGATTAAATTAGATTATTAGACACCTGGTAATTTTGAATAAGTAAAAACGACGAAATACCATGTGAAAAATAATTTCGGAAAGAGGTTCATCACCTTCCTTCATTTCTCGCGAGTTCTGCCCAGATTGATAAACAAGACGCGTTCACACGAGCTATGGAGTACTTCTCTCCTTGTAAAGCGAGGATATAACCAACCTACCTATATCAAATACATACAGGGGTTAAGTTTCTTACCTGTCTGCCGAACGAACGACTTCACTGGGCGCTCTCTCTCTCTCTCTCTCTCTCTCTCTCTCTCTTTCTCCCGCGGTTCGCGGCACCGGTAATTAATTATAAAGCCGCCACGATCGCGATATTCATGCTTCGGCTTCCTCAGGGCCCCCGTATATAGAACCGCTATCTACGTTCTACTAGAGTCCTATGTAATATCCTCTCCCGTCTTTCTCGCTCTTTCCCTCTCTTTTTATGTCTAACGTCAGAGAGAGAGAGAGAGAGAGAGAGAGAGAGAGATACACTCGTACGTGGGTTTCACGGTACAGCAACTTCAAACGGATGGCAAGCTATGCTTTTGCTATGCACATCGGAGCAAGCGCATGTCTATATATATATATATATATATATATATATATATATAGCCACGGGCAACTCTGTGTCTTTATTTCGCGAGATACATTTTTTGTCTGCAAAATACCTGAGGTAAGACGTATCTTGAATTACTTTGTGGAGAAGAGCGGAGGCCATGTTACATTATTATAAAAAATCACCTTCTGCCATGCTATATAATAATGGTATATACAATAATAATGAAATGTATATCCGATCTTTTTTTCCAGAGTTATTCCTCCAATCACGCAATATTCCGAATTTGTAGCACAGCCTTTTTGCCGAAACTTTCATTTCATTGAACGATTGACGTTTGAGCCGAACGATTGAGCCTTCTAGCATGGAACAAAAATATTGGTTTTTTCGGTAATCCATTTTTAAACGATTCAGTCTAACAAGGAACATCACTCAAGTGTCCGCCTTCGATGTCTGTTGGAACTCATATATGTGATAAAGCATTGAAAATTATTGGACACGTATTTTTTTTTGTCGGCGGAAAAAACGGTTTTCTGGGGGGAAACCACCTCTCAAAGAACGGCGTGTCGGCCCGTAATTTAATTTTTTTTCCTTCTACACTTGTATAATGGATTTTTCATAGCTTTACATTAGAAGAATTCTGGATTTTGTTTCATTCAGATCGGTGGACTGCTTGTGGGTGAAACTGCAAAATCACCCTTCGACTCGCCTTTCTTTGAGGCATGATGTCCCCCCTTAAACCCGTTTTCCGCTGATAAAGAAAAGACATGCCTTATAGTGTTCAATGCTTTATCACATATATATGAGTTCCAACAAAATCGAAAGGGGACACCTAAATAATGTGCCTTGCAAAAAAAATAATGAAACACGAAGTCTGTAAGAATATTGTCTTATCAACAGTGTAATGTTTTATTAACCCTTCCTTGATACACTGGGTCATATTGACCCGGACGAATTTGAAATAAAATACTCACTTGCCCCACATTGAAAGTTTTCAATTATTTTTTACAACAATTCAATTTTATATTGTCCGTATTTTAATTATGCAGACATCTTAAGAAATGTTTAAAGTGTATCCCGACTGCGGGTTGAACAAACTAATTCTTATATCGTGTTATTCATATCTAATTATGTCAATTTTGAAAAGTCCTCATTAAAAAAAAATGCTTGTCATACCGTGTTATAAATAACCGGTTATGGCGTGTTATTTTTATATTTTGTTGATCAGGTGTCCTTGTGTCCATGTGAAAACTTTATGGATTATTCCCTTTATGTATTTTCTTTATTTATTTATCTATTATTCTCTTATTGGAAAATTCTCTTTATGAACGCCTGCTCGTTTTGTGAGACTGTGAGATTAGGTGGTTTCACCGTGTAGTCCGTCGCCACAAAAATTCATGACTCGCTCAGTTCTTCGCGTAAGTATCAGTCATCCCGCGATACACTTTATGCCCCGCCCGTACAATGATAATGAATGTTACACGTAACGGTGAAGCGTTTCTCGTGAATACATATATGTGATTAGGATCTCCTTCGCTAAGGTGTTAAACGCGTTGCCTCGAGAACGACAGCTGTGTACAAACGCAGACCACTCTTGGATACGACGGAAGAACGACATTTGCCACAGACTTGGATAGTACATTCGCCTGTAAAAGAGTATCGAGAAGCCGGTAAAAAGCAACCGCAAGGCTAACATTCACGCACGCACATGCACCCTTCTCTCGTGTGAAATACTGCACATTTTCTCACTCACTCGTCACAACACAGATTGCCAATTAACACCCTTTTCCCTTCCTGCTCTCTCACCCTCTCTCTCTTCCTCGGCCGTGGCGCTGAATATTATGAAAAATTACACATTCAATTAAGACACTGTAAAATGGTGAATTCGTCAAAGACGAAAAGAAAAAGTATTCTGAACATTCACATTTTCGGTATTTAATTACTTGAAAAATCGTAACAACGCTAGGAACATTTTTTCTAATAATTAATTCATTGATATACATTTTTTGATATTACGATTACGATTCTAATTCAATAAATTCGGTATTATTCATACCTATCTAATATAAAGACTATCAAATACGCGATGCGCTTTTCGAAATCGTAACAATTATAGCAATATTTCTTCCTCTTATAATAATAATAATAACAATAACAATATTATTATTGTAGGAAATGATTCATATAGGACTATTTTATTATTACTACCTACTATTTACTAGTCATCAAGCTGCGAGTTATTGTTGTTATTATTATTATTGATATCATCATTATTGGACTTATTATCTTTATAGTTATACCTATTTATTATCATATTCATATACTTAGACATGTATCTGGCATCTCACTCTCCCTTCTCTCTCTCTCTCTCTCTCTCTCTCTCTCTCTCTCTCTCTCCCTCTCTCTCATTTTCTCTTTCCCTTTCTAACTGTCTTTCTGGCGCTTTGCCGGGCGACCTTACGACCCGACAAGACCCCGGGACCACGTTCTCCGAATTACCGATCCGTATACGTGACTCCACTGTGCACTTAGCGTAAATTCCACGTTACCGAGATTCTCCCATTTCTAGGGAGAAAAAGAGAGAGAGAGAGAGAGAGAGAGAGAGAGAGAGAGAGAGAGAGAGAGAGAGAGAAAGAGAGAACAGCAACGAAAAAGGGATTGCAGCCAGAGGAGGAAAATATAGGAGCGAGAAAATGAGTAAGAAGAAATTATAAATGTAACATCTGGTCCCCATAGAGAACCTATGTTTTCGTATCTTCAATAGGAGCTCGTCTTATCGATGGCCAATGTTATCCGCAGCGCGGATAAATACAATACAAAATACAATTATGTAGAATTTACTCCAAAAATTGACGAAAAATTTGTTCGAAATTTGTGTTCCATGATCGACATATATATATATATAAGTACGATAAATTACGGGAGGCGATTTACGCGTGTACTCGACCTCATCCGCGGAAGATTTATTTCATACAGATCGAGGATTGTGGAGGTATCAAGAAAGAACGAAGAAAAAAAAGAACGAAACAAAAACAAAAATTCCGTAGACGTCGAGTTGGTAACGATGCATCGCAATCGCTCCTCATGATCGCACGCACCGCGCGAGAAAGCGAAGATGCGTGCGTGCGGTCAGCGAGGTTTTATTCCGTCGCTTTTTCTTCATTATGAGCGCCATATTTCTTCTTCTTTGTCCACTTTTTCCCCATCATCCAAGTCTCAGAACGTGAATTCCAAAATATGTATACGGGAGTACGAATTTACAACGTTGGGAGGATAATTACGTGTACGAGAGCACCATAAAAGAGGGCAAGAGGTGTTGACTGCTGGATGCGGTGGTTTTTTGGTCGCACGAGAACAAGAGGAAAATAAAAGTAAAGAATGTCAATTGCCGAGGGCCGATTTTTTTTAAATCATCCCTTCGTGAGGCTTGAAGAAAAAACTCTTCGTACCGTGCAACGTTTCGCCTCAATTAAGGGGTCTTCTCACTTTAGACGCTAAAAAAGGCTATTTTCATGATTTTTTTGGTAGGTGTACATTATAGATATTGATATAAAAGTGGTTACACTTAAGAAATACACTTTCGAAATACATTAACATTTTTTTAATGTAACCCAAACAAACTTTAAACGCGTTTTTCTCGAAACAGGGTTATTCGACGGCTTGTTGATCAAATCATCGAAACTACTGAACCGATCCTTATGACATTTTAACCACACATTCTTTACAACTATAGCTATAGCGCATATCAAGGTTTTTTTTAATTTTAATATTTACCTTTTTTTTTGCCAAAACGGTGAACAAAACATGTTTTTTTGTTCTTTCGAAAAAAGTCCGCCATTTTGTTATTTTTGCAAATATCGAACATCGTCTGATATGCGCTATAGCCATTAACATAATGAAACTAAAACCGTTTGATTTTTTTGTTTCGGATGCTCCATCTCCGAGATTTTATCAACAGCGCAGCAGACCTACAATTTTTTTAGGACATTTTTCTAACTACCATTTTTGTCTATAAATAGTGACGTAAATAAATAAATAAAAAATGTTTAATGTATTTATTAAGTGTAACAAGTTTTATATCAATATCTACAATTTAAACCTATAAAAAAAGT
This sequence comes from Ophion ellenae, assembly GCA_963210295.1. NCBI lineage: Eukaryota > Metazoa > Arthropoda > Insecta > Hymenoptera > Ichneumonidae > Ophion > Ophion ellenae. The sequence goes on from OY723385.1 coordinate 31,547,444, forward strand.
CATGAAAATATAGCCTTTTTCAGCGTCTAAAGTGATTAAAGTGACTGGATTATCCAATGGAATAAAAATCTACAATAATGAGGCTGAAAAAAACGTTGTGGCCCAAAAATCTTGTCCAAAAGGTATGAATATTAAGGCTCAAAATAATTCAAGAGTTTGAACAAAAAAACGCGATGGGTTGAATTCACGCGGAACACCCCGTAGGAATGAATATGATCGTAATGCTTGTACGATCACAAAATGTGGAGGATATCGTATTGCACGGGAGCGCGAGTGCGTTTTTTTTTGTTGTCCTCCTGCAACGAGCGTGTACAATGTGGACGAGCGAGCGTGCGAGTTTGGCTCGGCGTATAAGAGCCAAACGAGCCGGCTGGGTGTGAGATAGGAGAGATTTAAAATGTTGCGGCAGGTCCGGGGGACTAAATGATGATAAACTATCTCGTCGCGGTCTCCTCTCTTCTCTTTTTCTCTCTCGCCCATACGAAGCTTTCGGCTTTCCACCCAGTACGTCGCTCTCTGCCTGTGTTAACCCAGCGTACAACCCCCTCCACCCCTCACCTCCGTTGAACTGACCCTGGACGGTTTGAATTACGGCCTAAAGCGTACAAAATGAAAAAAAAAGAAATCCATTTAAAAAAAAGTAGCATGCTTTCAAGCGATGGGAGACAGAGGATGGCTGGGAGAGGAAGAGAGGAAGGAAACTGTGGGGACGTTTCAGTTTCTCGTGACAGATGCAAGAACGCCAAAACAGTTGACAGGAGGATACATCTTATAATACTGTGAATAATAATAATAATTTCTTCGGAATCATTATTACTATTAGAGAGAATCTTATCATCTCTATTGGCTCCGTGCGCAACACTACTACCGCGTGGCGTTCGTATTTTTGTCGGCTCTGTTAAAGGCTCTGTGATTGTGGTTATAATACTGTGATCAATTAGAAAAATTAAAATCGCGCCTCAATGGCATTTAATTTGTTCGCATTCAATCAATTTTTGTGACCAAAGACGGCAAGAAGGCCGTTCAATTAGAAAACTAAAATCGCGCCTCAATGGCATTTAATTTGTTTGCATTCAATCAATTTTTGTGGACGAAGACGGCCTTTCAGTAAAGTGAAAAAAAGTAAGAAACATTTCCTTAATGTGTGTGATTTTGGTTACTTGTAATTTTGTTATAAGACGGAGAAAATAAAGTTGTATCATTGCTTTTATTCAAATTTAACAAACATCTATGGTTGCTGCACAACTTTACAATATGATAAATAACATTTTGTTCTTAGACCGAAATGAGCATAATTTTAAAGACCCGCTACGAAAGTATAACTCACAATATTAATTTCCAACCTCAAACTCAATTGAAGGAAAAACTTTGGCGTCCTTAGATTTCCGAATTGATTATCCAAGACAGAGGTTGTGGATACATTTCTTATAAGTCTTATCGTTCAATGACGTTTCGATGTTTTTTGCAACCAATGACTCGCAGCATTTATTGTTCGATTTATTCTTCTTTGAAACATTCGCTACATTTCGACTCCCTTGGCAACAAAAATAATGATATACTGTAGCCAATTGACACGGAATATTTTTCGATGCTATTATACAGCGTATTCAACATTTATGCGACGCCGAATAAAATGGAGCTTGGATATGGGAATCATATAATTGTTTTCGGATTCGTTTTTTTTGTGTGCCAAAATCAAGCGATCTCGGCGTGTGGCACGGGGCTGCGACGAACGTGATACAGCGAAAACACTGAAAGCAACAGTGAATTCGAATCTCTCCATTGAAATTTGGCTCTATGTGAATTCAGCAAAACGCGAAATGTATTATTTATGAAAACGAGAAATTATAAATATACGGAATATATTCGGGGGCTGGCGTACAGACGCACATACACACACATATACAATCGTGTGGAGGCCTGTACGAACGGCAGAAGGAAATTAAAAAGGGACGACCAGCGAAATTACCGTGTTCGACAACGCTCGCGTTTCCGGCCACGATTAATAATCGCATTTTCGATTCGGTGTGCTAATTAAATCCGGGAAACATGCAAATTCTCTGTTATTTCAAAACGATGAGGATGGCAGCGAGAGCGAGATAGAGAGATGGGAAGAGAGCGAGGAAGGGACACGGAGAGAAAAATCGCCGACTGGTCATCGGCACAGGGATTTTAGGGAGTGTGAGGACAAAAAGTCCTCTCTCTCTCTCTCTCTCTCTCTCCCTCTCTCTATCGGTCAGTGAATAAATATTACAGGCCTGTACGCACGAGCAAACGAATTCGTTTCGCTCGCGGCTCCGGATTCGGTTACAAATTGCCGATAAAAATGCATAAAACACGATTATCTACTATTAATTACAATTTTTAACATCGAATTTTCGGTCTCCTTGCTCGTTTGAATATTAGTCCATTAATAATAACGATATTGGGGAATTTGCATTTGTGTGTGCGTGAGTGTGTGTATGTGCGTACCCGGGAGATATAAATGCCGAAATTATGACCTCTGCAATAAGCATGACGGCAGAGTTGAAAAAAATCGCTGCAGAAAGGAATGAAAAAAAAACTCGTAACTCCCATCGACTATGCCGGGTTCGTCGTTAAAAAATATCATCGATGCTAATCTCGCTTTGAGCGCAATAATGCGAGCTATTAATTAGGGATTTAAAACGCTACCGTTGATTCCATTTTGTTAATAAATGCTAATCGGTTCGGTCAGCCCGGACCATATTTTTATAACCCTATTTTTCACTCTTTTTTGTCGAGAGACTTTTTTGTCGAGAGACATCACTTTCGAGACACGTGATTAATTGGTAGTGCCTTTCCCATGTAGGTTTCGCCAATCGAGCCGTAACGGCCAATACTTGGACCAATGTTGGCGGGGAGATGATCGATTACCCAATTGTACGCCAATGCTCGGCTGAGTATTGACTAACCAACATTGGTTTGCCGTTACGAGGCCAATGTTCGGCCAAATATAGGCTCCCTAATAATTGGCTTATCGATACGAGTTCGATGTTTGGCGAAGTATAGACTCGCCAATCATGTTTTTGCCGATACGAGGCCAATGTTCGGCCGAGTAACGCATGATCGAACCGCAATTCGTATATTGACGATTCATTGTTTCGCGTCGAAGTCATTGAGAGACAAGATAAATACTTTTTACGAGTCCATTGGACATTATTCTTAACAAATATGCTACCAAATCAATGCAATCATTGTTAGCCGATTCTCGAACGAGCTCATACGCGATACTCTGCTGATTTTTATGAACCATCCTACACTGACAGAAAAATTCTATTAATATTAACTAACCGCATCTATTTATTTATTTTTTATTTGAATTAACTAGATTTTTCGTGAAATATTTCTTCGAACTAATCGTTTCGAAAGACCAGGTAATGACGAATTACAATACAAAAATAATTAATTTTTTTTTGGCAGTGCGAGACCATTTTTAGTGATCTATATCGGGTCACAATTATCCGCCAAGACTCGGTCGATAATCGGGCCAAGCTCGAATGCCAATGATGGCAATCTTGACGGGGACTTATTGTTGGCCGATTCTTGAATGAACTCCTACGTGATGCTCGGCCGATTCTCATAAGCCATTTTAGGGCCAATATTGATTGCGAATATCGGGCCGCTCTTATCATCCGAGGCTCGGTCGATGATCGGGCCAAGCTCGAGTGCCAATGTTGACAAGCTCGGCGTCGAGCATCGGCCAATCGTTGGCCACTACCGATCACCCTACATGGGTTTTGAGACATTTTGCTAGCCGAATACATTTGTTTCATGCTGCTCGTGCAAGGAATTATACAACATAATTTTGTTCATGCAAAGTACAACGCTATTAAAGTTTGCAACGTTTGAATTCAACGATTTCTAAATTTATTTTCCTTTTTTTTCCATTATCATTGATGTCTACAACCATTTTTCATAGATTTAGTTGGTATGTCTCTAATGAGAAACTGAAAAAAGTTTGCCGTAGCCTTGGCCTGCCAAAGAAAATTGGCAATTAGAAATTGTTTTGTTGCCTTCCAATATCGCAAACTTTAATATCACAAAGTAGAACAGAGTCGACAAAAATGGTGTCAATAGTGGTAGAAGTTATTTCAATAATTCGTTATATATATATATATATATATATATATATATATATATATATATATATATATATAATGTGTAAATAAAATATGTCTATATATCTGTCCATAATAAATATCGAATAATAATTAATATAACAATAATGAGTATAATTCAACATAAAATAGTTTCAATTTTAAAAAAGTAGCAATAAACGCAAAATAATTTATATATTTTTGAAATGTATTTCGAGCGAATGGGAACAAAAAATTCGCAACACTTAGAAAGTCGCAAAAATAGGGGTCGTGATGTTCTTTTAAAAAAGCGCGATCCACCTCATCGCATGTTTGAAAAATCACCATTTCATAGTCCCCGCATTTTCGTTATTAGTTTTGCTTCATTTTCGACCTTTCTATTTAGCCAACGTTTTCGACGTTTAGTCGCAATTCGCGACTTTACGAGAAATTAAATAAAAATGTATTTTAAAAGTATAATTCGATTTTCTCGTCGTAATCCTGAAACGAATTGTTGAAGGAGGAATAATTGTGAAACGAATCGAATATTCGGTGTTTCCTCGACGAAGATCGCGATGGAAATGATCATCGAAAGTCTCGCCTTGCTGGTGCTGCCAACTGGCGGACTCGCGGGCAATCTGGCGCCGCGACCCTGCCAGAGGCGCCGCTCGTCGGTGGAGGCTCGAAGCGCGAGTCCCGCAAGAACTCCTTCCTCTTCTCTCGTATCGCGTATACGCAACGGAGAGTCGTTTTTTTTGCTTTCCGCCTCCACCCCGGGGCGGCGAAACGCGCGCACGACCTGCCGCAGAGAGAGGGACAGATTGGCGATTCGAGAGAGGGGAGTACAAGACACGACAGACAGAGAGAGAGAGAGAGAGAGAGGGTTAGAAAGGATGCTGGAACGAATAGCGACGTAGCGAAAAAATGCCACGTTGACTCGCTTTTCGTCGTCCGTTCTTTCTTTTCTAGCCCTTATTTTTTATTTTTATTTTTTTCGTTAATGATGCCGTTGCCGAGAGGCAATTAAGACGCAAGAAATCGAACAACTATTACATTTACGAGCGTAATATTCCGCGACTAGTGTTGTTGCCTCTCGGCTACGCTACGTTGCTCGAACAAGAATATTGCCGGTGAAGGTATTAGGAAGGTGTAGGGAGATGAGGTGAAAAAAATAGCCGAATGAAAGAACGGCAGAGAAGGAAAAAAAGTAACACAAAACGAGGCTGTACTATCGTCATTCGTAAACATTTATAAAATTGTTCAGTAACGTTGTGCTGGATTAGCTTAGAAAAAACGTTCTTCGGAGAGTTTGGGAAGTAAAATGTACTCTCTTCCGTTGTAAAAATTGTAATATATCCAAGATTTATCAATCGTAGCTCTTGAACGTTATCAGTCACTTCGGGATGGAGCTTCGAACTCAATATTTGAATATATTCATGCCATTTTGTCAAATAATTTATATTTTTTTATGCTAAATTCCAATTTCCGGTCTTATAAATTCGAGTGTGTGATTTCAAGTTCGTACTTTTGATAATATTCCAATTTTTCTACTGACAAATAAAATACATAAATACATTTTTTTAACTCTATGTAAATGTTATTTAAAAAATAAAACCAGCCAGCTTTATTCGCTACGAAATAAATTTAAAAAAAATATATGTATTCGAACGTAGAAGAAATAAATTTTACTCACGTGAAAATACAATGAATAGATTTCAAAGCCTAGTGGAATTCATTCTGGACACCTGTCATTTTTTTTTTAATCTCGCTTTCATTGATCATCTTTATGTTATAATCACTTATATTTTATATTCTTATCAAAGTAGGCTTATTGTGGCAAATATGAAGTACAAATATTTCCGATTAAAATAAAAACGCTATATAGTATCATGTCGACGTATCAGAATATACATTTTCTGCGTAAATAAAAAAATTCTATTAAAAATGTCCAGAGTGTATTCCACCAGTGTATATTTTAATATAAAAAACGAATAAATTTTGCATCTCTGCGTTTTTTCTGCAGCGCGAAATATCTATCGTAGAAATATTAGAATCGGGAATACGAATCGAAATTGCACGGAGCACCCTTGGAAATTTCATTCGACACGTGTCGCCGCGCAAGAAAATACATCACAACGATCGTAATAATAACAGATCAAAAAACATTCATATGCGCTACGTATGCCGTCGCACACTTGCAGCTCTTTTTCTCCCTCTCCCCCCCCCCCCTCCCCATCCCCCCGTTCCTTCTCGTCCCGGCTGTCAAATCGTCAAAGAGAATTAATACCACACCATCGAACCATAAAAAAGTGTATATCAAGACAGGATTGTACAATAACTACCTGTGCAGTACGCACATATATGAGGTGCGTGCACGCTTCTTCCTCTCCGTCTTTTCTTCGGCCCCTCTGCTGCACGGCTCACGTCATTTTATGCCACGAGTTCGAAAGAGGGAAAGGGAGAAGGCGGAGAAAAGAGGAAACCCGAGCTAAAGACTATACGTGTTTGTGTAAGAGAAAGAGAGAAATACAGCTAGAGAGAGAGAGTGCGAGAGAGAGAGAGAGAGGAAGATGTACATGGTGGGTGCAACGAGAAGGACCAATGCATTTTGCAAGGATAGCGCTCGGGATACGCGACGGCGTGGCGGCGAATCAAACGATATCGGGCTTCTGGATTAATTTATGCACTGAAGGTTGTTAAAACGCGAGACTCAAAGCTGCACCGCCGACGTCGTTGCAATCATACGGCTACTGGTTCGGCCCACCCGGACGAATTCGTCTCGCGGATCGTGCCGTCGCTCGCTATTATTATTATTATAAATATGCGTATACATATGTACATATATAGGGTAGCAATACACATACGATCATATACATGTTCATGTACACGCACAGCCACATATGTTTACGCACATAAGCATATAAACATTCCTGGCCTGTACCTTCGCTGTGTACATTGCTCCTTACGCCGTTAAAAGGACCTGAACCGCAAACTTCTATACGACATAATTTTAAGTTGTTAAGTGCAACCGACATTTGAGTGAATATCAATGGCTCATGACACATGGCAGTACGCTAAAATATTTCTATTAGCCAATTTCAATTATGAAGGCAGCATTGTTGTCTAGAAAATGGGAAAAATCCGTCTTTTAAATTTTATTTTATTATTCTACAGACCTTTCTACATACGTCTTTCAAACTGTTCAATGATACTCATCAAATTTGCTGGGTTATAGAAATTATAAGGAGTACGCTTGCGGAGCGCGGTCGAGATACAGCAACTTCAAATGCGTTTTTCTCGAAACTATGCTGTTCAAATCGGCAACCACGATACATCGATGATCAATTGGCCGATTGAGCTCAGATTTACCATACACATTTGTGTATTTGGCATACTACACATTTTTTCAACGTTGGTAACACAATTAAGGGGCTACACCCGTGTGACACTTTTGAAAAATCGATTTTTTTGCTTTTTTCGACAGATTATAATTTCAAGAATATCATTACCATTTATATCATTTATATCAATATTATTTTATCTTGCAAAAATCGATAGTTAAATCTTCAAACGCGTTTTTCTCGAAATAAGATTTTTCAATTTTGCTGACATTGCTGATTTTTTGCTGACATTGTAACTCAAAGAGCAATTATCCGATTGGCTTGAAATTTATACTGAGTACTCTTGAATATATTTACTCTACAATGACGTAGAATATTTTTGATTCGATGAAGATTGACTATTTGGCATTGGAAAAACGACCATTTATAAGCAAGAAAACAGACTTTTTTCATAACTACGCCATTATGTTAGATTTTGATATTTTTCGAAAATCCTACGTCATTATACAGGAAATACCTTCCAGTTTAAGGCGTTACTCCCACTTGTAGCGCAAAAAAAGGCCTTTTTCATGATTTTTTTAAAAGAAAACTACAAAACTTTTTTAATCGATCAATATACCATCTTAAAGAACACATCTTGAAGAACTTTCAATAATTTTTTTATTGAAAAATATTACATTGTTTAGTGGCAAATGGCCGTCAATGAAATAATGTTTTTATATACACGGTTTGCGGTGACGAACATTGCGGCGAAGTGGATCATCTAAAGAAAAAAATGCGGATGGATTTAGTCAAATATAAGTATAAACTAGTATTTAATGGAAGGATTCTAAAAAATATTCATTTTTCACAAAATGGCGGAGAGTCAAAGTTAATGGTTCGATTTTAACGAAAAAAAATCGAACGATTAAAGACTGCATTTTTATGTATTAAATAAGCCTGCAAAATTTCAAGAAGATCGGTTCATTAGTGTTCGAGTAATCTTGGTCACCGACTTCAGAAATGCCATTTTGAGAAAAACGCGTTTAAAGTTTCTCTTTCAATGCTCTTTCAACGCGGATTCTTCTCTTTCAACGCTCATATCTCAGTCAATTTTGTTCGGATCGACTTGAAATTTTCAGGACATATTCTCAGATACTTATACTTCAAAAAAATGCAATAAAAAAATCGATTTTTTCGAAATCGTAAGTGGGGGTAACCCCTTAACGACCTTTTGTCATTTTTCGATATCAGCTACCCAATCTGCCAGAATCATGTCAGCAGCGGAGGAACCTTTTTTTTGGCGCCTCCGAAGGCAGCGCATAAGTCGCTTGGATCTCAATATTTTTCTATTAAAACATTATGTAATATAGGTCAAATATAGCCAAATATATTCTTAATTTTCCGAAAATTTAATTGAGTACTTTTTTCCAAAAAAATCCCGAAAATCACCCAAATTTTCAGCGTTCACACTGGTATAGCTTCTTAAGCCGAAATAATTTACGTTTTTCATAATGGTCAGCAAAATTGATAGGAAAAGTGACTCGTATAATGGTCAGCAAAATTGATTATCAAAGTTCAGCATGCCGGCTTTTTGTAAAAAAAATTCTACTAAATCTGGTACTATACGTCACAACACTCATACAGATTGCGAATATGTTCTATTTTTTTCATTCATACAACGTCTACAATACTGGTCGCCAATTGGGGGCGTTTACCGCGCATCGTTGGATTCAAACGTACAAAAGTACATGATGATAGTTTTTTTCTTCGATTTGTGCACATTCTTGAAGGATCAATAGACATGTGTATTGATTGTTTTAGTTATCATGTTCAGCCATCCCCTCCTGAAAATCATCAAAACAGCGCTCTCAACAACAATACTGCCTTGAATTGACATCGTATTCGGTAAATCATGAAAGAATTTTAGCTTCAACGAATTGCGTCAATTACGAATTAGACAGGAAAACCATCTCATCCTTCGTCATCGAACATAATTGGGGCTTTAGGAAAATTAAACAAATAATAATTCGTAAATCCCATCAAATGTTTCTAAAATCATTCCAGAAGTCGGTGTTACCACGACAAAAAAGGTTTATGCTCGTGGAGTACAATGTCACAGAATATTCCACGTGTATATATATATATACATATGGAGACAGGCTGTGAGAGCAAGAGCAAGAGAGAGAGAGATGAAAAAATAACAAGTACATACAGAGATATTGCGTTCGACCGTGCATTTCTCTTTCTCCCTCGCGTTTCGCTGCCGCGATGCAATTTACCGAATTGTTTTTAAATCCCTCCGGCAGCCACACAGCTCTCTGTATATATATACACGCACACTCGCCCACATATATATATATATATATGTGTGTGTGTGTGTGTGTGTGTGTGTGTGTGTGTGTGTGTGTGTGTGTGTGTGTGTGTGTACGCGCCAAGAGAGACGAAAAGGACGACATAGAAGTGGCAAACTCCATGGAAAAAGGGGGTGGGGGAGGGGGTAGTATATAGAGTTGGGACGGAAGAAGAGGACGAGGAAAATAGGGTGGAAGAGCGGCGAGCATGGAGAGACGACGAACTCTCCCTGATCGCAGCCATGGCGTCAGCTGTTTTGTCCCGGGGACGATCTCGCGAGCGCCTCTTTCTCGTTTCTCTATTTCTTTTTTTTTTACCCGGCTCGCTTCCCCGGAAGCACGACTGGCACCCGATATCGCGTTCTCAATATATGTATATGTATGTATATATAATGTAAGTAAAGATATACGTCGAGGATGAAAAAGGCAGGAAAAGCGAGGGAACTAGCTTTTGCTCGGTTCGCTAGTCCTGCTCTTTTGCTCTATCCTTCGCCTATCTTCATCCCTCTTTCGGCCGCGAAGAGATATAACGCTGAGTGCAAAGAAGCGCGTACCTATATATATATATACATAGGACGGTGAAGCCGCGGGGCTGGTAGTAATGGACGTTCCCGCGGCACGACGAGAGAAACCATTCGCTACATATTTCGACCACCGCCGCCGCCGTCGCCGCCACGACGCGGATTGGAAAGAGCCGAAAGAGAACAAAGTCCTTTCGCTCATACATTTCTATACGCGTCTCTTTGTGCACACTGCACGCGTACGCTGCGTTGACGGTTGCTCGACGGTGGCTCGCCGAAGCCGTAACGTAGTGACAAAATATTTGGGCAAAAATGCAGATTAATATTATTCAAGCTGCTTCACTCGAAACGACCAAGTGATCTTGCAACTTTGCGCTCGTGTAGCGGAGGTTGCCTTTGGGGAATGTGATGAACGTTTTTGAGGAAGGTCGGTTAATTTTTGTACCGCATGAAAATCAATTGTTTTTTTTTCTCGTTTAATAAATTGGGGTAATCGAATTTTTCGCATTACCGTTACTGGACCATATTCCGTGCCATTGGTACACTTTGCTCGCGTGTTATTGCGGGCGAAGAGTATCGACGATACTGTACGAAAGATCACACACGCGGACACCCATTTGTACGGTTGTTCACGTGACTCCGCCGTTTCCTCGATCGAGAATAGCGCGCATACACAACACTTGGCTGGCGCGAGAGCAGCAACGCCGCTGCTGTCGGCCATTATCGGCTTATTATCTTAATTGTATGGAATTCCGTCGGGCCATACATCGAGCCAGAAAGAGAGCGGGAAAGAGAGAGAGAGAGAGAGAGAGAGAGAGAGAGAGAGAGAGAGAGAGAGGCAAGCTTGAGGAATGACGTCGAAGAATTCTATATATACGAGACCTTATAATGCACAGGCGTGCACGTTACATTAATATGACTATACACTCGAAGCGAGCATAAGCAGCGAGTCATTCTTCGTTTCCTTGCGAATCCAAACCAGCCAGCTTATCGTGAAATTTACTTGAACACAGCGGGTATACATTGCGGAATATACGAGCGGCAGGAATTTAGTACAGAAACTGTACAATTACAATCTTCGGAATATACACATATATATGTACATCCACGTGCACGTATAGATAAATACGTGTGTCAGATATGAAAATGATTTACCACTCATCGTCGTGAAAATTGTTCTACGTGTTCGTCAAACCGACCGATTTCGCGATTTTCATTGGCAATGTCATTATTATTTGTACCTAGCTGATAATCATTCATTCTGAGCGAGTCTTGAAAAGTAATTTTAAGGATTTGTGGGAACCTTACCGATATGCTAACGTGGCGATAAAAATCGGATGGATTATTCATTTGGTATAAGGCTGGATGGAAGATTTGGGATCAATCGACTACGCCGCTGATTAGTTATTATATTGTTTAATTGTTTTTTGCAGGAGTTTCTCGGGTAACGTTTTTGAACTCTTAGATATGGTGGGAAGTAGAACCCGAATATAAAATTGCACGCTATCTTTCAGATCATTTGTGCGGATTATTTATGTGGGAGGGAACTTTTGCGAAGACGTCACAATTGTTCACTGTATAATTGTGGTATGATTAATAATGACGTACTGGAATTCTGCTTATTTTCCCTCCATTATTAAAAGAAAATACACCCTCTCAACGGGGGGTGTATCTGTTTTAGGGTTGCACCTAGTTCGCGGCCGGAAAAAATACGAATTTTCGTAAATGTTTTCTGAGGAACGTGGTCAGGTTTTCAATTTTTTTTTGTTTTACGTTTGAGAGTTTGGTTTTCAGTATCTTCTACAATTTTTGCATTCGCAAATATTTATAAATATCAGTTAAACATATTTATAAATATTTTCTAATAACTAATAATAGTAAAATATATTTAATAACCAATTAATAAATCAATATTTATAACCACTGCTGCTCGGAAACACATCCGTAATAAAAAAATCACGCACTTACTTTTTGCACAAAATTATCTAATTCTTGAACGAAAAATTCAATAAAAAAAAAATTTGGACAAATGGCCGCAGTCCAAAGTGAAAGTATTGATTTTCCGTGAAAAAAACGCCCTATGTTCGTTGAAAGACAGACGATGCGTCGAAACGAAAAATCCTTCGTCGCAGCACTGCTTTTGGCTACGTAAACGAAGAAGCTCGTAAAATTTGAAGTTGATCGGTGCTGTGATTTTTGAGATATCGTGGTGAACGATTTTGAAAAAGTAATTTGGAGCGAAACGCGTTCAGAGTTCGCAAGCGGATAGACTTGAAATGTCCAGAGAATATTTTTGCAATGTCATATTTTTAAAATCCGTCTATAGCCAAAAATCGATATTTGTGAAAATTTCAACCAGGTCTAGGCCTTTAACTGGAAGTTTGAGGCTCTACCCACTATCCCACCAACGACTGACTTTGCATCTGGGACATATAATTGCGGACTTAAAATTTCGGTTACTATTGCCTGCGGTCCTATCTCCCGTACATCCTTAATTTCTTTGGTAGATCACAAATCGAGAAACAAAAAGACCATACGTTCTTTATTCGCGGTAGATCGAGTCAAGTTTATTCTCATCCAATAATGGCGAGCCTCGTTTGCGACATGAATTCGGTGCAGCAGCGAGAACAAGCAGTTTTGCTGGAATCGTCGATATCCCAGCACAGGCAATCTTGACCTGTATATACAAAGATAAAGCTATACATACATGTATACATACGCATACACTGTACAGTGGTAAGAAGGGGTAAAATCGTGGGTGGTTAAGGGAGCAAGTGAGAGAGAAAACGGGGACGGAGAAAGCCCTAAAAGCCATTTCGAGCGATAAGAGAGCAAGGGAGATGAAATTTGCCCGGGAAGAGGGATGAAAACGGGAATACGATTGGTTTGCGAGGGTCGCCATTCACAGGAGCTCGTGCGCTGCCTCGGAGTCTGCGAGGGAGACTTCTCCTACTCGTCGTCGTTCTCGTCGGCTGCGCTGGTTCTCTCACCGCGCCGAGTCTGCGCGTTTCCTTGACCCTGGAAACGTACCGTTTTATCCCCCACCGGGTGGGACAGGGGAAGATTCTCCACTCTCTTGTCATACACACACACACACACACACACACACACACACACACACACACACACACACACACACACACACACACACACACACACACACACACACACACACGCGCACGCACGCACACACACATATATATATATAAATCTGTGTGTTAGTATATATAGTGCTTCGAACGAGAGAATAGATCGACCAACCAAGCTCGTGGATGACGAACGTCTTGGGACGCCCTATACGACGAAGCCACAGCGACGCTCTGTGCGACGCCCTCAAAGAAGCAGATATAGACGCAGGATTCCCAAACTGTACCACACGTCTCTCCTATTTTCACAAAATTACGACACAAGAGTAGAATCCTCTTTTTTTCATTGTTCCGCTACGCCTTCCTAAATAATCAATTATTTGTACGATTACGAAGATCGTATTTTTCGTTCTGTAAAAAGTATCTGGGAGAAGAAAAAGAATATCCTCGATGGAGCAAAGAAAATAATGTTGAAAAAGCTCACATTCCAGAGTAATTAGTCTTAGAATACAAATAATCATAATAATTTTTGAAAGCTCGAATTTGATAATTATAAATCGTATTGGCGAAAGCGGCCAAGAAAAGACGACATTTTAAAATACTTGCAAGGGTTGTTTAAGGCAGGATACACATTTACAACGATCAAAAAACGATATCTTTTTTCTTTCTTTAAACGATAGAACTATATATGTAGAATATTTTACCAAAGTTTCAAAGCGAGATACGAAAAACTTCAAACGTTACAGCCCGTCAATGTTGTGCCTCACCGCTCGGTTTCGGAGCGGGCGTGAACTTCAAACACGTTTTACTCAAAACTGCATTATCGAAATTGGCGGGCAGGATTACTCAAAAACTATCAAGCCGGTTGAGCTGAAACGTGGTAGAAATATTGATAATATTGGTACCTTCTACTTGAAGGGAATTGTTTTTGAAAAATTGAAAAAAAAAAACTACTTTTTTAATCCACATTTTACAGAAATGTTACGTGAAATGTTGATTTTTGGTTTAAATGCGTGCCATTTTCTTAAATTTGCATTTTCTCCATTTTAATTACCGTCACATAGAAACTATACATGTTCTAACTGTAAAAATGTTTGAACTTTTTTGCAAATCAAAGTCTACGGGAAGCTAGACTGCACGCCGATCCGCAACTCCCGCGACGATCATGCTGAAATACTCTACCACAGCTCCGCCATTTCGATGATGAATTGATTAAAAAAGATTGTTTTACACATTTAAATAAACTATTAAAGTATACGTAAAGTTTGATAATTGTTGAATAATTATTTCTTAGTTTAAAAAATCCCTCAATATTGCTTATTTGTTTCCTGCCTTAATGTATATCCCGCCTTAACGCGTACTCCAGAGGCGTTTTGTTGTAGAATTACTAAAAATATCGCAAGCTCAGGGATGGAAAATAAAATATGAAAATGAGAAGATCTCTTTTAGGAGTTGTTTTTTGACTCGCCTATTTGAAGGGTTCGAAACACAAGCGGATCCTGAAAACTTGCGTGAACCCAAAATCGTCCCGCTGCAAACGGAATATCCGATAGACGGTGATGCGTTGAGGTCTCGCAAGGGCGGACGCACTGGTTCTTGACTCCGTGTGTTGGTGTACACTTAAGCCTAAGCCGTTATTTAC
Organism: Ophion ellenae; assembly: GCA_963210295.1. Lineage (NCBI taxonomy): Eukaryota > Metazoa > Arthropoda > Insecta > Hymenoptera > Ichneumonidae > Ophion > Ophion ellenae. Next base: position 31,562,464 of record OY723385.1, read on the forward strand.
GGTGCCGTTTCGCGTAACGCTTTGGTTGGGGCAGGTCGGGGTGGCTCCAAGTCTCTCTCTCTCTCTCTCTCTCTCTCTCTCTCTCTGCGTCTCACGCTCCACACTCGATATGTTTATGACGGGTAACATTGCCGAGCAAGCCGGTGGTGCGCACAACCGTATAGAAGTATCAAGACGCCGGGGAGGGGTTGATAACGACGTCGGGACGCTAAAAGGGTCGACGTATCCTAGGGGTGGCAAAAAGCAAATCCTCACGAGGACTTGTGAGCAACTTCGATCGTAAATATTCGCAAAATCGTTGATAAAATTACCCCTAGCGTGAATAATCAATCACAATGGCAATTGATTGCTGCTTGGGTTACGACAAGTAGCAAGAAATTATGAAGAAAAAAATCGGCGAACCAGATGAATTACGGCAAGAGTCGAATAAATAAGAGAATTTTTTTTTAACTTGAGACTTCGGTTATTCCGCCCACAACTGAATTTACGTATGTCTATATATATATCATAATAATATATCAATATCAACGACACTGTTAAATATACAATACATTATACATAAATATCGTTAACATTATTCGAAATGAACGGTTTTTTTGTACAATGTGCATTTATTTCTAAATTACAAAATAAGTTCGATATATTTGTATCTAGGTATATATATATATATAAGCTTCCATGATTTCAAAGAAAAATCAAAGCATGAAAAAATAACTGTATTATTCAAGCAATGTTTATTAATTGAAATCTGTTCGGAAAAAAGCATTTAAAAAATCACTTAAGAAATAATATATAATGGCACTTTCAATAGATCTTAACTACATTGATATTTACAATCATTATATATGATATCAGGTCTCAGCTACATCGGGTCGACACAGTTGAATGTCAAAACGTTTGGAGTATCCGGGGCAGGAGACCGCGGAGGGAAACGTCGAACCTCGGACGTATATATACCTTATACATGCACATCACTATGGCTGGTACATATATTTGAATTTAAATATAATGCAAATCAAGGTAGATAAGCTGAATAATAATTATTGTGATCGCGCGTCCGCGGTTGTCGTTTGTGCAAAAGGAGCGGAGCGCACGGCGCGGGTAATATAGGAGGTTTGCAAGGGCTGAAAAGAGTGTGAGACAGAGGGGAGTGGCATCGGAGGTAACTCCATTGTTGATAAGAAAGACCTCTTGGCCCACAGGCCCGAGCAAAGACTGAGAAGAGCGATGGCTCGAAAACGTCCGCAATTACGAACCAAATGAATTTACTTCGCGTCGAAAATTCTCCTTGCCCTTTATACGTGATTTTCTTCCGTC
>OY723385.1:31568780-31589656 GCA_963210295.1 Ophion ellenae
CTGTCGCCGAGGATTGAAGTCTGGAGACAAAGAGAGCGGAAGGCTAGATGAGAGAAAATGGAGCGAAGACTGAGAGAATTTTCCTCAGTTGTCGACGACGAAGACAGAGAGAGAGAGAGAGAAAGAGAGAAAGAGAGAAAGAGTGTGTGTGTGTGTGTGAGAGAGAGAGAGAGAGAGAGAGAGAGAGAGAGAGAGAGAGAGAGAGGATGCTTAGGGAGGTATTTTGAAGTTGGTAAGCCGCATAGCTCGCTCCTCGCTAGATCTCTCTACGCCAACGTCGGTTTTGGGAAGCTCCGTAACTCTGTTAATTCATATCTGGGCAAAGTTGGCTGTTCCGGAGGTGACTCCTCACGGTGTTATATTCTCCTCGCGCGCAAAGAAGACGAGAGGATGCGGAGGAACGGCGAGCATGGTGCCGCACCGAGAAAGAAGAAGAAGAAGAAGAGAGAGAGAGAGAGAGTCGACGACGAACGGAAGGGCAAAAGCTGAAAAGGGGTTGGTACGGTGGGTCTCCGACGAGTGGAGGCATCACCAGGAGGGTTGCGAAGCGAATGGAACACACGAGGGATGGAGTGTACACGAGAGAGGCCAGGGGCGAGCAGCACCAAGAAGACGCTATGGAGAGGGAAAGGGTAGGACGATTTTCCTCCATATACACACCCTGCTGTATATATTTACACATCTATATAGATATATACCAACATACATAGATATACATGTACAGGTGTATCTCTCTCTCCCTCTCTCTCTCCCTCTGTGTGTGTGTGTGTGTGTGTGTGTGTGTGTGTGTGTGTGTGTGTGTGTGTGTGTGTGTGTGTGTGTGTGTGTGTGTGTGTGTGTGTGTAAACGTACGTACTACCGTCGGAGGGCTGCGGGTCGTCTTCGTCGCCGCGACGCGTTACGCTACGCTTTCTGCTCCGTTCTGTGGGGAAGCACCAAACGGGGCGAAGGTTCGCCCGACAACGAGGGTAGGGTAGATCCGCGTGGGAGGTGGGCTCCACTAGTTTCCTTACTTCCTCGCGACCACCGCCGGGGCTACAACACGACCGAGGAATCGATACGCCGGTTGGAAGCCCAGCGCCACCAACGCCTCCGACGCTACGTCATTGCAACCAACGACCGGAGCCACCCTCGCCCTCGATCCTACTTCCTCTCTATTCGCCCTCTCGTCTGTCACCCGTTCTCTCTCTCTCTCTCTCTCTCTCTCTCTCTCTCTCTCTCTCTCCCTCTCTCTTTCTCTCTCTCTTCTCTCGCTCTCTATATACTTATAGATATTGTATTGTACCCTCTCGCGTACAGCTCACAAAGGCATTGTGCTACCTAAACCTACCAGCCACACCTATGATATAGGTATATATGCGTGATAGGTTGAAGATTTGGTTGTGTGCACACACGTATATACATAGCTGTAGGTGGGTACATATATGGGTGGTGTAGGCACATGGAAAAAGGAGATTTCGGAGACATACGACATCGAGAACCGTCCCCACAGCAGTCAATTGTCCCCATAGCCAATGTGATATAACACACCATGTCTTCAGAATCACTGTTTACAAATATGTATAGGTAAATGTGTAGGATGAGAGTTGATGGTCTCTTGATAACTGTCAAATATTGCGATTCGATTCAGTGAAGCCGTTTGTACTTGTCGAAAAACAAAGATATCAGGATTCAACAAATGTATCAGAATTAAAAAGATTCAGACAGATATTAATTGTTACTGTGTCTGCTGATAATAAGAAACAAGTTTATATTCGAGCAGTCCATTTCTCAATTGTTCAAATGGCACAATCATTTGTGGTTATTTTAATTTCATGATGAAATATATATATATATATATATATATATATATATATATATATATATATATATATATACGCGATGCAGTAATAAATGTAACATTGCCCAGGGTACATATTGGTGATCCCCTAAACATCGATATTTATTTGAAAATCATGAAAAAGATGTAAAGGCGTCTGCTTTGAGATTCTCGCGTCAGTCAAGTTGAAATACAACGGAGAGATCGATGGCGATAGCGAAGTTTAGGGGCTGGTACCGAACTCGCAGGCTGGCCAAGTTCGAGCCAACCTTTCGCGTTAAGGCTCCGCTCGTGCAGCAGGCTATGACGATGTAAATTAGAGGTATGTAGAGGTCGGCTGGGTATTATTGGCCGAAGGCTGGCAAAAACGTGGTCACGAACAATCGGCGCGCGGTATCAGTCGAATTAACTTGCATAGGAAATTATAGCCGTATCGCGCAGACATCATCGATTCGCGCGTATCGTGCTCGTCCTGTATGTTTTACGTGGCTTGGTAACATCGTAGATCTCGCATAGTTTTCGACCTGTACACTCGTGATGTTGAGGAATTGAAATGAGAAATTCCTTTAACGGGGACGGGCATGTAGCAGAGTAATTTAAGGAATTCTGTATTCTTAGGGGTGACATTATTGTAATTGCAAAATCGATTGTAATTTGAAATGATTCTAAACTTCTTTGATGCGGTTTTCTACGTTCCTTGTTATGCCGTTTCACGAGCCCATCTCTTTGACTTTTACTCCACGCTTGTCACTTCACTTTTTCCATTTTCTCAAAGACCAACCCCTCGGTCCGAAAAAAATGGTAACAGGATTGGTTGAGGATAACGGTTGAGGATATCGAAAATTCGAATGGAAAGAAGGTAAGAGTTTGTTTGGCAGAAGGAAAATCAAATTCTCTCCTAAGACGTTCGTTCATAAATATCGGGTGACAGAATGACCCCCCATAATTATTACAACCCCAAGATGCCAGAATTTTTCGGTGGGCCTCGCTCAGGGTTATATCGATATTGGTAAGAAAAGGAATTTGGGACCGAGTTGAAGCGATATATTCGGAGCTCCAAAGTGACCCGTCATGAAGCTCATCGCTTCAACGGTGACGGAATTTTCGAGGACGTCCGGAGTAGGTATAGGGACAACTCAATTTGAAATGAGAGCCCCTGGGGGATGTGGGCACAGGAACGTATAGAATTGGTCTACGAGAAGGGCTCTTAAGCGTTTGGCTTTGGCAGAGAGTCGTAAAAATAATGGAGCGCTGGGGTGCACGTATAGAGAGCACCACCGTGCTAACTAAATAGCATGTAATAGCGGAAGGCGCGGCTACACACTCAACAGCAGCAGAAAATCTTAGTGTATATGCCGCTGTTTCAAATGCTCTCTATGGCCATCACGAGAGAAGGAGGGCTCTGTAACAGGGGAATGCAGTCCTCTTCACATTGCCACTACCGTATAGCGGCGTGGTGAAGCTCTTGAGCTCTCTCCCACCCTCTCTCTCTCTCTCTCTCTCTCTCTCTCTCTCTCGAGCTCTCGAGCTCTCTTCTATCCGGAACAATGGTAATTGCTAATTAATACACTCTCGGCAAGGACCCATTCTCGTGTCCGCCCACCTGACCTTGATTCCGCGACGTAATAGAATCCTACATCCGATCTGGCCAGTATAAAATCTTCAGTTATATCACATCAATAATTGAAATCATGACGAATTTGTCGTGGAATTGATTCTCTATTGTTTGGGGAAACAGTTACAGTAGTCACATTTTTAAATAATTGGAGTGAATTTGACCAAATTTATATTCTCTAGTTGACCTGCGTGTCTATACGCTTGCACTTTTTCTAGTCTTCTTATTTCAGAATAGTTGTATATTTGTCAAGATTAATTTAATAAAGAGTTTTCAACATCGACTTCATTTTTCATTTTCTAGGGGACTAGTTACTACTGTCACGCTTTCAAACGATTGGAATGAAATCTGTCAATTGCATATTCTTTACTTGACTCGCATATCTATGAATTGTTCCAATACATTTCAAGTCCACAACAATAATTCATCGCCATTGTTGGACATTTAGAGGTAAAGTTTGCAGAGGAGAAGGTCGCGGTAGTGAGAAAGTAAGGTGCAGTTTCCAGTAAATAAATGTATCGTTGTTTTTTGGAGTTTTTATATTTTCAAAGTTGAGGGATGAGGCTACTGTGAAAGTAACGAACATTCGTTCATCGCTTGAGGTAACTCAAATTAAATAGGAAGGGCCAACATATGGTGCAAGAATCGCAGATTCACAATGAACTTATAATTACAACCATAGAACTGCTAATAAAACATTTAACGCGTTTTTCTCGAAGCTATGTTTTTCAAAACGAGGCACACGATTTCTCGACATCTGATGAACGGATTGACTTGAAATTTGGTACACTTATTTAGTGTAAGAGTAGTTTAGTCTTCAACGACGTTTTTTTTTTTCAAAATCAGTTATTAACAACAATTCGGGCATTATTGTTAAAAAGAAAATGTTTTTCTTTATGATCGAGATACGATATCAAAAAAGTTCGGTCAACTCTTAGCCAAAATGATTGATTTTGAGATACATGTTTTTTTTCATTTCAGATCAACCGGGTGGCCAAAATCAAGTACACATTCGAGCCTCTCACGTTCCAAGGCCCTTCCGTTGTGTTCATAAGTTCTTCAATTATTAATATTTTCAAATGAAATTTGGTACACAGCTTTGTTGGTGTACATTAGGGTGGCACAATATTGAGCTCTATTTTCTTTTCCTTTTTCTCACCATCCATTCATCTTCTTTAAAGAAAAAAAAAACATTGTCGCGGAAGCTGTGAGCGGTCAAAAAATATTTACAGGTCGCTCAAGCCTCCTGAAAATTCGAACTTTCATAAGAAAGTCTGTAGGCAAAATTATAGGTCGTTTTATTCGGTTAGATGTGTGTGGTTAATTTGAAAAATCCGTTTCTAAAGAAAAGAAAGATTAATTGTTTTAAACATTTTACAAAGCGTCAAATTTACGAGGGAAAAGAGTAAAAAAATAATTTGCGAAATTAGGAAATTTCGAAGCTTTCGAGCGACCACTAAATATTCATTGGCCGACAAAGCTTTCGCGAGGTTATTTAAAAAATTATAAAGCGTCAAATTCATGGGAGAGAAGTAGAAGGAAAAGATATCGATTTTTTTATAAAAATTTGAATTTTTGGAAGGCTTGATCAACCTCTAAATATTTTTTGACGGCTCGCAGCTTTCGCGACAACTTTCTTTAAACAAGATAATTGGATGGTGAGAAAAAGGAACAAATAGAGCAAAAAATTGGGCCACCATAGTGTCCATACAAATAAATGTCCAAACGCTTTTTCAATAATCTTACTTATTCCGTAAAAGCTCATTTTTGCAAATAACTCTGATTACTGGGTCGTCACAGTAGCCTTACACCTTAACTTTTGACTGAATTGCATTTGGCTTTAAGTGCACCAGTGAGACGTGCCTATCAGCAGGTCGTTCGTCAAATTGTAAGCCCGCACCACTCTCAATCTGACTCCGTCACCGTTTTTTGATCGTCCCCGCTGTTTGATTCACGACCGACGCTAAAGAGCTTATTAAAAATCGCCCTCGTACTGTTCGTCCCTCTTCAATGTTATTCCCTCCACAAGGAAATGTGTTTTCTCTACTCACTCGTGTACGACGAAACAACAAGCTCAGGATTTCCGGACTGAAACTTCCTTTCAAAGCACTTACCTGAAATCAGAATAAAAGCCACACCCAATTAGCAAAGCTCAATGGGAAATCATTTATCGATCGTGGTCCATTTTTGTTCCCGTGATCAATTTTCGCATATCAATGATGAACATTTGTGCGGCATGTAATTGAGATAGCGAATCATAGACGCTATTCGCAAAACTCGCCAACGTTTGAACATGCTGGTGTGGTCACACCGTTGCAACGCGGAAGGGATGAAACATTTCAGGGGGGGGGGGGGGTGTTTCGACGCGCCACGTTAATTATATACTTTCACAAGCTCAAATTTCCAACAGCGAGCCGAATTTTTTACCCATCCATTGTGGTATATGAGGTATTTCGCCATATACTATTTTATTTTTCTATATGAACTAACGATGGAAATTAGCGCGTGGATGCTGACGTTTAATGTGCAAGTGGTAATAATGGTGGAGCGCGAAATAAGAGGGTGAGAATGGGGGAGGGATCGTGAATCCCTGAATAACGTCGCCAAAAGCGCACTATTCCCCGGAGCATACATCATCGACCGACTAATTTCCACGATAAATATTTTACGGTCGGCCATTACGGACGTCCGCATATACACAGGGTAGCCCGAAAAGTGACATCCACATGGAAAATCTAAATGCCGCGTACCTATCCGAATTACCCACCTGTATATTCTACGATCTTTGTTAATTTTCGAACAAAAAGGATTTTTCAATTTTCCCGTAGTGTAAGTTTTTAAAAATTATTTTCATTTTTTGTGTATGTACTATCTTCTCAGAAGTGTTTAAAGCAATCGGGAGTCATCACTTGTATAAGTATTTTTATTTCATCATCTAAACTTTAGCGACTAATCCTCGTACACAAATTTTCTCAACTTTGAATGAAAAACTTATTTAACTTAAGCTTAACAGTGCAGTTCATAACGATAACACGAGTAAAAAAGATCGTGAGAAAAGTACATACACAAAAGAGAAAAATGAAAAATGCTTGTTTCTCTAATGCTAAAAAAGATAGTAGAACATACATAGGGGTGACTCTGATACGTATCCATACGCAACATGTAGATTTTCTTTTCGGACTTCACTTTGCGGACCACCCCGTATACACACACAGACGCACACACACACGCACGCGCGCGCGCGCGCACACACACACACACACACACACACACACACACACACACACACACACACACACACACACACACACACACACACACACACACACACACACACACACACACACACATGGGGAAGGACAATTTAAACGCGTTATTATTCATGTAATGTTGATCACCAGCCTTCATATAAATGGACCCAAGATTATCTAGAGGTGGTTTAAAAGACATTAAGATTTGTTCAATGTTGAGAATGCCGATAATAGAATGGTATGAGAACGGTCCGCAAAGTCGAACGTCTTTAAAAACGCTTTCCTCTTTTATATATATATATATACGTATACGCGAAATAGATATAGATAAGTAATTTAAAAGTCCATTTTTATCGTATGCATACATCGAGGACCAACAGTGAATTTTTTATGTCGACAAATGCCCTACCCCGCATTCTCTCTCTTTTCTTTTGTCGATTAAACACGCAACGTTCGTGATATAGTCTGCGACATAGGGACACGAATATGTCAAGTTGTAAAAAAGACGTTTGGAAGTGATTGTAAGACGATTCGTTGTAAAAAGAATCGTTTCAATACAGAAAAGACGCTTTGCCAATGATGTCAGGAAATGCGGAAAAATGATCGCGCATTGACGCTACTTTGAGGTACAGAGCACATCAGTTCAGTGGGTACTGACGTATGAAAAGTGAGAAAGACGGGCCTAAAAAATGAAATAGTTACTTTGTTTTTAAAAGAAAAAATAATAATTCCATCCATTCTATTCATTCAAACGAACGCAAAAAAAAATTTCGTCAACATTTTCCGAATTTACAAGCTGGGAGTTACGTATTTGGGGGCATTGATATGACTAAACGTATAACGTGGAGAACTTTTGAGAGAATTTTTGGTTTACTTTTTTCGTTTACCTTTCGCCTGGATTGTATCTGGATGGTCCTTGAACCCAGCGGCAAAAAATATCCACTCGGATCGTGCCGTGAAAATTTGTATTTTCGGGTAGGGCTCGAAGAGGGACGAAGCGAGAGAGAGAGAGAGAGGGAGAACATCGGCAACAGGCTCAAGGGAGGTATAACAGGGCCATTGTGTTGCCACACGCACCGTATTACGAGCACAGAACGTTAATTACGTGACAACATTCCTTCAATGGCCAAATAATGTCGCGGTAAATTAGTATAATGGTGGATACGAGATGCGGGCAAAAGACCTTTCGAACACCATATACATCGACGTGCGAACACGCGATGTTTTTTTTTCGCTCCACTATATGAGCCATTTCAACTTTATCATCGGGCTTGCGACTTTATATATGGAGAGAGGTGATTTCTGAGACATCCAACTCTGAGGATTACCCTTACAGTAGCGTCGCCTAATCAACATTATGCACACCATAAACCCCTCATCATTACCGTCAGATTAATATAAGCAGAGTTATAGAAAGATCGTTTCAATAATTATCCTACAACAAAAAACTCCGATTCCTGAGAAAAGAAAACCATCAAGGACCATCCTCGAAACGGCGAAATGTCCTGATAGCCAGCATTACGTAGATATGATCGGGTTCAATATGTATATATGTATATATATACATCCAGTAAAAAATGCAAGTACTGTTTCATTCGAATCCTGACCATCCCGGGAATGTAGTTCAACACACAGAAGAAATCACTACGACGTAGAAACGGAGAAAAGAGAAAAAAAGTCGAAAAAATATCGCAATCGTAATACCACTTTGAAAGGGTCTCCGACGATATTTCTTTGACGCACTCTCTGTCTCTCTTCTGTCCCTCTCAGAAACGACTGTGTATATTCACTGGTATCTCGCAGGTGCGAGACACTATACGGAGAGTGGAAAAGCAGTACGGAGAACCATATATATATATATATATATATCTATATATATTAAATCGAGTTGGGGCACAGCAACGACGAAGAAGAAAAGGGACGATGGACGCAATCACGTAAAACAGTAATTGAGTTCTTATCGAGTGTCCCGCAATCGAGTAGCCAACTCGAGTTCCTCTTGTTCTTACACACACACACACACACACACACATACGTACACCTATATATATATATATATATATATAATTCTGTAGCTCGCTTCTTAGAACAATATTATTAACAGACCGCATCTCCCGAGAGGCTCATATACACTTTTACTTCTGTCCTGAATAGTGTAACCCCTTGAAAAAAAAAAATACATATAGACCGGTACACCACCTGCAACTCTTCAAGTTCATTCTGCTCACCTCTCGCCGTGGAATTACGCGAGAGTCCAAAAAGCGCCGAGGAGCACCGGGAGCTCGCTCTTTGCAATTATCTCGGCAGTAAAAAGACCACCGGACTCATGTGGATGTCTCGTATAGGTATTTGTGCATGTGTGCGGGCATGGTTTGCGCGCACCGACGCGCACATATTTACGCGAGTTTAGAGCGCACCGATTGAGCTGCGGTTAAGCGAGGGCACTTCGCGTAATACGAGTGAGCTAAACGCTTCCTAAAAAAAGAGAGAAAAAAATGGAAAAGCCAGTGCGAGAAAACTTCTGTTCTTCCCGCGGTCGACGTCGTTTTTGTTTTTGCCAGGTGATTCAACGCCGGATTGCCGCGGAGAGTCAAGGATCCGTATTGCGCGATTATTTTTATGATTTTTTTTTTCATCGCCTCGGTAATACGACGTTTAACCGTAATGTTCTTTTCCGTCCTTTTCTTCCGTAATGTTCGTCGATGTGTTTTTCTGGTAGATTTATTAGGCTCTTTCGGCGATGCGAGCAATTTGAGTAGGGAATCAAAATGAGTGTAAAAATACAGACAAAATATAGAAGAGGATTGAAAATGTTGATAATATAATAAAATGTTATATAAACGTGTGTGTGTGTATATATATATATGTATGTGTGTTATGTATATGTGTGTTATATAAACGTGTGTGTGTGTATATGTATATATATATATATATATATATATATAACGAAAATATAACATTTTATTATATTATCAACATTTTCAATCCTCTTCTATATTTTGTCTGTATTTTTACACTCATTTTGATTCCCTACTCAAATTGCTTGCATCGCCGAAAGAGCGTAATAAATCTACCATATATATATATATATATATATATATATATATATATATATATATATATATATATATATATATATATATATATATATATATATATATATATATATATATATATATATATATATATATATATATATATATATAATTAATGTGTGTGTGTGTGTGTGTGTGTGTGTGTGTGTGTGTGTGCGTATGTAATTAAATTTAATAACATAATATATATTCTTTCATAACAATAATGTCGCATAAACCAAATAGATAATCAGTCATTATAATCGAGCTCTCAATTAAGACTACTTAAACGCATTTGTGTAGTCCAGAAGTTTGAAAAGAATCGATTTTTTCGGCATTTTATTAAGGTATTCCTTTCGCGGAAGGCCGTATTTTGTGAGGGGATAAGCAGGGCCCTCCTGAATCATCCGTAAATTACAGCGATGCTTCATTAAAAATAAGTTACAATCAATTATTATACTCAATGATAAAATGGAATAACAAATTTCACGCAAATTTAGAGCAGATTTAGACATTTTTACACTTTCTCTGAAGCGTCACGGCTACGAAAGTTCTTCTGCCAGTCACATTTTTCCAAGTTTTATTATTAATATTTTATTAAAGCATTCGGTGACCCCTGTTTTCATTGTCGTTACGGCATCTTTAGATTTTTTTTACACGTGTGAGCAGCTTATATCAGACATCTAAAGTTAATTAGTATATAAATTATTAGATAGCAATGTGGCCAGCGTGTCCTCTCCATAAAGCACCGTATAAATGAGACGATTTTTAGATTTGTCATTTTTCGTTAAAAGTTCGGTAACTTGGCTTGAAATTTGACCAGTATACTGGGATTTATTTTCATTTCATTATAGACGAAAATCAGTTAATTCTTAAATAGTTGGGTTCGTGAAAGGAATATCTTAAAGTATAGACTCTTAAGGAGGCGTCCATTAATTACGTGAGGCGTTTAGGGGGGGGGTCGAGCGAAATCTCACCCAATCTCACGTGGGGGAGAGAGGGGCTTCGGCAAATATCACGTAATTTTAGTAATTTTAGTAATCACATAATTTCTATCACGTAGGGAGAGTCTCCCTACTACTTTACATGGTGGAGTAAATGGTACTACAACCGCAGGTACTTCTACTACAATTTATTTTCCGTGATCGTATGCATTTTGAAAAACCTCACGTGAGATTAGGGGAGGGGGGAGGGGGTCGAGCAAAATCTCAAGACATCTCAACAGGGGGAGAGGGGGGGTCGAAAAATCGCCAAAATCACCTCACGTAATTAATGGATGCCCCCTAAGTGTATGCCCTCAGAAGGAAATTTCAAAATTCTCAATATTTACGCCAACAAACGAGACCAGAATAGGTTCGACCGGTCGGAGTTGCGAACTTCAGGAGCTTCTAAGGATGCTAGAACTGCTCGCAGGGAAGAACCAAACATAAATTTAGTTCTATTCAACCAATTGACTTCAAATTTGGTATAAACCCCCAGTTTATATCCCTCTATCGTCCGTACATAAGGCATTGCACAAAATTCATTATTAGTATTGAAAAAAAAAACTTTGAAAAAGATAGGGCGAAAAGTTAACCTTTTCAGACAGTTGCCATTCGAACACTTTTTTTTTTTCTTTTTGGTGCCTGCCATAATGACATTTTATTGATCAAGAAAATTGGTTTTATTTTTGTTTCAGTTGAATGGGAGCTTTGGAACCACGTCAACCGCCTCAACCCTTTCTTTTTACGGCCATGTTCAGAGACCCATAACGTATCCAATTTTTATTTTTTTGCGCTACTTTTTTCTGTAAGATTCTAAAACATCAATAAAAAGACCGTAAACAATGAGGATTGAAAATGTTTCTTATTTTTTTTATCAAGCTCGGAAAACGGTCGACATTTATGACTGTAGACTAGAATACTACCACAATGGAATATTTTTAAAATAAATTAATATTGTACTACATTTTTGAAGTTATATTAAACATTTAAATAAAACTCGGAAAAGCCGCGTTGAATTTACCAATAAAATATTTACGCTCATACAATAATATGCCAACGGTGAATCATATTACTTAGAAATTGCGAACAAGATTATTAACTCGGAATAAATGGTCAATAGATTCTTTTTTCTCCAACCGGACGTCTTCGGGGATGACGAGGGCGGGTGGCTATTAAATATGGAATACAGGAAGCCCCATGGTCTCTTGTACACCTGAGGGTGGCTTCCCTTGCTGCCCATGTCGAATTATATACATCAGAACGCAACACACACGTACGCACACCCGCGTATATGTATACTTATGGACACAATGGTATGCATACGAGAACATCGGGTTGCCGAGGTAAGGATTACAGCGCGCTAAGAGGCAGAGAGCGGGGCTTCGCGCCTCATCGTCTGGAAAATGGCTTACTGCTTACATTTACCTACCCCTCGAATCTCTCGCTAGCGCACGCGGAGCCACGTCGTCGTCGTCGATGTCGTCGTTGACTACGCTCAGCATGTATATATGTATATATATATATATATCTATATATATATACATGTACACTTATTTCGTTGCCATACCCGTTGAAAGGGCTTCGGCTCCAATTTCGGACTAAAGTCCCTTACGCCCTTTCCACTCTAAGCCATTGACATCGCCCTTTATGCATACGCGGAGCTTGTACCGAACGTCAAGGAACCCTTCGTGTACGACATCCTGCTCGCCCCTTGCCTCTTTAACTCGCCTATGTCCTGGTTGCCTGCTCTTCCTTCCTTGCTTGCGTGTACATTGACTCGATAGAGTCAAGAAGCACATAAACAGGCACTTGATTCGTCTCTCTTTCTCCACTAAAGAAACGAAGAAAACCGTAGGAAATCCGAGACCAGAATCTCGGATACTCGTCTGCAACCCCTTCCGCCACCTCCTCTTTGCCGCCGTTGTCAATGGGTTTCGATTACGCGCTCGATAGCAAAGTGATTCTTTGCTCGGGGCTTAACCCTAACAAAGTTTTATTGCTCGTTTCGTCTACGAATATGTGTATATATATATATATATATATATATATATATATATATATATATATATATATATATATATATATATATATATATATATATATATATATATATATATATATATATATATATATATATATATATATATATATATATGGGTAAGGGTGATTTTTACGGCGACTTCCAGGACTTTCCCCAATTTAGCCAATTGTCCCTGTGGTCAACATCATGTAAGTCCACATTTCTTCACAAGATTTTTATTCCAATGTTGGTATATTTATATAAGGCTGTTCTCCAGAATCATCCTGTCCATAAGATTGATGATTACTTCAAGGGGTCATGGCTAGTTGTAAAAGTAAAAAAAAAAAACACTTTTTTTAAAAACCGTTAAAGTTAACCAAATATACTTTGACGGTATATCATCTTCTATATGTTTCCTGAAAAGTTTAACTTGATCGGATCAAAATTGACAGATTTATAGGCTGGTATGATGACGCCCCTTGGAACACGCGGAGCGTCGTTCGAAACTTTAAACGCGTTTTGCTCGAAAGTAGGTTTCCAAAGTCGGTGAGCAAAGTATGTTAAAAACTACTGAAACGATCTTTCAAAAATGTTAGGCCATTTTCTGGATGTAAAAATATAGTAAGGGAACTCGGGGCAAGACGAATACGCGGGGTAAGATGCATCATGAGCCTAGCCACTAAACGGCGTATGCGAGCACAGTGCTCCCGTTGGAGTTTGGACGGGTGGCGGTGACGTGAATGAGTGTGAAAGTATCAACTGTGGCGGAAGCACGCGTCTCAAGTGAGAAAACAATATTGATTTTTTGACAAAACGATGTAATTTTTGGTACAGTTTAACATCGTTTCAGTTTATTTGAGTCGCTAATATTGATCAGAGACAGGTAGGTAAACACAATCACAATACTAATTATGAATATAATAAGAACGGTTTGTCAGAAATTTGCAAGTTTATTGCGTGATTGCGTGCCCAAGCAAGAGTATTGAGACTAATCCTACATGCCTTAGACGATAGACTTATCAAATTGATGCTATTGAGAATGAAACCACGTTTATATGCGAAAGATCCCAATAATTCGTGTCCCATTATTATCCCAGCGCTGTTTCATCTTGCCCCGCATACGGTGTAAGATAGGGAAAATAGAGGTTTAATTCAAAATATATATTGAGTGGTACAAATCAGAAAGACTGATTTTTTTAATTCCAAAATTAAAAGATTAATAAATGTTGATAAGTTTACAAAATAATTAAAGTTGATTCACTCATATATGTATTGTTTTATTAGAACATGACCTTAGCGTTATCATCTTGACCCGACTTTCCCTATTTGATCGATGGATTTTCCTTTCCGATGTATAATTTCGATCTGATGAACGAAAAATGACCACCTTTTGTTCACAAAAATCAAGGATCACTTTGAACACGTCATTAATAAAAAATCGGTATTTCGGAAATTCCTTCGATTAATCATAGGATGAACTAATATACTAACGAAATCTGTTTCATTTTTTTTATATCAGATAATCTGTGTTGAAAGGCGAGAAAGGCGCTGCTCACCGCAAAAGACGTTTTTGAGAGGTGCTTCCCGGACATCGGCTATTAATAGAATATAACTAAATATTTTTATACAAAAAACGTACAGAGTGTTCTTCAGATGATACTTTTTCAAATCCCTTATTTTTGTGCAAACTGATCATCACGATTTTCGAATTAAATTTTTTTTTTCGATTATTACAACTAGGTAAACCCGTTAAACGAATTTTAAGCACCATTTATGCGTGTGGTCCTAAAGAAATGCGCTTCGAGTACCAGCGCGAGAAAACTGCAGAACACAAGCTTCGTATAAAATGTTGATTCGAAAAATAACACATGCCACGTGAACCTCGTTGCCCTTCGAAAAGTGGCCAAGAATCTTATCGAATAGCGCGAAAGAGACTGTCGTACAAAAAACTCAAAATACCGCTCGATTTCGACGGAGAATGTTTGTTTCACGTCGATTGACTCGAGTTCGAGCGAAAATAACGAAAAGAACTCTTTCTCCGCGTTTTTTCAATGCTTTTCTTTTATGATCGTTTAACGATTAAATTAATTTATGGCACTGCACATTAGGGTGGTACAAATTTGAGCTCAATTTTTTTCCCTTTTCTAACCATCAAATTATCTTCTTGGAAAAAAAATTATCGCCAAAGCTGCGAGCGTTCTAACAATATTTGAAGGTCGTTCAAGCCTCCCAAAAATTACAATTTTCATTGAAAAGTCGATTTTTTTTTCGTCCACTTCTCACCCATCAATTTTACGCTTTATAATGTTTAAATTAACCTCGCGAAAGCTCTAGCCGACCAATAAATATTTAGTGGTCGTCAAGAGCTTCGAAATGTACACATTTTTAAAACAATTAATCCTTTTTTCTTTGAAAACAGTTTTTCGCACATCGTAGTGCCTCCCACAGTTGGTCTCGTTAGTCAAACTGCGGACCAATCGTAGTTGTACTCTATGACGAGCGACGCCATAATAGAATAATACGTAATAATACATAATAACACATATCGTCTAATTGGTGTTTGTTACAAGTTATTATAATAAATTATTCAGAAAATGTGACACTTCGCTGTTCATTTTGTTTTTATGCTACAAAGAACTATAGTGCATGCGAGATTTATTTTTTGGCGGAAATTCTGAATTTCGAAAACCTTGAGCGACCGCTAAATATTCATTGGACGGGTAGAGCATTCGGGAGGTTAGTTTAAAAATTATAAAACGTAAAATTCATGGGTGAGAAGTGTACGAAAAACATCGATTTTTTAATGAGAACTTGATTCTTTGGGAGACTTGAGCGGCCTGTATCTATTTTTTGACCGCTCGCAGCAACCGTGACAATTTTTTTTGTTTTTTTTTTTAACGCAGATAATACCATGGTGAAAAAGGGAAAAAATGGAGTACAGATTTGTGCCACCCTACTGCACATACAGAATTCACCATTTCCTCTTTGTGCCTAGTGACAATGACGGTTCTTTGTAACCCGAACAACCACCACTCGGATTATTCTTTCCTCAATTTTGGTCCTACCCGCAATTTTTTTTCCTACATCGGCGTGCTCGTGAAATAAAGGGCGGAGACGAGCGGGCGGGTATGTTTATAACCAGGTTCACCCCGATCTAGCAATCGCGTATCGTTCCGTACGCTTTTACGTAATATCCGAGAGAATGCGGATAACTGTTCGCGCGAGTTGAAGCCAAAGATTTATGCCCCCTTGGAAGGAAGCGGGAAGTATTGGTCCGTTCCTTTCCACGTTCCCCAGCAGTCGAGACGGAACCCTCTCCACCCTTAACTTCGCTCGCATTTTCCTCCTCGTTCTCGTCGTCTACGTCAGCGCGTGCAATCTCGAAGAAAATCAACCCTCAAGCTGTATCCACGACGCGAGAGTTCCCGCACAGAAATTTTCCCTATCGCGATGTACAGAGGGCATTCGAGAACAGCCCGACGTGCGTAACACTTTTTTGCCATTGAGATTTCGACAAGTGCCACCTGCTATTGCGTTTCTAAGATAGTCGCAGTCAGTCGGTTCACATTGTTTTCATTTTCATTTTTATTAACGGGAGGTTACCGTCGGGAGACATGAAAAATGCATGAACTTCGGGAATTTTTTTTTATATAAAATCAATACTTTCAGAAATGGGTTTCAACGTATTCTATTATTTTATCAATGGAGAGAAAACTCCAATTTTATTTATTAAAAAAAAACTAACATGACGGCCCCAGCTTCCGTCAAATAAAGCCATGCACAGCGTATTTGGGTATGCACGGGGCGCTCCACAGCCATGTCGCTTCATTTGAAACAAAAACGGGTTAAAAATTATTAAACTAGATTAAATTTTGGAGGCCTCATCGTTTTGTGATTACTGAAAACCCCTGGACAACAGAATGGCAGCCGTTTGGACAAAAAACCCAATTTTTTTGCCCGGTTTTCGTGCTTGAGAAGACAATTTTTTTTCGAAATCGTTTTTCGGCAGAAATCGCTTCCTGATGGCCCCGCAAATTAAATTTCCTTTCAATTGCGCAGAGATTCATGTGAATCGGTTCATCCGTTGAAGCTGTAGAGCACCCCGTGCGCTGAGAAATGCTGTTTCCAGAAAAACGCTTTCAAAGTTCGACGTTATAAAAAATCGTACTTCATTTTTGTTTTTGACAACCCAAAGTAACAAACCCACGTGTTCTAAACACTTTAAGGATGCAAATTATGTAAAAAAAACTTGAATTTTTCATCGTCATGAACCTGTCCTTAAAATACTCGATAGCAGTGAACTTATGCCACAAGTTTGTTCGAGAAGGCGCTTTAATAACGAGGCTTTCGTTTGTCGGCAATGTTCCATTCAAAATGCGGTGACGAAGAGGTCCATTAATATTTCACCAGTTAGCAATCACGTGCGAGCTTATACTGGACCCGTGTCACACGCAAAAAGCGCATTGAGAGAGTGACACACGGAGTTAGGGAGAGAAAGGGACAAACAGAGGGAGGCCGAATAATAAAACGAAGATTACGATTATTAACTAATTAGAACACGTTTTACATCCCGAAACGGCGTTTATGCGTTTCGTATAAGTGCATCCTCTCCCTTCTACTGCTCCTCCTCCTCGTTCTTCTCCTCCTCCTCCGCAACGGGAACGTTTTTTTACCCATATTATGAACTCGAATGTGCTTTTCTGCATGTATACCTGCAGTACATGAGCGAGTTGAGTCCGTTAGGACCGAGTCTCGGCTGCACATATACGTCTACGCGTATATATATGTGCGAACCGGAGAGAGGTTAATATCATGGACCGGAGCGAAAGAACAGGACGAAAAGTTTGTGTGTGCTGCACTATGGCAATGATTGGACGTCGTCACGCGATCAGGAGAGAAAGAGGGAGGAAAAGAGCTCCGAAAGAACCAAGAAAACCGGCCTGTCTGCCACGTCCATCTCGATATGTCGAGATTTTTTTTTGCTACCCTGTAAAGTACACGGCATTGCACGCTGCTCTCTCGCTCTCTTTCTCCATTTCTTGTCTCCGAAATCCACCCACATTCTCAACGAGTTTTTTTTACTGGAACGACTATTACACTCGTTTGTATTCGGTTCGGACTTTTCGCCCGCGGTGACGATACATTCTCCATTCGGGAAAATTTGTTGTTTCCAATCGACTAGTTATCATTTTCCATACGAAACCGTAATGTTCGCAAAAATTTTGGAGCTTGTAGAAATATTTCAACGGAATGAAGTCGTTGCGCCAAGGATTGAATTGTGAAGTGAAAACCTGTGAAGTGCGTCATTCATTGCCTTATTAAGGTGGGCCACCACTGTGACGGGTCGAAAAATCGATTTTTTTGCTTTTTCTCAAAGTATGCATATTCAAGAATATATGATAATATGTACAAGATGAAATATTAAAAATTGACCAACTTACTTGAGTTGCAGAGTTTCTATTATACCTCAATAAGGTTGTTATTTTTTAAATTTTTTCCCAACAATATTTATACGAAATAAGTTCAATGTATGCTCAATAACATACCTTTTTTCTAAATCCCAAATAAATAATACATTAAAAAAAGAAAATCGAAAAAAAGACCTTCTTTCGGTCCGTCACAGTGGTGTCTTACTTTAAAATTTATGCGAAACGCTAATCATCTATTTGAAATACCGTGAATTGTTCTTGAACAGTGATACATTTTAGTCCAGAAATGACGTTTATATTATTTTTATTGGAATCACGTTTGCCTGGACACGAAAATGTGTGTGTGTGTGTATATATCTATATATTGGATAAAAATCTCAACTCCCCTAAATCTTTCCCCGTACGATCTCAGTATATCAATACACGATAGAAAGAAGACACAACTACCAAGGGTTTTAAAAAAACAATTTAGCAGTGTAAAACGTCGCGATGTTCTCGTGGCGGACGTCCGCAAAAGTCCCACCTGGGGACTCTCAAACGACGATTGTAACACAAAACAGGGTACGAAGGAGGGCGGGGAAGTCCGTGGTGTGGGGCTACTAGAAGGAAGGAAAAGAGAAAAAGTTTCGCGGGCGTGAGAAGGATCTCGGTGGAGCTCATCCTCTTGTCTCGGGACCTTCATCGTCGAGGGGCCGCGGCGACAAAAAAACCCAGGGTTGAGGCGAAACGAGAGCAAAATTCTGCGCGAAGTCGCAAGAGCATTCCCCGCTCCGACGAGAAGATTTAAACGACGAGTGTATGCGTGCCGCGTGTAACACAGAAACCGAGCGGAAACTGCGCGCGGGTTACTTTCGAAGCTCGCGATATATTTAATATGTAAATATTCCGTTATCAACGGGACAGGGCGCGAACCGGAAGATCCAGAGGGCGTTCCCGAAGGATTTTCCTTACTCCTATTGCTCTTATTTTTCCGTTTTCTTTCGTTTCAGCCCCTCGACGACGAGGGTGATTATGCGGGTAGTAACTCGTGCAATTACCCACGGACTTACGTCGAATCGATGGCTTTTAATTACGCAAGGTTATTTTCGACGTTACAAGGGAGGGACCGATGATATAAACGAGAGCAAGAACTTTCGGTGAACTCGCTTCGTTTGCCTCGTGCTGACAAGAAGAAAAAAACAATTCCCGTATCGCTTCATATTTGACGCCTCCACCTCTGTCCCCCTTTCTGCCCCCTCCAATGAAATACAGAACGGACGTCTATACGACAGAAATTATTTCAGCCGCGTACTCCCATAATGAAGATATTAATACACAGGTGTATGGGTATAAAAAAAGAACGGAAGAAAATATTTGACCTTTCTCGGGGCATGCTTGAAAAAAATAAGGGACGACGGACGGAAGGATGCAAAGAGCATGGCGATACGGTAGCGACCACGTCCTCGGAAGCTGCTCCTGCTGTTTCTCCTCCCGCGCACATGTTTGTGTGTGTGTGTGTGTGCATGTGTACTCGCGAACGCCGGCGACGTTGCCGGGAAAGAAGAAGAACGAGTAAAGACCGTAAGAAAAAGAAGGAGAAGAAGAAGTAGACGAAGCATGAGAAGGAGCTGGAAAATGATTAGTTATTAAAATGCCGATAATTATATATAATCAAAGAGGAATAGGGTGTGTCCTCCGCATACGCTTACGTGGCCGTTGTAATTCTATACAGCGTTATACACACAGATACACGGAGATGAGTTATATACATGTGTGCACATGAATGTCGACGCCAGTATGTGGTCTAAAACAGCATATAATATATATAGCGGTTATACCGCTACTTGCTTTCTCTCGCTTCCTCCTCGCGATCCGATGGCACGCCGTTTTACTGGTTGGATGCCGCAAAACCGAGATAGAAAGGGAGAGAGAGAGAGAGAGAGAGAGAGAGAGAGAGAGGGAGAGAGAGAGAGAGAGAGAGAGAGAAGGAAGAACACGCGCATTATAAAAAGACCCCTAATAACTGTTATCCAGGATCTTGGGATATCCCGACGAGCAGCGAAACAGGGATGGAACATGTGGGAAAGAACGAGTGCGTATGAGGCAGAGAGAAAAAGAGAGCAAGAGATAGGGGAGTTTCTCTCGCCAGAAAATCTGTGTGCAATTCGGTAAGAAGCCCCTCTTCCACCCACCCTCATTTCCCTTTTCCCTATAATATCTCGTTCACGCGCGTCATGCATCTTCACGAGCCCGCAAGAAAAAAATGGCCGAACGTTCCCATAAAATCAATCCTCGGCCGAGCCTAACGACTTGATCGATCGTTCTTCTAATCTCCATTCGATTGCGTTCTAATTTATGCAGTCCTTTTTCGACGAAAACTTCCGAAATCTTGATAGGGGGAGCGACATTTTTTGGCGAATTGGGAAGGATATGGAATGGCGAGCGAGGGGGGTGGAGGATACATTAATTCACCATAATAGCAGGAGCCGTATTTCGTTGCGCTACCTATGTCAGCGCTGCGCGTAACGATCGTTCACCCGAGATAAACCATGTGCGCCTTCGCCATGGAGAGGCGTCTGCGCTCCCTAATTATGCGGAAATTAATTATGGCCGCGCGCCACGACGCGTTACCATCTCTTGAACCTTGCTATATCAGCTTTCGACTGTACCTACGTATCTCTCTCGCTCTCTTTCTCTCTCCCTCTC
>OY723385.1:31589856-31704856 GCA_963210295.1 Ophion ellenae
TTTTTCTTTTAATCGAAATAACGTCCGCAGCCGTTGCTCTTACTGAAACATTGTGTCGGTGAGCAGCGAGTGGAAATCGAGTAGGATCCACCAGAACATCGAAGCTATATACCAAAGATGCACGAAAATATGTGGCGAGGAATAAGTGGCGGAGAAACGAGAAAAAATAAAATAAAATAAGAAAACGAGAAAGTAAAAAACGTTTGTCGCCCTCTTATTTTCTCGTATGGCAGATAGGTTGAATTTCGTCGCCGGTTCTCCCGGGGATATCGAATAAGAAACGTGTATGCGGACTCTCGCACTCGTCGTAGATGCTAGGCACGAGGATGCACTAAAATGTATACGAAGGAAGAAGTCGAGTGACCACCACCGGTCAGTAGTATATAGTGGCAACGACGACGAGGCCCGTGAGAGGCCACCACGTGAATTCTAAAACGACCGAGGGAATAACCTCGTGCGGTTTTATCCGCACCACCGTGGTCTCGCTCTCTCTCTCTCTCTCTCTCTCTCTCTCTCTCTCTCTCTCTCTCTCTCTCTCTCTCTCTCTCTCTGTCTCTGTGTCGCATCTCTATTCGGGGGAAACCAGCATTGGTGTATACGATGCATCGTGGCCCGACGGTGCAAACAACTCGAGGAAAAACGACCCTCGGATGACGAAAAAAAAGTGCACTTGCTAGACCAAAGACGTCGTCTGACCCTGCGAGGGCCACGTCCGAATCGTCGATGAGCTCAATGAAGAATCACACTTGCACTCCTAGTACAATTCGTCATTCTGGCAAATCAGTGAACAAAACTGAGACCAAAACTATGTATACGATCTTTGATACTTTTGATGTTTTCTTTTTTTCCCTACTGTCCTGATAATCTTGACATTCTCCTTCCTTTGTCTGCTTTTCATTTCTGATATTCTTCGCCTTTTTCTGCATCTGCAATGTTCCTGCATCATCTAGTATCCATGCATTTTTTCTCGAGACTAACGCTTCCAGATTTACAGTGTTTTCTTATTCGTATTTTAATTTTTTTCTTCAACTATGTAATCGTCGCTTTTACGTCACTGAAATCTTAAACTTACGAATTTCCGATACTCTGTTTTGATCATAGTTCCGATTGAGTACTATGAGAGTCGCGATAAGTACACTGCAGCTCTTTTGCTTCGTAAGGCCATCTCCCTGGATACTTTAATGTCCGTGATATTGCCGCGTTACTTGTCTTGTAATTAAATATTATCGTGGTATAATAATCTCACGTTGCATCGCCTCGGCAGTCTGGCGACTCAGCGTACACTTACACACACCCACCCACTCACACACGCACGCAGTCACACACACACACACACACACACACACACACACACACACACACACACACACACACACACACACACACACACACACACACACACACACACACACACACACACACACACACACACACACACACACACGCACGCACGCACGCACACACACACACACACACACACACACACACTCACACACACACACACACACACACACACACACACACACACACACACACACACACACACACACACACACACACATACGTACACACACACAAACACACAGATATCTACATGTACATAGGGAGAGAGCCAAAACATCTGCCTGTTCTGAAGACGGTCCTTAAAACTTTTTTCAAACCTATCGTTGATTTTGTGGACCAGAAGGTTTTCAAATAACCTTTATATAAATATGCTTCCATTTATTGAATGGTTATTTGGAAGACATTGGGGTTTACCCAATGTTGAGTATGGGGACAAGCGGCTGATACGAGGAAGGCTCGACTTCGAATGTCTTCAAAATAACTTTCTCGAATATATATAGATATCCTCACTATACTATACTAGATATACACACACGGTATATTCACCTTCTTCAACTCTTTTCCTTGCATTTTCACTGGCATACTTTAACCGTCTCCACCTATCGTTCGGTCTTACCGTGCGCTAATTATCGTCGTTGATCTTCTGCGATTGAGCCCCAGAGAAAGAGAGAGAGAGAGAGAGAGAGAGAGAGAGAGAGGCTTGGCTCTCACGCGCAAGGTACGACAGCAGGATCAAGATACACGACATACTCTATAAAAAATAGGGTTACAAACGCGCGCCCTCAATACTCTCGTTATTATGTATCTCTAAGTAAATTAAGCTGGAGATTGGGCATGTCGAACTCAAACGCTACGGTTATATCTGAGCATACCATCTCTCTCTCACTCCCTCTCTTTCTCTCCTGCTCGCAAACATCGATCCATGATTAACGTGTCGGCTCATATAAATCGAGTCCTGACGGAGACCACAGGACGTAACCGTGAGAATTTGCCGTGAAAAATAATCAAAGCCACGCCCTTTTGTTTCTCAATGGCGGATAAACGGTCCATACGTAATCGTCACACGCGAATAGCGAGAAACTCCAAGTACTCGATGAGAATGCAGGAAAAAAGGTAATAAAAGGATCGAGAACCAAGAGATGTTATGCAGAGATGTGTGTGTGTGTGTGTGTGTGTGTGTGTGTATGTGTGTGTGTGCGTGCGTGCGTGCGTGCGTGCGTGCGTGCGTGCGGGTGTGTGTGTGTGTGTGTGTGTGTGTGCATTCTAGATGCTTAAAGCAGCTCTGAGCCAATTTAAAGAAATCATTTTTTTGAGAATTCTGCAGTGGCGTTACCCCTTAAGTTTATTAGTGTAAAAAAACTCCATAACCTATCCACTCTGTAACCAAGAGATGTTATGCAGAGATGTGTGTGTGTGTGTGTGTGTGTGTGTGTGTGTGTGTGTGTGTGTGTGTGTGTGTGTGTGTGTGTGTGTGCGCGCGCGCGCGCGTGCGTGCGTGCGTGTGTACGTGTGTTTGAACGTATATAAACAGCTCAGAAAGCCGAACACTCGTGGGCTGAGAATATCTTTCAACCGTGCCCAAGACATTTTGCAGTATCCCAATTCTCATTACAGCTTGTCTGCTCCATCCTAGAGTTTACCATTAACACGCATATAAATTGTCTACTGCACATACACGCACACGGATTCTTTGAACCATATCTAGTTCATTCAATTTTCATACCATTCTCGCGTGTCTCTTCTAATTACTTTTCTGAAGATTTCTTGCGTCTCGAAACGTTTCCTCTCGTTCAAATATTTATCCGCTGTTCAGACACCAAGCTCAAATAATTCGAGACGATTGTTTTAATGGAA
The DNA here is from genome assembly GCA_963210295.1 of Ophion ellenae. Taxonomy (NCBI): domain Eukaryota; kingdom Metazoa; phylum Arthropoda; class Insecta; order Hymenoptera; family Ichneumonidae; genus Ophion; species Ophion ellenae. Next base: position 31,593,055 of record OY723385.1, read on the forward strand.
AGTTGTTTAATATGAGACGAACATCCGAATCAAATCACAATACACGAAGTACATTTAACAAAACAAACGGCAAAACGATAAAAAAGTCGTGAGAAAACGATAAGTGATCGTGATCAGAGATTGAAAAAGTCGAAAGATAAAAAATCGTAAGATTCTGTAAATCAACTGATAAAAGATCGAAAGATTCTACAAATCAAAAAATAAACAACCGAACGATTCCATGAATCGAAAGATAAACAATTGAAAAATCATTCCATAAATCGAATCGAAAGAAAAACAAGGAAAAGATTAACCCGAAAATAAAATCGAATTATGATTAAAAACAACGAGTCGATAGATAAATAATTGAAAGATTGTAACAAAAATAAAAGTAATATCTTGAAGGGTACACCACTGTAAAGGTCTAAAATTAAGTTATTTGTCGCGATTTTTTTGGGGTGAAAGGACAAGTAAGAGGATGATAATATTTAAGGATGTTATTAGACATATCTTCAAGTAAACGAAAAAAAATTATATTACAAAATTATACGAAATGGTGAAGCTGAAGCCATTCCCGCGAGGCATGTCGAATTGAGACGCAAATTTGAATTTGGAATTTTTTTTTTCAATTCTATTAATTTACATGAGTATAGCTGGGGAACTACGTAGGGGATTTCGAGAATATGAATTTTTGTGTAATTGGCAAGCATTTAAAGTAACAACTCAATTTTCCACAGAAAAAGAGGAGAATCATTTGTTAATAACCAATGTTATAATGAACTCATGGAAAATCACGCGCGTATTTCTCTTCGGAATGTTATTTCAAACAGCTGCTCAAAATTTGAAGTGAAAATAATAAAAATTGTTCGAGTTATGCTGCGTGACATTTTCTAAAATGATGTACTGAGAAAAACGGTCGATGTGTCGCAGACGGGTCAGCCATTGCCAAAGCAGACCCACACGGGCCTGCGGACCTTTGTTTTACAGGTACCGAATTTTGCCCCGTTATTCTAGAAGGTTCAAAGCAGCTCTTGGGCCAATTTAAAAACAGTGCTACCGTACCCTTTCGTGTGAACAATTGTGAAAGTTATTCTGGACCCCGATTCGTAGTGGGTATTTCCCCCGTTGTAACTCGGACCACGCGCGCGGGTATGTCTCATGAAATATTAGGAGGAATGTGCGCGCGTCCCTTTGATCAGTAACGGGGAAAATCGCCGTTCGCCCATAGTCCCCTGAGACCACGAGGAGAAAAAAAAACAGGGAAAAGGATCGAGGGAGGTCCACGCGAATATTGATTCTTGCGTCGATTCTCTCCCACCTCACATTGCATTATCCATGGCCCGACAGTTTTTTCATTTTGATTAGACCGATCCTCTTGCTCTCGTTTTTCTCTCCGTCAATTTTTCCTCCCAATCGATCTTCAATGGAACGCACTCCGAGCAATGCCGAAGAGAAGAGCGGAGGGGGAAAATGTCGTCTATATTTACCACGTTCATACCTTATGTACGAACGCGCATAGAGACCACAAATGTGAAGTGATCAGATCTATCCCATGTAGGGTGATCGGTAGTGGCCAACGATTGGCCGATGCGCGACGCCGAGCCTGCCAACATTGGCACTCGAGCTTGGCCCGATCATCGACCGAGCCTCGGATGATAAGAGCGGCCCGATATTCGCAATCAATATTGGCCCTAGAATGGCTTACGAGAATCGGCCGAGCATCGCGTAGGAGTTCATTCGAGAATCGGCCAACAATCAGTCCCCGTCAAGATTGCCATCATTGGCACTCGAGCTTGGCCCGATTATCGACCGAGTCTTGGCGGATAATTGTGACCCGATATAGATCACCAAAATTGGTCCTGCACTGCCAAAAAAAAAAATTGATTCTTTTTGTATTGTAATTCGTCATTACCTGGTCTTTCGAAACGATTAGTTCGAAGAAAATATTTCACCTATATGGGACTCGAACCTTGAACCTACCTACTCATAGCCAAGCACGCTGCCCCTATGCTACCGAGTGCTCGTAACATTTGAATCGCAGATATGCCATAAGAACCCAAATGGATTCTCATCATTATTAGTATCGCATTAACTATATCAATTAGTTAATATCATCGTGATAATTAGAGAGTGTTATCGACTGACATGTTGGAGAATTTCCAAACCTAACCTATATATATATATATATATATATATATATATATATATATATATATATATAATTCCTCTCGCTCCACCCTCTCTACCCCCACAACCCTTTAATATGTGTGTTCCAATAAAGACAGACCATTTGTTCATTAGTTCAAGTTTAATTTGAATAAATAAACATATTTAAAATGAATAATTCCAATAATGGAATGCAATAGGAAAAATTTGATTTCACAAAAAATCTAGTTAATTCAAACAAAGAATAAATAAATAGACGCGGTTAGTTAATATTAATAGAATTTTTCTGTCAGTGTAGGATGGTTCATAAAAATGGGCAGAGTATCGCGTATGAGCTCGTTCGAGAATCAGCCAACAATGAGTGCATTGATTTGGTAGTATGGTTGTTAAGAATAATGTCCAATGGACTCGTAAAAAGTATTCATCTCGTCTCTCAATGACTTCGACGCGAAACAATGAATCGTCAATATACGAATTGCGGTTTGATCATGCGTTACTCGGCCGAACATTGGCCTCGTATCGGCAAAAACATGATTGGCGAGTCTATACTTCGCCAAACCTCGACCTCGTATCGATAAGCCAATGATTAGAGAGCCTATATTTGGCCGAACATTGGCCTCGTATCGGCAAACCAATGATTGGCGAGTCTATACTTCGTCAAACATCGGCCTCATATCGATTACCCAATAATGAACGTGTCTATACTTGGCCGAACATTGGCCTCGTATTGGCAAACCAATGATTGGCCAGTCTATACTTCGTCAAACATCGGCCTCGTATCGACAAGCCAATGATTAGCAAGTCTACGTTTGGCCGAACATTGGCCGCGTATCGGCAACCCAATGATTGGCGAGTCTATACTTCGCCAAACATCGGCCTCGTATCGACAAGCCAATGATTAGCGAGTCTATATTTGGCCGAACATTGGCCTCGTATTGGCAAACCAATGTTGGCTAGTCAATACTCAGCCGAGCATTGGCGTACAATTGGGTAATCGATCATCGCCCCGCCAACATTGGTCCAAGTATTGGCCGTTACGGTTCGATTGGCGAAACCTACATGGGATGTGTGTTGCGGTCAAGGGAAAAACCTAAAATTTCACGATTTTACGCTTCGAGGGATGCTAGTGGCGCCCTTTTGTTCGATTGGGCCGCGATCTCGGTCTTGCGTACAGACATATACGTATATGGATAGATATATATGAGTATACGGAGATGAGAGACGCGAGTGCTTGACCGTTTGGTATTCGGTACCGAGCGCTCGCCACTTTCGTGCGGATCTGACCCTGGTACGTGCCCTGTCGACTACGTACGTGGTCCACTCGTTCGCTCTCACGCCCCCGACTCACCGCTCCCCTCCGCCAATTTTTTTCTTCTCCTTATTTTCGTTTTTGTTCACCAGCGCTTCTGTTCTCTCCGCATTACCGAAAAGTAGACTCAGTTCCCGGGCATTATCCCAACGCGAGTAACGCAACGCAAAAAATCGGTTGCAAATCGAGACCTCGATCGGATCGAACCGTGCCAAAAATAACGATCGACGGTTACGATATTTTTATCCTCACCATCGATCGTAATCTTTTTATTCCCTCGTGTCGTTATTTTCCTTTATGATGATGGGTTACAGTTTGTTAAGACGCCCGAAAAGCGCATCGGGAAGATGGCGATGCAGTCGCGCGACGAATCGTCTTGCTCGTATGATTGACAAGGAACATCACTTGAGTGTTCGCCGTAGATTTTTTTGAAAATCATACACGTGATAAAGCATCGAAAACTATTACACATGTTATTTTTTGATGGAAAAACGGTTTTAAGGGGGGGGGGGGATTTTGTAGTTTTACTCACAAGCAGTCCACCTAGCCAAATAATACAAAAGAAAAAAATCGATTTTTTGAAAGTGTCACACTGGTATAGCCCCTTAAGTGATGTTTCTTGGTACAGGAAAGGGCAAACGACGTCATGCTAAAGACGACGAAATTGTCGTCTATAATCTGATCCGAGTGAGCAAGCTCCGCTTCTATCGAACGATTATGATCCTCGGAGACGAGAAATCCACTTATTGTGTTGCAAGAGAGTTTTTCACAACGTCGATCGATTGAATCGCTCCGAGAATTATTTCGATGTGCAGTCGCGTACGATCACTTTTGCATGCTGCGAAATCGCTGATGTTGGGAATTCGCAGGGGGGGATTTTCGATCGGTGAGAGGGGGCCAGGCGCGGACTCTACTTGCTTTGCTCGCAACAAGATTCTCCGATTACTCTCTCTCTCTCTCTCTCTCACACACACACACACACACACACACACACACACACACACACACACACACACACACACACACACACACACACACACACACACACACATATATATATATATATATATATATATATATATATATATATATATATATATATATATATATATATATATACACACACACGTGCGTGCGAGTGCGTGCGTGCGTGCGTGCGCGCGCGTGTGTGTGTGTGTGTTTGTGTGTGTCAACGTATAAGTGCAATTGGAATAAAACCGGTTGTTCACTCGCGCGCGTTATGGCCCGAGTTATTCGTCCCGTGCCGGAATAAACAGTGCTAATTGTACGATAAATTGTGCGCTAAGGATCGCTCGACGGGCGATCTGCCCTCTGAGAGCCAACGAGAGACGTGGTAAGGAAAGAATCGCGATCGACGAACGCGGCGCCTCTCTCTTATTGTCGTTATGCATCCCCCGTTTCATCGTCCTCCGCCTTCTCTTCTTTTGATAATTATTTTTATTGCTTTTAGCTGGATGTTGTTTGGTTTTTTTTACATCCATATAATCCTCGAGTTGTCCTCGGGTGCACGCATCCAAGAGGTTGGCGAGAGAAAAAGCGGGACGGGGGGGGGGGGCTCCTGCAACATTGAGATAAGGAAATCGTTATACGCTTTCGGTAACGGTCAATTCGACGCGCTTTTGGTAGTCCATTTGTGCGATTCCAAACCAAGATCGCTAATAAATTTGTACGCCCGTGTGTATTTAAAAGTCAGCGTAGTGTTTCTTTTTTCTTCGGAGAGATAATATCGCGGAAGTTTCGGGCATTCGAAATTTTGGCTTGTTTGTTTTTCTCTCTTTTGATTTTTATTGTCTTTTCGGCGAGAAAAAACAACGTTGAATCGACAATTTCGCGATATTACGAGGCTTGTTTATTGCGCGGAACACTTTGTTCTCGTAATGGTTGTCGCGTTAAAATGTTTAAAGTCCCCTTTCAATATAATTTATCGTGGATTAACCGGCCGTCGCGCTGAAGTTCAAAGATTGCTCTTTTTATCTACTCTTTTTTTTGGCGATTAGCGATAATAATAGTACGGGGTGAAAAAAAGCTGTAGCGAGACAGGTGAATGAGGAGGACGCGAGGTCGAGTTATTTTTTTACGTAATCGTCGAAATGCCAGACAACAATAGTGACAACGTCTAAACGAAGAAAATATTTTTTTCGAATCTTAAAAAACCGAAATATGACGAAATATATCAAACGAAAGAGGGCTACGGGCATTAATGTACTCTGCGAGGTGCGTGTTCCCTTCTGCACTGGCTATTGGTGTGTAATCCAGTAAGACGGCTGAGCAATGTCGTCCAAGAGGAAAGGCGAAAATAAAAAGAAATAATGAAAACAAGCGGCCGGGAGGGCGGAAGGGGGTAGGAGGGATTGGATTACGAAAGGGCCCGAATCAAAATCCGTTTCATTTTATGAACTATCAAAGCGTCTCAGAGAGCGCGAGCGTAGAGGGCGGTGTCGTTTGTGAAGCCCAAAGGAATCCGAGAGTGCGCTTGGGGTCCTTAAACGGAGCGAGAGAGAGAGAGAGAGAGAGAGAGAGAGAGAGAGAGAGAGAGAGAGAGAGAGAGAGAGAGAGAGAGAGAGGGAGCGTGTATGTGTGGCCGCGTGCACGTTCCTCGGACAGCGATATACATAAAGCCTATACCTGTATATCTAAGGTATCCGTATATACATTAAACGGCGGAAATCGGAAGGGCGCAAGTCCCAAAACCGTAGCACGGAAATTTCGGTAGGCTCGGTGCCCTTGTGTCGCGCGCGGCTATCGATTTATGTTGGTCGACGCTGTGCACCTGTGTCGCGGAACGCGTGACCCGGTCGTGCGTGCACGCATGTGCCTCGGGATATCGTCGCAGTCGGTTAGGCATAACAGAAATCGATCGGATACTCTAACCGATATACCGATCTCGCATAAAAAAGAACAACAAAAAAACCCAGTAGAAAAAGGAACCTCGCCGCAGCTAAAACGTCTGAGAAACCACGGGTCCTCCTACGGCGAATCAGGCAGCATATCTCGAAGAAAAACGCCGAGACTCCGGGCGAACGGAAACAAGGGTGAAGAAGGCTATATAGATATGAAGCTTGCGAAACTCAACGTACCCCGCAAAGTGCGCGATCTTTTATTTCTTTACCGCGCGCGCGCCGCAATGAAGCGATGGATCTTTCTGCAAAAGATATGGTCGCCAAGCCAAATATATATACTCACCCACGAAAGACGGATCACGGGACGAAAAATAGACGCGCGCGTTCACAAGCTCGCGGATAAACTTCGTTGAAAGTTATGCGAGACTTTTCTTGTCGCGAGAGGCTTATTCGCCTCCGTTGATATCGTGCCCCTGCCGTGAGAGACACCTCGTCTTACTCACGGATGCCAACGAACCCCCTACCCTCCCAACTGGTTTTATTTGAGCAAAAAATAACGGCAAGAGAGTACGAAATGGCTCGCCGTAGAAATCATTTTGCGGAAATTTCTGATGTTTTTTTGATGATTCGAATTTTGCATCTTTTGAATGCAACCTAAATCACCAACCAAAAAGGTTTGGTGATAATGAATATGAGAAATTAAAAAAATACAAAAGCATTATCTTCGTTGGCAATTATACAAACTTCAACAACGTTACGCTACGAGTCAATAAATCGTAATTAACAAATTTATATAAAACATAGGGAAATGTATATTAATGTACCAGTGCACAGTGATTTGTTTTCTATTGTATTAGTTCAGTGTGACATAAGCAGGTGTTATTCGTTCGTATACATCAGTATTTGATTCTTGGACGGCCTAAATGAGTTTTTCCAGAACTGAGACTCAGCTCACCGAATTCATCAAAATCGTTCAGCGCGTTTCCAAACTAAAATCCAAAAATACACACATTCATGCAAGAGTTTCTTACCTGTTGCATTTATTCTCATGTCACCTGTGAGAATTTGCAAAGACCGTTTTTATCTATTCGCTGAATTTTCGACCACAACTGAGTCTTTAGTTCCCAAAATTTGTTTATTCGTACGACTTTCATGCCCGAACAAAACAATTATTCACATGTTGATGGGAATGTGCGTCCAACTCGTATCGAGATAAAAGAGGAATGTTCGCAATTTTTCCCGGAAAACGTGTGCAGGTTTTCAGATTTCTTTTTTTTACAACAAAGAGTATCGTTTCTAGTATGTTTTACAATTTTTGTATCGAAAAATATTTATCAATGTGTTAGATACAATGGTTTGTGCATACCGATGTATGAAAAACGTCCTTCGCGGTAACCACTGCTGCTCGAAAACAAACAATCAGAAGTGAAAAAAATCGAGCGCATTTAGTTGTTGCATGACATTCTCCAGTGCTTGGACGATGGAATTGATAAAATATTTTTTTTAAATAGCCACCGTCCAAAGTAAAAGCATCGATTTTCAGTGAAAAAACGCTCGATTTTCGTTGATAAAAAAATATGCTTCGAAAAGAATGCCTTCGCTTAAGCACTGCTTTTTGATATGTAAAAGAAGCTTGTAAAATGTAAAGTTTATTGATGCAGTGATTTTCGAGATATCGTGATCACCGATTGTAGAAAAGTCATTTTGAGAAGAAAAAAAAACGATTGCAGTTCGTTGGTTCGCGGAATCTACCTATGAACGCCGATAACTCCCTCAATTTAGAACGGATCGACGTGAAATTTTCAAAGAATATTTTTTAAATTTTGCCTTTTGAGAATCCGTCGAAAACTCCGAGCTACTTGGTAAAATCTCACCGAACTGAAAAGTAGCGCGACAACGCCGATCCCAAATATGTCCAATTAGCTCGGTCCGACATAGTAAGTAGATCAACAACTTTAAAATCCGAGAGTTACGCGCGGTGAGATCACAAAGAGCGAGAGAGAGACACTTCGCCAAGTCTTCCACGTGACTTCTTCTGAACAATTCGAAGCGCCTCCCATTCGTCGGTACTAAAGAACCCGGCGGTTCGCGAATCGAAAGAACAAGTGATAGGATTTTAACGGAACGATTTAGTCACTCGTCCGTCACTGAACACTATTTTACCGCGTTCGTTGTCAGGACAAGACCGCGCGTTCCAGCTTCTTTCGAGACACGATGAGCTCCCGTACATATATATATGTATAGTCGCGCGCGCCCTCGTTCTAACGATCGTAATGCCCCGATAGACGAGGGGCACGCACATCGGCTATATATCTCGGCTTTCTTACCCTCGCGCATCTCGCCCGAGGACGCCAAGAAAAAGGCCCTTTCGGTCTCTTCTCATTTTACTCGGCCCATGTCTCCGCGCGAAACATCCTTTTACACAGTCCCGAAAGCCCAAACAACCTTCCTCTTCTCAACGCTTCCCACTCCCTCCAACATTTTCTTCAAATTATACCCACTCCCACTTCCCACTCCCTCCAACATTTTCTTCAAACTATACGTGTACACAGATCGCGATTTTTATTACGACAGATATAACGCGGCTTGAGGGTGTTTGAACGCGGTCATTGAAATTTCGACCACGTCTTTATTTGATAACTATGAGTATCCAGCATTGATGAAAACTGCAACAAGTCAAATTCAGGATGAGATTCCGCCCCTCCCCCCCGCCCCCACAGGAGCGAGCTGAAATTTTGCACAAATCTCACGTTTAATATTTTAAGACAACCCCATAAGGGATTTTTGGTGACTCGCAATATTTTTCGAGATATTGAATTTTTTCGTATTTTTTAATGGTAAGGTTCCGAATGGATTATTATGGTGCTTTACAACTTTTTTAAATGTCTTTTTTTCAGATTAAGGGATTAGGCTACTGGAAAATACTCGATCATCGTTTGAGGCAATTCAAAATGAAGAGGAAGGTCCAACATATGGTTAAGAAACCACAGATTGGAGGTAAACTCATGATTACAACCATAGCACTGCTAGTAAAACTTTAAACGAGTTTTTCTGGAAACTATGATTTTCAAAACGGTGTCCATGAATTCTCGACATCTAATGAACGGATTGACTTGATAGTCGGTACACTTATTCAGTATAATAGTAGTTGAGAGTTGACCGACGTTTTAATTCTTAACATTTTTTTCATTAGTTATTGACAATAATAATGTAACTTTTCTCGAAAAACCGAAAAGACAATTTTTATCATTTTTTTTCGTGATTGAAACATCATAACAAGACAAAAATCGGTTAATTCTTAGCCGATATTATCTATATCAAGAAAAACACTAGTTTTTCATGTTCCAGATGAAGCGGTCGGGAAAAATCAAGTACACCGTTGACCCCCTCACGTTCACACGTATTTCACGAGATTATTTATAACTTCTTCAGCATTAATATTTTCTAATGAAATTCGGGTACACGACTTTGTTAATGTACATCCAAACAAATGTCCTAACGATTTTTAAATCATCTTTCTTATTCCTTCAAAATGGATTTTTTTTAACCTTGATTTTCGGGTCGTCCCAAGATAGCCCCTGAACACCCAAATATATAAAAAGTAAAGACCCACGAGTTATTTGAGTAACCTAAATACGCAAAAAAAAAGTTTCGGAAAAAAATTCTATTGCATTCCACCAAGATTGTTCGAGACTGCTTCGAAATGATTAAATTCGAGAATCTGTCGTACACCGCGGCAGTTTTCTGGTAGCAATAAATTCGCGGCTCCCCGTTCGTTGTCTCTCGTGTATAAAATCGTGTAGAAGCACAGCTGCAATAACCCCGTCAGTTTGTATATAGAATGTACGAATTCTGAGAAAAGTCTTCGCGAGTCAAGTCCCGGGATTATTCCCTCGGGAATAATCAGAGAAAACGACGTAATCCGAGAGCCCAGACCGGACACACGATCTTTTCTCTCATCGCGAATTAAAATCTCACACGAATGAATTTGCCGTAGCATGCGAGAGTAACGTATTCCCTCGAGAAACGGGATGGAAGGTGAGGCAGAGCAGTCCTGAAACGAGAAAGCGAGTCAAGTCCGCGTGGATCGTTTGTAGCCTCACTAAAAATTTGGTCCAGTATCCATTCCATTAATTCATGTCCGCAAGACTCATTAAACCTTGTACCCATGTATGGGCGGTTTCCTTCAAGGGGACGAAAAAACGTTGCTCCCTTTTGTATAACAACCAATGCGATTGATAAAAATGTCACGAAGAGAAATGGCAAAATAGCATCACTTGTTTTTATTGCCCGGTATTTTTAGTGCATGGTATTTTTAATGCAAAATATCTTTAGTAAACAATCGACAGTAGTAGACAGGCGATCGATGTGCGCAGTTCGTCGATCTTTCGTTTCAAGCAACGTTGGCCTAGGACAACCATATCAGACAAAAATCATCCCATCAAGGGTGGAATGTCCCGTATACCCGTATAGTTTACACAACGATACAACTGTAGATAAAATTTGTGGATATTGCCGTGAAGCCATACGCGTGGTATGAAACAATAATTACAGACGAGATTGTTCGTAAAAGCTGAATATTTATGGAGATCGGACTGCCGCTCTACGGTACGATTCAGTGTTATAATGGGGGGTAATACGCACAATGTCCTCCCTGTGACGCTAAGAGCAGGCCGGTCCCCGAGTCACCTCTCACGAGATGAACGTTACGAGGGTAGAATTTTAATGACGCGCATCTTCTGACTTACTTCACCCGTGCGACACGACCTAAACTCTCTACGTGCACGGGGCTCTCCACGCTGGGCCGTCCATGCCCCTCACTTGACACTAACACGGGAAGAGCTAGTGTCATTTGTTTGAATTCTTTTGGGCTAAAAGTACTTGAGGATTGGAGATATTTCATTTTCAATGCTCCCTCGGACGCCTTGATGGGCTTTTACGACCTCGCCCCTGTCGCGTTTACCTTCTTGGCACTATTTTCGGTTCCTGAGAGAGAGAGAGAGAGAGAGAGAGAGAGAGAGAGAGAGAGAGAGAGAGAGAGAGAGAGAGAGAGACCCCCCTCACGGGGTCGCAATGTGCTACTCTATCGCATTTGCAAGGGGGCACGGCGAAACTGTGAAAATCCTGCGCTGATACCGGTAACAACGCTTGACTGAATTTTCCTGCGCAACAATCGGAAGATCGGAGTACTGGCCCAGGCCAACGCTGCTTAACGAGTTATGGCTCGCTGTACCAGTCGAAAAAAACTCAGTTTTTCGATTTTTTAAATAGAAAATCGTGATGATAAGTTCCTACATAAATTACGTATATGAAAAAGTGTCATCTGGAGAACACAAGTTTTTACATAAAAATGGTTGGCGTAAAAATATTTAATTTTAATCGATTTACAGCTAATACTCGGGAAGCACGTCTCTAAAACGTCTTTTGCGGTGTTGCCCTACTGAACCAGGTTATCTAATATTAAAAAATCCAACAGATTTCGTTAGTATATTAGTTTATTCTATGATTAATCGCAGGATTTTCCGAAATATCCTTCAATCAAATACTATATTTTTACATCTAGAAAAAGCCTTACAAATTTCAGGAATATTGATGCAGTAGTTTTTTTGAGACAATTTTCTCACCGACTTTGAAACGTACTTTCGAGAAAAAAAAAGCGTTTACAGTTTTGAACGACGCTCCGAGCGTCCCGACGGGCGTCAACAAAAACAGCCTATAAATCTGTCAATTTTCATACGATCACATTGAAATTGTGAGCGAATATTTATAAGATGATGCCATGTGAAAATATATTGATTGAAAAAAGGCACTTTTCGCCGTTTACAACTAGGCATAACCCCTTAACACGGGAGATTGCCGGAGCCGCATGTCGGTGCGGCACGAGCCGCGGTCGGTGATGATTAAAAACGTTCCGTAGATCATTTTAAATCTTGCTAGCTCCGAATCCATCTCAAGAAAAATCTATTGACTGGCAGCATTTTTTTGACCTACCTCAATTCCAAATTTAAAATTGACCAATCTCACGATCTACCGCGTCATTTGAAAAAAAAAAAATTTAACTCGCAAGTGTTGGTGCAAAAACTACTCGAACTATAAATTATCCCAGTGTGGCAAATGCGAGTAAATTGCGTAAAGTAAAAAGTCCCGAAAGCTTGCGCGCCTCCCGCTCTCCTCACACACGAATATATAAAGTTAAACCCCGGAGATTTGATAACGCGAACGAGTTGGAACGCTCGAGGGTGGATTTTCGTTCTCCGGTAGAGTCCCTCCTCCTCTGTGACTCCAACGATCGTGCAATTTCCGCGTTGGACGAGACGAATCGGAAGATCGTCGTCACGCTTAACCGCGAAAATTGGGGGTGAAATGGAACAGCGGGCCTAAGTAACCGACGCGTTTGCAAATTAACTTTTCGCCGCCGCCTCTCGCTCGCGATAATTGCATCGTTCCAATTGTTCTTAAGGTAGGAAATACATTTAGACGGGAAAAGATTAAACCATTTTGAGGGATGTTTTACACTAAGAAATAATTCTTCTACATTTATCAAACTGTAGGTATAGTTTAATAGTATATTTAAGTATACGAAACATTTGTTTCAAATTCATTTATCATAAGAATGACGGCGCTGTGGCAGAGTGTTACAGCAAGGTTGCAGCGGGAGTTGCGTGCAGTCTCGCTTCCCGTAGACTAATTTGCGAAAAGATTCAAAAAATGTTTCACTTAGAAGATGTATAGTTTCTATTTGACCGTAATTAAAACGGAGAAAATGTAAATTTAAGAGAATGGCACGCTTTTACCAAACAAAAATCAATTTCACGCAGAATTCCTGTAAAATTTGGTTTAAAAAGGCAATCTTTTTTTCTAATTTTTCAAAAACAATTTTCCTCAAGTAGAAGGTAGGAATATTATCAATATTTCCACCAAGCTTCAACACAATCGGCTTAATAGTTTTTGAGTAATCCTGCACGCCAATTTCGAAAATGTAGTTTTGATAAAAACACGTTTGAAGTTTACATAGAATTTGAGTTAAATTGCACTAGGTACTTGGGGTAACTAATTACTTGAGTAATCTGTTACAAAATAATGAAATTATCAATTACAGTAGTAATTGTAATTGTTAGTTGTCATTTTAATTACGTTTTGCCCATCTCTGCCTGTCCCTCTGCGCTTTCGCTTCTACCAGCGGTACGCGCTCCGAATCTGAACGGTGAGGCACGGCGTCAACGAGCTGTAACGTACGAAGTTTTTCGAATTTTGCTTTGAAACTTTGGGAAAATATTCTACATATATAGTTATATTGTTTGAAGAAAAAAAGAAATAGATTTTTTTTTATTTTTGCAAATGAATCCCGCCTCAAACTCTCCTGGGGACTCGGCAGCCGCGAGAATAATTCGTCACGGCGTAGAATTCGATCAAATATCGAAGAAATTGAAGACCGAGCGGAAAGAAAATTGCTCACTGGGCCATTTCGCCCCCACTTTCGTTTGTACGAACGAGAACGCGACCGTGCCGGGATATTTTTGGGCTCGTATGCGAAATAAAGAGTCCGGAAGAAAAAGGACGAACGAGGGAAGAGCGATGGAGGGAAAGAGAGAGAAAGCCTCTCCGGTACTAGGTAGATGAGTACGTGAGTGGCGTGTTGGATTGGGTCCCGACGGACCTCGTGGGCTAAACGTACTGCTAACGCGTATATACATTTATACTAAAGCGGGTTAACGTATATGTACGATGCGCAGGGCGGCAACACGCGAAGGGATGATGAGTCTGAGCTAGACGCCACCCCTCAGGCACGTAATCTATTTGTCGAGATACCGCAATGCCTGCAACTTTATCCAGCACGTACGTTTTCCACGCACGTTGCTTTCGCACACTGATAAATATATGTATGTCGAGAGGGTGGTAATTTTGAAGACACGGGGCTTCGAGGGCCATCCTCATAGGAGCCCACTGTCCCTATACTCAACATAATGTAGACCCCAATGTCATCATCCCCCCCGCCACCTTCAGATGCATGAACGTGTACGTTTGTCAAAAGAAGCAGTTGGCAGAGGTAAAATGCAATGAAAATCAACTTTTTTTAATTGCCCTAATTTTCTTGGGCAGATTTGAGGGATCTTCTCACGTTGGATGCTAAAACGTGTTTTTGCTACAGTTTTAGGCAAAAAGAATAGTAAATATCGACATTTGAAAAAAAACCTTGATATGCGCTATAGCTATAGTTGTAAAGAATATGTGTTTAACATTTCATAAGGGTCGCTTCAGTAGTTTCGAAGATTTTATCAACGAACCGTTGAAAAACGTTGTTTCAAGAAAAATGCGTTTAAAGTTTGTTTGGCTTTCATAAATACATTTAAAAAATGTTGAGTTTATTTCGAAAGTGTATTCATTAAGTGTGACAACTTTTATAGCAATATCTATAATATAACCCTATCAAAAAAAAATAATGAAAATAGCCTTTTTTAGCGTCTGAAGTGAGAAAACCCCTTACGCGACGAAAATCGTGCAAATATTTTATTGGATCCTTATTTAGCTATCTTCAAACTGAATATGCAAAAAGTGATTTTGAGTAATAAAAAAAATGAGGAAATGAAAAAATATTTTCCACTGAACTCCAACGATGCAAACTTCAATGTCATTATATAAAGGTAAAGCCAAAAGCCGTCCAGTCTGCGAAATCAATGATTATGGGCTAACAGTTATTTTGCACCGTTTAGAAAATAAGATACAGTGAGAAACAAAAAAAATAGTTCGTAAACACCGTTTAAATGCGGCCCTGGGCGCATTTCCATCGATTCCCGGAATAACGAGCCATAAAAGGGAGAAAGGGGAGAGAAGAGCTTTACTGCGGTTCCAGGATCAAAAACGCATTAACGCGACTGTTGCTTCTGTTGCGATGTTTGACGCCCACGTAGAGATCAGGATTCTAAGGTCTTCGTTGCGATCCCTCGGCGATTCACTCTGACGTCTTCTCCAAATTTAAAATCGTCCGTGCGTTGTTTCAATTCTTCCAGACGAAGCCGCAGGCCAAAGCTAGTAGTTCGTTAAGGGCTCACAGCTAGTTGAATTTTTTTTAAACATATGGTATTTTAATTACTGAAAATTTGAACTTCAACTGTTTTAAATTCAGGGAGATACGGGCGTTTATGGGTAGGTTCCGCGAACCGGTGAATTCTAAAAGCGTTTTTCTCAAAATGACTTTTTTCTAGATCGGTGGTCACAATATCTCAAATCACTACACCGATCAACTTCAAATTCTACAAGCTTCTTTTACACATAAAAAAGCAGTGCTTGAACGAAGAAATTTTTCTTTCGATGCATAGTTTTTTTTATTAATCAACGAAAACGTTTTGTCACCGAAAATCGATACTTTCACTTTGGAGTGCGGCCATTTTTTTTAATGAATGTTTTATTGAATCCTTCATACAAGCACTAGATAATTTCATGCAAAAACTGAATGTGCTTGATTTTTTTTTATTTCGAAGGATTTGTTTCCGAGCAGCTATGGTCACCGTGGTCAGCACAAATCTTTGTATCTGTTACATTTATAAATATGTTTCAAGACAAGCATTGTAAAAAATACTTAAAACCATACTCTTTAGTGTAAACAAAAAAAACCTCTAACCTGCACATGTTTTCCCAGAAAAAAATCCTCAAAATTTCGGTTCTTTACGAGCACGGGCTAGGTGTAACCCGTTTCAAAAAAATCCACCCACCCAAATGCACATTACCACTCAAAATACTGTCCTCCAAAAATTCTTCCACATTATCAGGACCTGCCTAAAATTCAATTCATTTCAACGGAATATCTTCAATCGCAAGCAACGTTTACGTAAAGAAGAAACTAGCACAGACAATAAAAACCCTTTCACTTTTTGCAAGCCTAAAAAGATCGTAAAGCTTTTCGGTCAAAGTTCCGCGAGCTGTTCAAGCAACAACCTCTCGTAACAACCCTCTCGCATATATTCTCGTAGTGTATTTTCGGACGAACATACATCCAACCGCCTGCGTGAATTATTTATCTTGACTTGCGTTTCTCTAGTCGTTCATTCTTCAAAGTATCCGATACAAAGCGCGCGAGGATGCAGACGGAGACCAAAGAATAAAGTAACTACAGAAGAAACGCCGCGCGAGAGGATGGATATTCAAAATTGTTTGGGAATCGAGGTGTAAATACTCCCAGACAATGAGATTTTATATTTTGGAGTTCCCATTTGTTGGATTACTATTGAATTTTATATATATATATATATATATATATATATATATATATATATATAGATGATATGCCGTCAAGGCCCTGATATTCGCGTCTCTTGATATGATATGTGGTCCATCAACCTCAAGGCTTAACACCAAAGCTCAACTTTGTGCTCATTGTATAAGAGATAAGGGTTTTCTATTTTCAGCTGCTAGTATAATCATATACATAAGCGGCCACTGGTGGATGAGTGGTCGGAGTTCGGCTCCGGCAGTTCTTCGAGTTAAGCATTGTGCATGGCCGATACTCAGAGGGGTGACCGCTTAGCCGTGCACCGGCTGACGCACTAACCAGTGATCGAAAGGCCAATACTTCTGAGACCCTAGTGTAGGCACGTGAGTACAAGCCTGTGCACCAGAAAATCCGAAAAGTATGGGGCTTCCTATACCGGTGCGGGTTTTCTGCAGTTTCCCCGTAAGCACGGTAAATTCCTTTTTCGCTTCCCGAATAGAAATCTTGCTCCGGCTGCAATAAAGACCTGATCAGGCATCCTGGTTTCGTTATCCGGCCTTGATCAGGATTCTCTATCAAGCCTTGGTCATTTTTGAAACGCAATCCTTGACTTTGGTCTGATCAGGGTAAAAGATCAAGGCCTGATCAGGGTACAAAATCAAGGCCTGATCAGTGCTTTATTTTTTTAAGGCCTCATCAAAGTGAATAATCGTGGCCTACTCAGGATGATGGAATGAAGCCCTGCTCAAGAAGTTCTATTTATTCTTAAAATAAAAAGTACCGCGGATATTCAAAATATAAAAAGGCACAAAATTATAAATAATGCCTTAAATAAAGTAAAAATTAAATCAAATAGAAATAAAATTTAAATTGAATTAAATTAAAAATATTTGGTTGGCCTAGGCTGTCCGAGCTAACCTGCACCAATGAATATGAGGCCATCGGTGCAGGTTAGCCCGGACAGCTTAGGCCAACCGATGAATAAGATCCCATCATTGCAGGTCAGCCCGGACAGCGTGGGCCAACCGATGAATGTGATGCCATCGGTGCAGGTTAGCCCGGATAGCATAGGCCAACCAATGAATGTGATACCATCGGTGCAGGTTAGCCCGGAGAGCGTAGGCTAACCGAAAAATGGTAAGTATATTTTATATATATCAGAAAACAATATAGAATATAATAATAATATTACATATAATTGAGTAAACGGACTGTATTTTATATTCTTGAACCATTTTCTCATTTTGCACTATTAACATTCAAATAAATATGAATATAAACAAATTAACATTTTTCAAATCGTTGTATAGATCTATATACATGCATAGGGATATGTATTAAACACCTTCGCAATTCTGTCGCCTTCCATGTGCTAATGAATACTTCTCGTCGGAGCCCATGACCGTCAATTACGTTAAACGCACGACCAAGTGAACAACCGAGTGCTCACATTCACAACGAGATCCTACCGCGCGTCTCGTATACCTAAAAGACGTGTGGGCCACATGGCGATCATTATCCATCTCTCTCGCTCTCCTCTCTCGCACTCTCTCGCTTTCTATCACATTCGTATTTACCGCCTGTCGACCACATGTCTTTGAGCCCGAATGTCCGTCATTCAACCGCAACACACAGTTTTGGTATATAAATCGACTTCCAGAAAATAATAAAAGGGCGTCGAAGCCATCACGTTTAAACACACGTTGAGTTACGTGCGTTACGAGGTTCTACCACCAGTCAACGTGTATGTGAATCGAAAAAGTTGTTATACATTGAGAATCAGTATTATATGAGGGAACAGAACACGGATAACAATAACGATAGTTTATATTGATAATCGAATAGAATAAGGAAAAAGGAGTATAAACAGAAAAAAAAAATTTCGACATTTTCAGACTCTCCATTAATTTGCGAAAACAATATTTTTACTCGTTTGCCCCTCCTGGTCATTCGATAAACCGGTCAGTCAAAGTGCTTCGATTGAGTAATTTGTTGACCATAAAATTTCGATGGAGCATATCGTCAAACGGGGTAACCTGCTTCTAAATTGTCAGTAAACCTTTTCATGTTAATATTAATATCAAACTCTTGCAAACATCAAACCTTGAAAAATAGTCGACTAATTTTTCATCATTTTTTCATCCAGTTACCAGTCTTCAAACTTCACTTTCAGTAAGTACTTAACTAAATAAGTTTTTAGTTGAAATGTTGTTTTTAACAATGTCAATGTCAATGGCATATGAGAGAATGGTTCCTGAAGCAATGTGCTTCTACGGCACGTTTTTATCCGCCTCAGGGCAGAAATACGGTGAAGCTCACCGGGAGCACTATTACTGCTTAAATAAGTTTATATAAGTTAAAGCATACTCCTTTATAATCTGTTTTCTTGAATTGCCAGCGTTTATTTCATTATTTGCAAAATAAAGTATGTTTTTCATGACTATTTCTTCAGCTTCTAAGGCTGACTTATCGATTATGAAGATTTAAAAAATAATTATCGATAAAATCCTCTACATTCTTCATATTCAATTTAAAAAATGCCTCAACTGCGTGACCTAACGGTAGATACCTAAATCGACATTTTTTATTTACAACGATATTATCTATTTGGTAGTAGGTAAGTGCTCGTGAAGAGTGTATTTTTTAAATGAAATTGAATAATGCACGCAGCATTAGTTGATGATTATATTTTCATTAGGTTTGGATATTAATAATACAGTAATAACGACAGTGGTTGAGGATATGTAAGAGCCTTACAGAAATGCCGGAATGACGATGGAAATTACACACATTATTACTTTGTTTGTTGTAAGCCTGAATGAAAATGTTGTATCGATTGACTCGCCGGTTGAAAGCCGTAATACTCTATAATTAACAGCAATTTAGCGTTAGTTCTAATAGAACGTTCGTTTAATTTCCGATACGATGGAAAAAAGCATAACGAAAAACTGACGCAGTATGTTTCAGATGATGATGGTGAAATTTGCATCGTTGGAATGCATCGAAGATTCATTTTTTTCAAATCTAAAATTTTTCGGCCGTTTTGGGCTGTGTATATATTCAAACGTTTTCACGTTTTCTTATCAGGCATACAGCATCTTCATTTGCAAAAAAAAGGTTTTTGATTAAGGGATTACGTGAATTTTGAAAATGCAAAAAAAATCCATTTTTTTAAATGTTATTATCTAATACTACAATATATCTAGAATATACTACCAAAGTGTTAAGGCGGGATATACATTTACAACGATCAAAAGATCAATTTCTTTTTTTTTCTTTAAACGATGGAATTATGTATGTGGAATATTTTCCCAAAATTCCAAAACGAAATTAGAAACACTTCAACGGTTACAGGCCGTCAACGCTGTGCCTTACCGCTCAGATTCGAAGCGGGCGTGAACTTCAAACGCGTTTTTCTCAAAACTGTATTATCGAAATTGGCGTGCAGGATTACTCAAAAACGATTGAGCCGATTGAGTTGAAACTTGGTAGAAATATTGATAATGTTTGTACCATCTGCTTGACGAAAATTGTTTTTGAAAAATTGAAAAAAACTACTTTTTTAATCCACATTTTACAGCAATGTTGCGCGAAATTTTGATTTTTTTGTGTAAATGCGTGCCATTTTCTTAAATTTGCATTTCCTCTATTTTAATTGCCGTCACATAGAAATTATACATGTTCTAACTGAAAAAATGTTTGAGCTGTTTTTGCAAATCAAAGTCTACGGGAAGCTAGACTGCACTCCCATTCGCTCCATTTTCCTCCAATTTCAATTTTTTTTCCTCCAATTTCCTCCATTTTCCTCCAATTTCATTTTTTTTTAAATCCTTCGTTCAATCGCGAGCTATACTTACCTGCTAACAGGAAAAAATTGGTTTTTTATTTCAGATAAAGCTACCATGAGTTATCTTGACCACCACGAGGACACGTTTTTTTAGGGGTCTCCGGAAACCAGATTTCCCATCGGCTGAATTTCCCAAATTTTTGGATGATTTTTTTTTTTTAATATTGCTGGAATGTTGCTTTTTTATGTGCTTAAAATTTTGAATAAAATAATTGATATATTATATTTTTTTTTAATAGAGAAAATATGCTTTTTTGGGCTTTGAAACCCACGTAACCCCTTAATATAAAAATAAAGAAATGAAAAGTGCACCAAAAAGGTCGTTGCGTTCCAACCATGCAAACTTCAACGTCATTTTAGATGTTCGTGCGGGTTATTTATGCACCTGACAAACGTTTTGGAAAATGTCACAATCAGTGACTACACAAGTGCAGTGTAATTAATCGCAACATCTATGGAAATTCTGCTTATTTTCCTAAAAGACGATTGCAAATGTAAGCCTTTGTGTCTACATTATACCAATTAAGATTGATTTTACTTCACATCTGGAATATGTATCGGAGAATTGCGAATTTTCACTAGGGTAGGGAGGGGCATGGTGAGTAAGTAAGGTAAGTTGGGCAATCGAAATATTTGAAAAACTAAGCACCGCACGAGGATGCATAAAATGGCGGAATGAGAGGTATGGGGGAAGAGAACACATCACGCCAGCGCCCGTTACCATGCGGCGCACGAAACGGTAACACGGGACATTTAATTATTTTAGCATCCAGAAGTAAAAGAAAGTGATTGAAAGTTTTTCTTCTACCATTGTATGAGCAACGTGTACAGCAACCAGGTAAGCAATGGTACTTAGTCAATTCAAGTGTCTGTCGAGGTTTAATACGCATTTTAACACAAATGCAACTGATACCCCATACCCATGCTCAACTTACCCCACTATCAGGGCAGGTTGAGCAACTATGGCCTTCGTCATTTGAAAGCAACTATCTGTGGAACAATAAAGATAACAAGAATTTCGTCTACAGACTTTTTTTTCCCAGGTAAATTTCCTATTGACCAAAGTAGGTTTCATTTTTATACGGCAGACTGGTACGGATTTAGAGGGCGATAATTCCAAACTTGCCGAACATACCACTCTCAACCCTACTTTCGTCGGGTATTGTGACTCCCAAACGGTCTTTAAAAAAGTAAAGATCTTATAAATATATGTTAATGTTGTACATTTTTTGGGGAATAACTGCAGATGGCATAACACACGCGAGTTTCAATTTTTAGCGTTCTCGAATAGTGGCCTCAGGAGAGTGCATGCAAAGATGATCTCTCCGCTAACGTGAAACAGGGTGCAGTGTTTCAAGTCTCACGCGCGCGGACAGTAATATAACGCATACATATTTATAGGAAGCGCAGCAGTATCGGGGCAAGAGAGCGAAGCAAAGCTATCAAGGCTCCTTTTCTCGGTGATGCACCTCTCCTGCGGATTTTACCGTTCATGTATTAATTACACCGCGGCCGTTAACGATCGATGCCGAACGAGCGCGAATGAACGAGAAGAGGTCCAGATAGAGGGCTCTCTCTCTCTCTCCCTCTCTCTCGTTCTCTCTCCCTCTCCTTTTTGCATACTTTTTCAAAGTCGTAGACCGAGACGGGAGATCAAGAGCCTATAACGACGACCAAAAATCACCGGTCGATCTCACGCACAGCGCGCGTACCGGTTTCGCGATCGAAGATCGCGAGGTCTCTCTCTCTCTCTCTATCTCATCTTCTCACAAGACACTCGGTAAGAGAGAAGAGAAAAATAAAAAGTAATACGTATATTGACTTTGCATGTCAGGTGTATTCAAGAACGACGAATCATCGCCAAAAAAAACCATAACTTCAACATCGCGCTCTCGTTCATTTCTGCGAATTTTAATTAACTCAAATGAGTCTCGATTCGTTGCGTATAATATAAAATAAATACTTTTAATGAATTTTTTTTTCCGCGATGCCAAACCGATAGATCTGAATACATTATCGGACGTCTAACTAGTCCGGACATAGAGACTAATAAAAAAATGCAGAAGTAAAAAACAATCGGATTCTTCGTCCCGACATTTGATTTTGCACCCGGGTATCGCGCTCAAAATGATTATTTACTGTGAAACGTTAACCAATAAATTTGTTTGCTCGATTCTCTCACGCCTTGCTTGACTCTCAAAGATGCAATCGATATTTGTCAGTACACTTACTTATATAGGCGAATTTATCGTCAAGCCGCAAAAACCTACCGGATTAAAGAAGGATCGAATGAAGAAGGCGAAATATAAAGAGAGCAGACAGTCTGTTGGTTAAAACGAGAAAAAAGAACGTGTAGGACGCTTCGCACATTTCGCTGACTCAAAATTTGCCCGATCTTGTCACGAGGTGTTCACTCGTGCTATACAGATTCCTCCGCTCCCCTGCCCGCCGCGCCCCTCATCATCGGCGGTCACTCTTTGCCCGCTTTTGTGCATCGACTTGAAAGCGCCAGCCGATTCGCTTCGTCTGCCCTGTAATTAATCCAATTAAGAGAGGCGCGCGCGCTGGTTATCGCGGGATTCGCGAAGAATGAAAGGAACACTGGGCACCCCATATACCTAACGGGTATGTACATTATGAATGTATGTATACTTACACAATAATGTGCAAAATTTCATAAAATGTATTTACATATATATAGAGGAGGGTGATTTTGAAGGCAGCCAAGACTTCGAACACTGTCCTCGTATAATATTGTAGCTATACTTAACATTCTGTGTACCGCCAAAGCCTTTCAAATCACATTTTTTCAAAATATAAGCATATTTATTCAAAATTAATTTCAAGAAGCGACCCGTTCCCAAAATCAACGTTAAAAAATCTGCTGACCGTCCGCAAAACATTCCGATTTGCGGGTAGGTAATATGCCTTGAATATAACGGGACAAACATATTCTTTCCCCGTTCGCGTATTCACACATAGGGTAAACCGACCAGTGAATGGACGAATAACGAAACTTTAGAATTCAGATGAACTGTAGATGAAAGTATTATGAAACAACAAAAAATGCTAACAGAAAATATTATTCTGAAAGTAGAAAAAAATATTCGAAGTAATGGTAACAAATAACATTGGATGAATGGATAAATACGCAGCGAAGTGACTAAATCGTCAGTGAATGTACGAAATTAGCAGTAAATAGACACTCGACCACCAGTAAATGGCCGTGTAGTGTAACTGAACGCTGTAAAGGATACCAATTTATTATTTACTTTGATTAAATGCACTATGGAGATCGGTGTTGCACAACAATTATAATATTTTTATACATATGAGTATTATATTTGTTATTACGATTTTGTAGAAAATGCACAAAGTTTTTTTGCATCTTAATGTGAGATTCTCAAAAAGTATCGTCGTTCGGTTCGACAGAGAAATGGAAAATTAAATTTTATCAAAATTAAATTAAACCAATGAAATGATTTTATGACAAAATTTAATGAAACGGACATTGTCATCTCTTAACAGAAATTATTTTTCCAATTTTGAGCAGATGAGCTAAATCTAACTTTGCTAACTCTGCTTTGAGAATTATCAGAACAGAGCCCATATGTCCATTCACTGGAAAGAGGTTACAATACAGCACCAGTGAATCAACATGTCTAATTCTGATTTTATATTACAAATATATTTTAAAATGTTGCCAGAACTCGAAAACTGATTCTAACTTAAATATGAAAGTGATCGTTACCCGTAAAACCCATAAGAATTATTGCTTTCGCCATTAGAACACCTACTTTGCACAGATTAGAAAAATTCCGTGTGGCGTTAAAATGCGATATTAAATTGAGAAATCGGCTTTAACGACACGTGATTTTTACTAAATCATAGTGATTCGACTTTTTATCAACAAGCTATATTTTTTACTTATTTGAAAAATGAATCAGCTTTCGTCCAATCACTGGTCGCCGCCCATTTACTAGTCGGTTTACCCTACGTATGCACGTATGTATTTTACGAAACGCCGCACGTTTCCTCGTTCGAGATCATTCACCCTTGGCAATAACGAGTTCGTTCGAGCCTTGGACGTCGGCACGAATACAAGCCTGACCTTCAATTTAAATACTAAGGTCAAAGTCAATATTTTTCTCTCGCCAACGTATTTATTCATATCCAAACGTAAGTTAAACCAAGCTCAATCGCCAGTTCCAAGTCTAGTTAACCTTCAGTTTTCCCGTAATTTTGCATTTGCCATCATACTCAACGTCCTACGCGTTGAACGACTCTGAAAAAAAATTGTCACTGCGTTTATGCGAATTTATGCTTTTTCTTGCCCACATTTCTCACCTTTCGTCCAAGCTTGTTACGCGTGTTAGGCAGGTGTAAGATGGAGGGAAAATAAGTAGTATCGAAAGGATACAAGATGAAAGCGTACTTGGTTAGTGCCACCGAAACACGTTAGTCCCACACACTTACCCATGGCGTCTGAAACAGAAAGAAAAACGGAGAGAATGAGTTAGTTAAGAAGTAGACCCGCGAATAAAACGTAGCTAAGCTTTTTCATTGATAACACGAATTGGCGTACTCAGCATTTTTTCTGGGGGCTGACCTGATAAAATATGGTTTCGTTTACAACGATCTTGTGTAAAAAAATAATTTACATATGATACTCTATAATCACGTAACACGCATAAAATATGAAACTTTAAATAACACGTTCATGTTAACATTAATATCAAACTCTTGCAATACCTTAGAAAATAATCAACTGATTTTTTATTACTTTTTCATCCAGTTACCAGTCTTTAGTACTTTCAGTAAGTACTCAACTAAATAAGTTTTTGGTTGGGATATTGTTTTTAACAATGTTAATGTCAATGACATATGAGAGAATAGTTTCCGAAGCATTGGGCTGTTCGCCACGTTTTTATCCGCCTCATGGTAAAAATACTTCTTGCACAGCCGGTAAAGCTCACTGGGAGCACTATTGCTGCTTGCAAAAGTTTAAATAAGTTGAAGCATACTCCTTTTGAATCTGCTTTCTTAAATTGCCAGCGTTTATTTCATTATTTTTAGAAGAAAGTATGTTTTTCATGGCCATTGCTTCAGCTTCTAAGGTTGACGTATCGATTATTAAGATTTTTAATATAATTAATGATGAAATCCTCTCCATTCTTCAGATTCAATTTAAAAAATGCGTCAACTGCGTGAGATAATGGTCGATTCCTAAATCGGCATTTTAGATTTACAACGATATTATCTATTTGATAGTAGGTCAATGTTGATCTTTCAATATTCTTCTGATTATGTATCAGCTGGCAAATCTAATGTATTTCCTTTGTCCACGATGAATTTAATTGTGAAATCTGATTTAATATCTATTTAATTTACATAATGAAATAGCTACTTTTTATACAAGTTACGAAATTACGGCGAAAAAAATGGTTCAAGTTTTATTATATTATTTCTTTATGCTTGCTTGGGTGAAGCAAATCAAATTTATCGCTTATTTAAATTTACGTATTTGGGACCGATTTTTTTTTGGGCGTAACCGTAATTTATAGGGGGGGGGGGGGGGGTGCGCACTCGTACCCTCTGCTGGCTACGTCAGTCATAACACGTAATCCATATGGATATCGGAAGAAGTCCATGGTTTCATTGAAATTAGTGCATCGGAATTTCGGAGTATTTCGTCAAATTGTCAATCGTTGTTCGAACCATTTTTTATTAGGACTTTGCTTTTTTTATCGCTTTTTAATCATTTTAACAAGAAAGGAAAAATATATTATTCATCGTGCTTCGGGATAAATTTTCCCAGATCGTACATAAAATTGAAGAGCGCCGAGATGTAATGAATATTTCACGGGCTGGTGATTGCTCGCGCGTGCACAAAGTTCTTCCTTACATATCTATACGTATGTATTTACAAGGATGTTCACTATATATACATATATATACAGGCCCGTGGGCTACGATGGTTTATGTAACGTGGAAGCGAAAGAGCCTTTCTTCTCTCATAATTTCTCGAGATAATCTATATAGCGTGGGCATCTCTCATGTGCCGCTTGGTACTGCGCTCCCGGTAAGAGATGTTCGAGGGGCGGGTACAGAACTCCCGATCGCTTTATATCAACGTAAAGTCCCAACTACCGTGTCCATTCTCGGTCTCTATTTATAATTCTTAGACGAGCGTTAACACGAACCACTTTTGCCACCGGCTATTCTCACGTAGGCTACAAACTACTTTTTTGTTCACAAGTGCACGATGATTTTTTTCTCAACGAATTCGACACTCGTCACCAACCTAACATTACATTCTGTTGCCAACGAGTAACATTCAAATTTCTGCCTCAAAATTGAATAGTGGTAGATTGATTTTAAAAGGGGGAATTCGACGGATGGCTATTTCGGCACAGCAAAGAGAGAGAGAGAGAGAGAGAGAGAGAGAGAGAGAGAGAGAGAGAGAGAGAGAGAGAAGGGGGGAGGGAGTGGGAGGGAGAGAGGAATTTTCGAGATCGCTTCGGACGGCGATCGGGTTTAATTTGTAGCACGTTTTTGCGATCGCGGACGCGCGGCACTGAAGGACGACGCTGAGAGGGACAGAACGAAAGAGAGTGAGTTGGGGTTAGTTAGCCCGCTAAAACTCTTGATTCTTTCTGTACTTTGGTCCAGCGGGATACACGTTACAGTAAGGTTCGCGTCCCTCTTTTTCTTAGCGACGATTTTTGCACGATAAAACATCGTCCCTAATTAATCGTGGCGCTTGGAAGATTCCCTTGTCTCTCGCCCGTCTCCACACACAAGACGAGCAAAACTTCGGGGCATCCGTCGAGACGAGAAATGTGACTGTGTGTGAGACATGAAGAATGAGAGAGGGAGAGAGAGAGAGAGAGAGAGAGAGAGAGAGAGAGAGAGAGAGAGAGAGAGAGAGAGAGAGAGAGAGAGAGAGAGAGAGAGAGAGGATAAGTCTCCGCAGAAGCGTCGAATCCTTCAAGAAGTAACGCCGCGCCGAGTGAAAAGAAATTGGATGCTTCGAGTGACTGTTCCAACGCCAGGGGCAAAAAGAATCCCTGAATAAATATTCGATTTCCACATTCCGAAGATTGGCAGTCTGCTTCTTGCTAATTTTGTCTCAGCTCATCTTTTTAGGAAATCGATTAATTTGCACTGTTTCAATCACATGCCAAGCTTTCGCTTATTTAATTGCGAAGCGACAAAAAAGTATCTTCCATACATATTGAAGAATGACGTCTTTTATTAGACAGACAACATGACTTTTTCATTCAAGCCATTATTACCTCATTGCTAGGACTTACGGTGAAAATCGTGAATGAAAAGTATTCCAATAAACGTAATTTATGCGTCAAATAAACAAATAAAATATAGAAAAAGAGAAAGAAATAATGGTGAATTGGAAATCTAGTTATAGGATTTTGTTTGATTCAAAAAGAAAAATCGAGCGAGAATCCGCGCGCTTAATGAATAAATAAAAATCTTGCGATGGATTTTTCCCATGTGTGGGTGGCTTTGAGGAGGCTCCCAGAGGACGAAGCGAAGAGTGAATATAGCCGTTCCTTGCTCCAGTTTTTTATCTACTCTTTTCACCGTCGAGTCTGATATGCGTAATTAATGCAATCCCGGGAGGAGACTCAAACGTGTCTCTGGTCGGCCGTGACAAGATCTCTGTCGGAATATTAGTTTTATTTTATCCGAGAGAGACACAGCGAGAGTTACTTCGTGACGTCTACACTCTATAAATACTGATATACAAGAGCTTCGCATCATGGTAAGTGCCATCATCACGATACGTTAAGTACTGCTTCATCAAACCTCCCGCACATAATCTTTCCTTTAGCTCGAATGGATTTCGTTGGTTTTTTTTATTTCGTTATTTTTCTTTTCCCCCCTTCGCATTTCTGCCTCGTTCAATCTCTATTGCGCTGCGTGCAAAACCCATCCGTTCGCTATTAATAGTTTACGCTGAAACGAGAAGATCTTATCGTCGGAGAGAGGGGGGGGGGGGGAGAGGGAGGAACAGAAATCCGACACGAACCTTGACATTCCAGGTTGGCAACTTCGTGTTATGTATTGTACCGCTGACGTCGGGCTCTTATTCTCACAATCCCGACGAGACCGCACCACTATAAACTGAATGGACCAATAGAGAGAAAGGGAGAAAGAGAAAGGAGCGAGAGAAAGAGAGAGAGAGATCGAGACGAATTGGGACATCTCGCAAAACAGCAGCGACAAAATAGCGGGTGGACAACGGGCAGACGATTCGTCAGAGACTTTTCGATTCTTGACTATTTTTTTCGTAAAATCTTCCAACAGCAGCATTTTCATCCCCGGGCGATAAATAATATTGCTTCGAAATTTTATCAAAAACAAAACAAAGCGTTTCTAACAATCAAAATGTAGGGAGTTTGGCGTATCGGTTCAATGCAAACTGTATCTAAATTTTGAGAACATGCCAATTTCCATAAAAACCCCGACTACCAAATCGTGTCATAAAAGTTTCAATAATTTGGAATACTTTTCTAAATGATTCGGCACAATTCGATATTTCACACGGTCTTTCATATTCCTCTCGTCTGCTTGATTCTTTCAAAATCTTCTAGATGTCCATAGCCCTAAATAAAATGATAATTTGGTAAAAGCAAAATAATAATTAAGTGTACAAATTATTATCAAATATATCAATCAAACATAACTCCAAAGAAATATAATTGGCAGCCCGAATAAACCTAAACGAAATAATGAAGCGGTTTTTTCAGCACACGAATGCACTTTGACGTCAATTATTTTTGCAAATTCCGCAGTAAAAAAAAAGAAGGAAAACTTGCCACAAAATCTGCGAAGAGATAAGGACGTTGAGGATTTTTCGTGAGGAGGAAAAAAACGAGAATATACTAAGCGAAGTGGGAGATTCGTCTCTCGCTCACCTTCTCGTCAAACGTTGACGATCCTTGCAGGTGTTTACTCGCGTGCCAGAACGCGAAACTAGGTCGACTTTTTTCAGAGCATCATCGTCGCGAGGAGCAACTCGCTAAGATACGTGTCCGGTGAAGGAGAACGCGAGTGACGAAGAGGATGGTAAACGCGTCGAAGAGCGGTTAATTGGTGTTCTATGAATTTGGCCTGGGTTACGAGGAAACGAAAGAGAGTCGGTCTCGTCGGGACTCCGAGAGGCGAGATGGGACCAGGTTCTCTGCGCTTCTTGCGAAGATGCGACGAGCGTTGTCCTCGAGGATCGCGGGGAAGACTGGGGGACTTGGTGGAACTCCTTGCCATTCTCTGCCCTCTTTCTCCCTTTCTCTCGCTCCCTCTCTGTCGTACCCTCGGGATCGAGGAATTTTAATTATAAATTAGTTGATTAACTCAATAGGGTTTTTGCGCGTTGCGAGCATATATATATGTGTGTGTGTGTGTGTGTGTGTGTGTGTGTGCGCGCGCGCGCGCGCGCGTGTGTGTGTGTGTGTGTGTGTGTGTGTGTGTGTGTGTGTGTGTGTGTGTGTGTGTGTGTGTGTGTGTGTGTGTGTGTGTGTGTGTGTGTGTGTGTGTGTGTGTGTGTGTGTGTGTGTGTGTGTGTGTGTGTGTGTGTGTGTGTGTGTGTGTGTGTGTGTGTGTGTGTGTGTGTATCGAGGACACGATGTCCTCGAAGTGGCGAGACGTGCACGAACACTCGGAGCCTCGCAAGGCTCACGGTTATACGTATCATCGTTCGATCTTACGAGCCTCGCATCTCGTACTACACGCGCAGACGGAGTTTCAGATCCGATCAATTTCCGCTGGAATTTATTTTCCTTCGCACGATGGACAAACGTCGCAGTCAATGCGCGTCTTCGACGATTACCCATGTGGTGTTAGCCGAGAGCAACAATTGGATGGGTGACCGCTTGATCGAGCATAGGCGTGTGCGCCAACTGCCGAGCGTGAGGCAGTTTTGCCGAGTTTTTTATGTCAACGCAACTGAAACCCAATCAAATATAGAAGCCTGTATAGATATGGGTTGTTCACAGTTTCCCTGTGCCCTGCAGAGGGTTACGCGAAAGACCTTCGGGGGAGAAAAATCGAAATGAAGACGACTAAGCGTCACTGCTGAAATTCACGGGATAGGCAACTTGTCGGTTATGACCGTAAATGAGAAAAAAAAGAGAAACAACCGACACGACAATGAAGTGTGAGCCAGATCTGGACAAGGTCATTATTCTACCTACGAATACGAGGTACGGGAAGAGGTTGTGACTATATTCGGCAATTCGCATGTACCACTACGAGAGGCCCCGATCCCTCTTCCAAGTCGTGACTCTCGACTCTCGTGCCAAGGTCACGACCTCGTCGTTGACTCGTCCACGTGGACATGATCCGTCCGCCAGACACATAGATATGGGCTCTTTCGTGCTATACGGGTCCCTGGCTCTCTCGCCAGGACTCACGCGATTCACCAACCAGATCGTATGAGTCACATCCCACCCCCCACCATCGCCGAATTAAACGAGTCTCGCTTGGATCGCGACCGGATGTACGTCTTCGTCGCGAAAACGAAGACGTCGTTCGCCTCCTCGGCCTCAATGCCACCCTCTCTCGCAAGGGCCACCACTTTCTGGTTCCCTCATTTGCTCGCGTTTAAAAGCATAGCTGCGTAACTCGATCGAGCAGGTGCGAATGGAACGATCGTATCTTTCGCCTGGTTAATTTCTCGTGGACGTGATGTGTATCGAGCGGATTTGCGTTCGAGACTGCTCAGACCGGCGAAGAGAGAGGTTGAAAGGGAGAGACGGAAGGTCGAGAGGCATGACAAACTTATCGACACAACAAACTTCAAAGCTGAACAACAATCTCGTCTTCGTGAAACCTATTTTTCCATGTATGCCCTTGTAGCGATTTATAGTTCCATACTCTTCACTTTTACTTCACTCGGGTCGCATCACTTTCTAGGCCATCCACAATTCTCGGTTAAGGGGTTATGCCTTGTGGTAAAAGTAAAAAAATCGCTCTTTTCAAAACCAATATATTTGGACAGTAAATGATCTTATAAATGTTCCTGAAAGATTTAAGGTGATCGGATAAAAATTGACAGATTTATAGGCTACTATAGTGACGCTCGTCGCAACGCTCGGAGCGTCGTTCGAAACTGTAAACGCTTTTTTATTCTCGAAAGTACGTTTTCAAAGTCGGTGAGCAAAATATCGTTAAAAAAGCTACTGCGTCAATATTTCTGAAATTTGTAGGGCTTTTTCTAGATGTAAATTCTTTTCTTCCCACAAGACTTGGAACATGCGCTATTTTTTTCAGTTTGAGGAAACATTTTTTTCGCTATGAGCTGCTTGAATTGGTCACCTTTGATGTTCCGTCGGGGGAGGCTGACCTTTTCTATTAATTTAATAAGTTATGGGGTTTTGAAGTTTCCGTAATAAAATAGGGCATTTTTAAATATCTCGACGCCTATATTGGTGGTGGGAGGTGGGGGGATTCATCGCTGCAGTCACTTCCTCCTCTCCCCTGCCGCCGCGGTTTGGGTTGTTATTACGACCCCAAAAATTATCAACGCAGTACAATTGTAGTTCATTTAAATATATTTAAGAACTACGTTTAGCATCTTTAAAGGGGGCTCCGCCCCCTCCACCCCCGCGAGGGGCTCTGCCCCTTGAGCCCGCCGGGTGGTTGCACCCCCATGACTCCCTGTGTGGCCACATGAGACATCTTCCGCATACAACACACAAAAACAGTGGTGGGCGGGAGTAACCCCCGTATTTAGAATGGATTCTTTGATAAATTCCCCCACTCCCCACATCCAATATAGGTGTTCCGAAAATGTTCGAAAATACGCTATTTTATGACGTCCTCACATGAACTTCGAAACCCTATACCTTTTTATAGGAGGGTGACCGCCGCGATTTATTTCCAGCATTGCATTTAGAAAGGCATTTTTTATAAATCGCCCCAACCCCTACCCCCAATATACGGGTCGAAATATTTAAAAATGCCCTATTTTATCACATGTTTCCGCGTGATGTCTTCGAAAGCCCATAACTTATAGAATTCATGGAAAGTGTCGGCCTCCTCCCACGGATTATGACTCAATATAATGGAATAAACAAGTTCACGGTGAAAAAAAATGTCCCGTCGTTTTTCCGGAGAAGTCCTTAAACTGCATAAATACTGCATAATTACGGTTGTAAATCGATTATAATTCGATATTTTGTACACAGAAAAAATCTCAGAAAGAGTGTTCTTCAGATGATACCTTTGCAAACACTTAATTTTTGTAGAAATTTATTATCACGATTTTCTATTTTAAAAATTCCGAAATGTGGTGTTTTCGACTGTTAGTACTAGGTATAACCCGTTAACCCTTCGTCGGCTACCTCCGTCGGCTACCTGTGTCAATACCATAGTCAAGTATGACGATATCGTCATAGGTAGCCGACGGAGGGTTAACCGAGAGAAACGCAGTTTAAGGGCGACTGTATCGATCAGAACCACGTTTAGCCTGCTAAACTTGGGTTAATTCGAGTTGTGGAACCGGGCCTAAGAAACCACCTGCTGAGTGTGATCCACAGCTACTCGCTCCTCTCACACCACCGTATCGCGTATGCACGTGGGCATACAGAAATTGTGCGTATACCGGCAGCTATGTTTTACTCACAAAAAACATCACTTAAGTGTCTGCCTACGATTTTGTTGAAACTCACATGTGTGATATAGCATTGAACACTATTACTCACATATTTTTGTATCGGCGGAAAACAGTTTTGAGGGAGGAAACGACCCGCCAAAGAAAAACGTGTCACCTCTTAATTCATTTGTTTCCCATACTTCTATATTAAAATTAGTATCGCGTTACATTAGAAGAGTTTTGGTTTCTGTTTCATTCGGATCGGTGGACTGCTTATGGGTGAAACTGCAAAACCGCCCCGCGACACGCCTTTCTTTGAAGGGTGGTGTCCGTCAAACCGTTTTTTCGCATATATAAAAAAATACGTGTTTAATAGTTTATAATGCTTTATCGCATATATGAGTTCCAACAAGATAAAAGGCGCACATTTAAGTGATGTTTCTAGTCAGTTCCAGCAAGTCGACGCTGGACCATCTATCCAAATATTGGCTCAAGTCAACGTTGCTTAGGAGATCGCCGGAGCCGCATACCGAACACACGTTCACCACTGTCGGTTGAAATCGCAATGTAAAATTACAGGCCAAGTATGGCCCTTCGTTTTTGCCAGACTGTTTCACGTACTCGAGTCTGCACGACGATACATACATTACAATGAGGGTTGTTATTTACCCCTTGCTGCCCTAGTGACACGACAGTCGTGATTCTCGCCATCGAGTCCACTATTCTCGGATTCTTTTGCAACGTTTGAGAAGATATTTCTTCGATATTAAATGGGATATTCCTCCACTCTTCTTGGGGGAAACAAAGAGGGGTGGGAGGGAGAGGCCACAATGCGGAGAAGCCACTGCGAAGAGAGCGAAAACGTTTGCATCGCGGACATTCGTGACGACGAACGTGGGCACGACGACTCCATGGGTCTCTTCAGGAAACCTTCTTCTTCAATTCTTCTTCACGTGTCTGCCCGCGGCCTCGAGATCGCAAAAGTATGTACGTCTCTTATAGCTTCCGCTTGCGCCCTTTCTAGTGTTTTTAATGGCAACGACGTACAATCTCAACATTGCGGCGAAAACTTTTCGAAGAGACAAATCAAGTCCGTACGGCTTTTGCAAGTACATTGTAACCTTACCCGAAGCATTTTATTCAAACGATTCTGATCTCATTAACCACATTACAAAGCTGAGGAGCGTTCATCGTTGAAGGTGCGATACCCAGAATAGTGAATGACGGAAGGCTGAGAAACTGACCATTCCTGCGGACACTTAGGTACCTCGCGAGGGAGGTCAAAAGTTCCACGGATTATAAAATGCAACGGACGCGTACACGTGTATGCGTCCACGTGCACTCAAAGTGCATCAACGTATCCTTTTCGGTCTTGATCGTCGCTGTTTTCACGTCGCGAGGGGGGAAAGGGTTTCGTCGTCAGAGCTTCCGCGCTCCGCATACCAAGATCGGCAGAGGAAGAAGAGACGAGAAGTCTGCCGGCGTTTCTCTATCCTGTTGCAAAAAGTGCAGGACTGTGACCTGCACACTGAAGACCCGAGAAAGGACCGTGTCCTTTGTTTCTTCTCTCCCTCCTCCTCCACCTTTCTCTCTCTCGCTCTCTCTCGCTCTCTCTCGCTCTCTCTCTCTCTCTCTGGTTCTCGATCGTCAGCACTTCAATGATTTTTTGCTGGGCTTGAAGCCGCTTCTCTCACTTGTACATCCAGGCACGCCGTAGAGAACCGCATTAAGAGGAGACCAACGAAAACCCGTCAACCATAACACGGCGAGCCGTAGTAGAATTCAAAATATGCAACCCCTAAAGAACTTTCTCGTCCCCCGCAGCAATCATCCCCCTTTCTCGTCTCTATTACATATGCATGCTGTATATGTACACATACAAACATTTGGGTGCCCGCAAAGCGGCCTGCCCGACGTCCGATTAATTTCGATAGAGATCAAAGTAAGCCGATCTCGAACGCTGAGATAGCAGTGCAAACGGAATAACGTCCGTTGCGACGTAGTGAATTAAAAGTTACATTGCTGTTTTACGAGTTTTGCATGTCGAGGTTGAAGCTCATTTCGACAACATGGTGGTTGGGCTAAATGAGGGCTAGAGAATTTACATTCCAATGTTACAAAGCCATAGAAGATACAATGAGTAAAAGAAAAAGTAACCAATGTCTTGAATCCCAAAACTTTAAAATCCAATTGTCTATACTCATTTTTATTTGCGATGTGGTCTTTTTTCTGACTTCGTTACCTAACTTGGTCACCAGACGGATGACCGCGAGTCAATAAGGTCTTTTAAGAACCCGAAAGTAAGGAACAATCGATTCCAACAAAGATCCGAACGTTTCTCAAGAATCTCCGAATCACCGTGCGTCTTTGAATTTCGCGGTGAATCATTCTTGAGGACCAGTGGACATTTATCGTACGCTGCTTATACTCATCAGGGAACACAGGCCGGTTTCGTCAGTACGCGACTTGTATCGGACACAAAGAGAATCGGCGTTGCTCTATCTCCCAAAAAAAAAAAAATCCGACGATCCCCCGCAGAGTAAAATTATGACCGTCTCTTATTAAAAATTCACGAGTACAACTGGAATGCGGGAATAATTACGAGAAAGAGAGGAAAAATTGTGAGAAGAGATGACGGTGTGTATATAGAAGAGAGAATGCTTCGAAATATCACTTTGATACCTTGGTGGCGTCGTGAGATTGGTCCGTAAGATAAAGCGAAAAAGTCCGGTTTCTCTCTCTCCCTCTCACTTTCTGCTTCTTTGTCGCGCACCCTCCGGGTAAGCTTCACGGCCGGGGTAACCTCTCTCTCTCTTCTCTTGGGACTTTTCTTTCTGTACGAAAAAGACGACGAGACGACGACGAGTCGGTTCGTCTTCTTATCACTAAGTGAAATGCCGTGTCCGTTATCTTTCGCCTCTTGCTGCGAGAGAGGACTCTCCCTCTCCCTCGCCCCTCTCTCTTTCTTTTTCTCGCTCTCTTACTCTTCCACCGCTCTCTCATTTCTTCCTCATTCTCGACCAGGACTTGTTTGTCGCTTTAAAAGGGAGAGGGACACAGAGTTTGTCTCTCACCGTACCTTAGCGTATCTCGCAGTATAGCGGAACTTGGACCACGTATCGCTGTTAACAAACATATCGCGGACTCCTCAGCCAAATGTTTCTCGACGCATGCCCGTAAAGCTCGAGGGATCCTTTTGGCTCGAGAATTAGATGTGTTCGTGTGTAAAGCTGCTCGTGCACTATTTTGTTCGAGAATGCATGCGCGAAAATTCCTCGCCATCGAAATCTTAGGTTATTAATAAAGCGCTATCTAACGTAATTAGAGGCAAAGGTCCCTTCTCCATGCTGCTAAAACCTAAAGGTTGTTCTTTGCAACGCGAATCTCTTTTCTCCTGACCCCAGAAAATTTACTTTTGATATTTGAATAGCTCTCCGTAAACAACGAAGATGATAAGATCCGAAATACACTCTAACAATGGACCATACAAATCAGAGCACTCGTTTCAGGTATCAGCTTAGTGCGTGGAGCACCAAGGAAAACGTGGCGAACTTGAGAATGATAAGAGAGTTCCGAAACTCTGTTATGAGTCAGAGCGAATTTACCCATTAAAAATTAATCAATTTGACTCACCAAGGCGAAGTAACACCCGGTTGTTATTTTAATACAGTGAACTTTGTTGCAATCTAAATAATCCATGGCCACATGAAAGTGGCGGTAAATTAACTGCTACACAGTCGTATAACACTTACGGTCATGTATTAGTTAAGACAACGGTATTCTCAGAGCATCGTTAACGACGAAATGGCAAGTACGATTTTACGCGGAGAGCGGGAGAGAGAGACCGCTGGAATAAAACTGTCGGGAGGCACGACCGAAAGAAGCGATAGGAAAAGGTAGAGAGGGGGAAGAGGGAGTGTGCTGGTTACCGCAAGTATCTCCTGGTAAACACTCCGACATTTACATAACGAGTGACATCTGCTACTCCAATCATATCACGACATGTCCTCGCCCCGGAAGAGGGCTTTTAAAAGCCCCTTACACCTATACATATACATGAACGAATTGCTTTCCTCCGTGTAGTAATGAGTGTAACGTCCGTGTACACGTTGGTACCCAGCGCGAAAATAATTCAAGGACTCGATAGGAGTGAGAAAGACCGAGACAGAGTAAGATTGTGCAGAGTTCCGTGCTATGAACTTACACGAGATCTCACGGTTATATTACCTCAAACTCGTACATGCTATACGTATTAATTGATAACGAATGGAGCAGAGCCGCATTCACTAGTAACTGCACGGGAACGACAGTGGAAAGGCGAACGCGAGAGGCGGATAAAACGTGAGTCCTTTCATTGGAGTCAGTATCAAAAAGCTTCGGTTATCGAGCATGGAATCTTCTGCAATAGCACACGAGGTCAAAATACATCTCTCGAAACTCTCCGTCAAACTTGCTTGTAAAATTAAACAATTGCGAATCTGTAGGCCATGCGATCCCAAACTACAAACATTCGCATAGAAAGCATCTTTAAAAAATGGAGTGCTTCAAAAGAATCTTCGTCATAGCCGCGTGCAAAGATTTTACGTGCTTCTCTTTCCGGTACAATCTCTGAGCTTGACTCATCAGACGCGTACTCCCGACTACTGACTTTACATGATAAAGATATGATTTTCGCCCATTAGTTCATTCCGCGTGGATCAAAGTGCTCCGCGCTTTAATGCAATGTGCTGGAGAGAAACGGATATCCTTATGGTGAGCAACAACGATGAGGTCTCTTCTATATGGGTGCAGTGCTCTCAACCCATTTATATATCATACGCAAGTACGTTCGAAGACGCATTTCTACACAACCTAATTTGTCGTCAGACGACGGTTAATTGGTGATAAAAGCCGTGGAAGGCTGGCCAGCAGAGTGAAGGAGAGACAGCATCTTGAAGAGATGCTCACCTGCACTAGGGATATATGCACCGGTTACTTGGGGTCCTTTACCTATATGTATCGCTCATCAAGTATCCGCTACGACGGGTAAATAGTATATCTGTATCAAAGAAGATCCGAGGCTTCGAATACGCGTAAAGGCATACACATATCTATCAGGATCCTAGTATATGTATGCTCAAGTTATTGTAAGTAGATTTCTAGGAGTCAAAGAGGCGTATCCCAGATTTCTTCCATGTTAAATGGCCTAGGATACATTCTTCCGACCGTCAATAGTCGTACTGTTGAACTGGTAGGCTAGGTGGGAACGCGATCCAAGTGAATCAATGCCTCAGGTTACGGAAAGTGCGTTCTTTTGTTTTCTGGAAATCGACGTACACGATTGGTGATCCCTCGCCCGCAATTCCTCGTGTCTCTCGTAATCCTGAAGACGACCAGTGACGTTTCTCTCTCTCTCTCTCTCTTTCTTCACGACTGAGCAGCATCCCTCGCCCACCTTTGCCGAGCTTCTTCATTTTCTTTCACTCTCGATCTGACCATTCGAGCATTTTGCTTCTAGCATATACATTCGAGTGTGTGTGTTTGTGTGTGTGTGTGTGCGCGCGTTTGTTTGCGTGTGTGGATGAAGTCTTGTGTGTAACGTCGACAGTGCCGACAACCGATTCTTTATTCCGATCGAAGACGATCCCCTGTCATATTTCTTGCCCGTTCTCAGCCTCGACGATGCAATTTAGAACTCTATAAAACGCCTGGTGAACGATCTCTCTCTCCCTTTCTCCGATCCTCGCCCGTTGTCTTCCTCTTCAGGACATGTCGCACTTGGATATTCCGCCTGCTGCGCGCACCGCAAGAATACTTATATAGGAGTAGAAGCTGTCGCAGAACTCATTGCTCAGGTCCCGCTCTCTTTGCGGCTCACCCCCCCCCCCCCCGCGGTTGATGCCGCTATAAACGGCAACTTTCGACTATATATGTATGCGGTGAACGCAGCAAACGTAATAACATGTTTCTGCAAAGGTGTGTGTGTGTGCGTGTGTGCGTGTGTGTGTGTGTGTGTGTGTGCGTGTGTGTGTGTGCGTACATACATATACATCTAAGGATATCCTATGGGAAAATGAAGTGACTGACGAGATTTTCAAGTATTACGAGACTTTTCATCAAGTATTTTCAAGGCATTTGGTCCCCACTACTGTCAAGTAGTAATAAATGAAGATGGCACGTTAGGGACAACGAATTATATGAATGCTGATCTTAATTCATTCGTGCTGTCCAGTTATCTATACACGCAAACACATACAGGCGGGCGCACGCGCGCGCGCGCCTGTGTGTGTGTGTGTGTGTGTGTGCGTGCGTGTGTGTGTATTGAGAATCAGATATCTCTCCTATGGTATGCGAGATGTTGTCGAGAAACTAGATGAATCGACTTTTACGTAGAGCAGAAGAGAGTAATGTAACTGTTTGGCTGACATTTGTGGCAACAGACGATTACCGTAATTAGTCATAGGCAATTAATTGGAATCGCAGGTCGTTTGTTATATCTGTTTTGTCGCTAAAGCTCACGGGAATACACCCGACTACTGGTATAAGCATGTTCGTAGCGCTGTTTATGAACTGCGCTTCATATAATCTGTATTTTCCTTACGCCGATTATCTGTGTATTTGGTGAACGCCTACACTCGATACGTGCTTCGCCGATGACAGGCTTATTACACACTCGAAGTTGAGAACGAATTATACTGATTTCTCATACTTCTGAGACATGGTGTGGTTTCTTCCTGTCATTAAGCAGAAAGTGGAAGGTTTAAGCCATCATTGGTTAACCCGGATTTTTCTTCTCGAAGAGATATCTCTTCGTCTCAATCCACAATTCCATTCGGTAACTCCGTTTTCTTCTTTCAGAATCACGTTGCGAATGGTTCTGTGCGCCATAACTATTATGGTCACTCCACAGTAAACACGATCCTGTGAAGTTAATTAAGCAAGATTTTCCAATCAAGATTCAATCGGTCTCGGTGTAAATGTAAATCACCAGGCTCGCAATACCGCCATATCCAGATGGGAGTTAGCAATTGCAGCTCTAGTATTCTTCCGACGCAGGCCCCTGTTTCACGAAACGCGTTTAGCCAGTTGTGCCGGCAAAGCCGTAGACGCTTGTCGACTTAATTAACAATTGACACAGTCTACGATCTGAACTTTTGCCACGGATGTCACATTGGCAGGTTACGCGTTTTGAATTGCAGAAGGCTCACGATACATTCTTTGCAAAATAGCAATCAGGCCATCGTGCAGGTAGAAGAATAAGGAGCTGACGCATCTATTACCCTATGAAGATCCGGGAGAGTGACGTTCTGCAGATAGTTTTACGGGACGAAAAATCAAAGCGGAAATACACGTCCAATCATTGTACGTTATGCAAATTCGAATTATTCTCACAGCGAACAGAACAAGAGGAGCATCGGTGGATACGAAGAGCAAGAAATGTAAGGTTTATACGGTGTACGCTGTTGGAGACAAAGTCACAGCAGACTATTCTCGTGATTCCCCTCCATCTCCGTCGCCGTTCAATCCTCATGGTCCCTCTTCTCCTGTTAGACAATTACCCATTCCAATCTCCTTATGTCGCCCTCGTCATTCGCTCAAATGAAATTTTCCGCAACATTGCAACCGAATGCGATTAAAGCACGAGAGACGGACGATACCGTGCTACATTGCACTGTAGCACGGTATCATCTGCTTCACATAGCGCACCCCGAGGCTCTTTTTTCACTTCCGAATCTCTCTTTCGCAACAGCAATGGGAGGTAATATCTATATACGAAGTTTTTACCATGGTTGGTAGGTACAATATTGGCTGATGAAAGCCGCGCTCCCAACCAGCTACGCTGTATGTCGCGCTGTCGAGTGGATCTGTTCGTTGAAATCAAATTGTATAACTTACGTATTCAGGACCGTTTGACTTTGGGAGGGGGGCTGCCGGGAAACAAGCCAGGCGAATGTGACTGTCAAAGCTACGGCTATTTTCAACCGAATATATGCGTCTACAAGTGGTTGATTAGATTGAGGTGAAAACATTGAGGATTGTCTCGTTAATACCCGGCTATAGTCTTTATACTCTGCATTCTCCCTTTTGAAGCATGGCAGAGCATGGTTACCATTTCTGGTTAATTCCATCAATGTCGAGAAAGGAAGACGGAGCTCACTTGCATAACTGCAACTCAACCGACCCTCTCATATGTGTATGTCGTATTTGCCCCCCTAACTACAGAACTGACTCACTTTCACGAAAATTCATAAATATCACGAACGGACTTATACCTCAATCTTTTTTAACCGTTTCATTCGGAAATTCAAGTTACAGGGCGAAGCTAAGTAAAGAACAGCTCAAGGGAGCACAGGCAGGTGTGATCAGATGTTACAGATCAACTAGTAGTAAAGAAGCGTCGTAAAGGTCGGCTTCACCGGTGGCCTTGTGTTGCGAGGGAGGAAACCCGCAGCATCCTTATTGCACGGGAAGCAACAACGATGGTTATCGTGTATCACCTGCCGCAGCTAACGCTGGAAAGAGGGAAGCCTCGAGACGACTGGAATATGTGCGTGAGGCTATCAAGGCACCATAAAACACTCGGGCACCCTACGCTCTCACTCCGATCGCGCTCTACCAATACACTCGGA
The DNA here is from genome assembly GCA_963210295.1 of Ophion ellenae. NCBI lineage: Eukaryota > Metazoa > Arthropoda > Insecta > Hymenoptera > Ichneumonidae > Ophion > Ophion ellenae. The sequence goes on from OY723385.1 coordinate 31,634,652, forward strand.
CGTTTTCCTGCAGGGGTGCGAAAGAGAATCATGAAGTAGGGTGGTGGCGCGAGTGTCACCGCAGGTGTGAACGTTCTCATCATAAATAGTGCTTTAGCTGCCCGTCTGGCCCTGTATCGTTTCACCAACATGCTGGGAGCCCTGCAAACCTAGCGTACCGGTTTATCTATCGCCAATACAGTAATATGCACGGCCAAGCCGTTAACCGCGAACGTACTGCCCGCTAGGACCTAATTGAGGCGTGGCTTTTGCGGTCTAACACCTTATTTCTTCGTTCTAGACAGCAAGAACATCGACCCGGGTCTCCTGCTATCACTATACAATGTGTAATCCTCACGGGCCTTACCTTCTCGCCGATCGGGTATTGCCGCAAATAGAAGTTCTCTCCGATAAGCTGGCCAATTTTTACGAGTTTGTTAGCGCGATGGTGAATATATGAGAGAACGAGAAGAAAAACAAGTAGTTGAGAGAGAGAAAAAAGAGGTGTCGTTTGTAATGATACATGTGCGTGCGTTTCCACGCTTTTCACATCTTCGTATGGGAGAATCAAGGGTGTTAAAAGGTAGGTTGGTTCCGGCCAGCCCCCTGCCGTTAACTATTTCGATCACTCTATGGCTAGCACCGCTACTACCGCTCACACATATATAACTGTATATATATATACTATATATATGTGTGTGTGTGTGTGCGTGTGTGTGTGTGTGTGTGTGTGTGTGTGTGTGTGTGTCTTCCATCGGTTCCCTTCAGATACGTATATAATCGACGCTGCGCGAGCGTACTCCTCTTCGTTTTATCCTTAATTTATAGCGTGTCCGAGCAGTGGCTCTTTCTCGCGCTGTCTTAACTGTTGGTTGGCATGAACCAGAAGAGGCGGTCCGGATAATGGTACGCCAAGAGTTTTCTCGATGTTCCTTTCCCACTGGCGAACACGGAATGAACCGATAACCGACGACCGTTTCTCCGCGTGTTAAGCGTGTGTTCAGGTACTAGTCCGGCAGTCCGATCCTCTCGGCAATGCCGGCAAACCCGTACGTATACTCTCGTACTCGTAACGGTACACGTTCGCAAGGGAAAGGATTGGAGAAACGCTCGTGTGAGAGGCGAGACAGATGGAGAGTAAGGAAGAGTAAGAAAGAGAGAGAGAGAGAGAGAGAGAGAGAGAGAGAGAGAGAGAGAGAGAGAGAGAGAGAGAGAGAGAGAGAGAGGATACCGTGTTCCGAGGACGAAATTATTATTCTGTCGAGCAACTCCAATGGCGTTGCTCCGCAAAATGAATACACGACAATCTTCTACCAATGGTATGGCGGTAGTTAGTACGCAGGCTATCGTCGAGTTGAGATGACCTCCCTCAACGATCTTCAAGTAGGAATGTCTTCTAGCGAGTCTCAATTACGATGTCTACCTCGGATATGAGGAATATGCCCAAGGCCTGGATCACGGCACATCGTCCATGCATTCTCGTGAAACAAGTGTCCAAGCAGAAACTCCCGTACTCGTAATAAAAGGAACACTGGTTCGACCGATTTCGACGGTAGAGCAACGGCAAATAAATTATTAGCTCGACGAGAATCAAGGTGCGCCACGCCGAGAAGTATATTCACGAATTCAAGAAGTACTCAGAGCGGAAGCATCAGCTCGTTTTTATCTCCCGCTTCGTGCACAGTAGTCATAGGACCCATCCGTATGAAAACGCGCGCGGGCCAGTGAGTGGTTGAAGAACTCAATACTTTTATCCGCGTCTTTTTTTCCTCAACTGCGTCTGTGTACGCTGTGGCGAAGAAAGTCCAGTCGTCAGACGGCCGGCACTTGTCGCCTGGCCGGTCGGGTTAGGCTAACAAGGATTCGGTCCATGAGCAACGATATACAGGCTCGCATATACGCACAGTCTATTCATGTTCTCTCCTTTGCTACCACGTCCTGTACCTTATTTGCTCAATGTTGTTTGCTAAGGTGCGGCACACTCGAGGAAATTCGATGTTGACGCTGCTGGTCTTCCAAATGTTTCTCGCCGTTCCTCGTCACTTCGCACTGCGATGATGAGCACTTGTCTTATTGGCTCTTCAAGATTCCGGCTACCGGCTTACACGGTTTATTATCATACGTGTACACGTACCACCTGGCGAACGTACGCAAGCAAACGAGGCATCATCGGAAATCGATGCTACTACGGGAAATTCAACGGATCTTTGCTAGCAGTCGCTTATGATAAAAACTTCGGACCACCTCTTCACTCGACGGATCTCATTTTTCGTTCGTATAATCACAATAACATCGCGCCGCACGCTTTTCCCTTCGTGTCACTAATTCCCGGCGTCGGAAATTCAACGGCTACCTATTATAACGGGTACACGTGTATCTCTCGTGTACGTTATACATATTTGGGCGCGCGTGCGAGCACGCGAGGTCTATCGCTGTTCGGACAGCAAGACGTGTCCGAAAGAGAAATAGAGAAAGTGAGAGTGGTGTCCCGAGGAGTGTTACAGAGTGACAAAGCGAGAGAGGGACAGAGAGGGAGAGAGAGAGAGAGAGACTGGGTAAGACAGATAGCGGGAGAAGTAAGAGTATAGCTAACAGGACAAACACACGGAGAACAGCCAGTTACCCGGTCAAATATTTGTGGCCCGGCCTCGATCTTCGCCCCCGCGCGCCAACGTTATCTCCGACACGCACTAGACATTTAACAGCAGGTTAATTCACGCTCGCGCACTTCGTGCCATGGACCCTCCTCAAATTTAGTGACGAGAGAAAGAAATAAAAATGGTTTCTTCTTCCTCGTCGTGGTTTGGATCGTTCGCGCATAGCGTTTAATCGCCCTCGCTACGTTCCCATTAATGAAAGCGTTCTTTCATAAGCAAGGGAAGCACATGGGAGCAGCTACGGTTGTACGCATCAAATGTACGGATCCAACGACGAGGAGAGAGAGAGAGAGGCATAATGCAACAAAACAAATAAAACAGAGGACAGTACAATAAAACTCGTACAAATGCGTCTCAACCCGATATCTCTACCGACAATTTCCTCTCTCGCTCTCGTTTTTCTCGCGTTGGTTAGGCGAACCCAACTTTATTGTCGTACTACCTGTGAACGATTGCGCCGTGAATACACGCGCTCATACACCTCCGGAAGTGGACTATAACGAAGCGCTGGAAGAGGCTACATCGGCTTTGCACTCGAACACACATCTTCTTCACCCGGAGCGTAGGGTGATATAATTTTTCACCCAACGGGGGAAATATGCCCGAAACGTGTGTGCGACCCCCGATAACGCCTAATCTAACCTTTGGCACTGTTTGCACGAGCAGGCTTGAAGAAGAAAAAAAATCCCACACTACGAGAACGGAAGTGTGCGTAATAATCCTAGATGTGTTTTTTTTTATTTTCTTTCAAAGCCCTCCTTACGACTATCCGCACTTTCCGGGCTTCCAGTGGAACAATTTGGAGAGAATGAATTCGTTGTTCTCCTCAATGGATATACGACGCTTCGCTCAACAGTCAAACTGATTCTCGATGTATATGCGAACATGAGTGGTAAGGAGCGAGCGTGAGAAAGCTCCGAGAACGTGGAAAAAATCCTCAAGCGTGGTCCATGATGTATTGTATATATGCTTGTGTATGTAATCGTAAATAGGACAGCAGGGCAAAGTAAGTCGGGGCTCAGTCGTCCAAGGGGACAAACGTCCAAGGGGCCGGGGGAGGGGAAAGGAAAAAAGATAAATCGTCGTTATTAGCGAGAGATTACGATGAGATTCGCGGCTCTGTGCACGGATTTTAGGATCTCCCTTTCCCTCGTTTTTCTCCCCGCAAATACAAAATCTATAGATCCATTGGCCCAATGGCCAGCAGAAGCTCTCTTTGTCTTTCTCTATCTCTCTCGCTCTCTCTCTCTAGCTCCGTTGTCCATTATACATATAATATATACATTTATATGGGGTGGATCTCTTTCTCTTTTTCTCTCTCTCTCTCTCACACACACGCGCGCGCGCACGTGTGTGTGTGTGTGTGTGTGTGTGTGTGTGTGTGTGTGTGCGAAGGGTGGGCCTGAGGGAATGTAAGAAGATTCCGACGCGTGCACATTGTTAGGGGGATCAGATTAGCCTCGCGGATCTCGGGAGCCTGATGTATGTGGCTCTTAGTGTCATTCCGTGGTATATTAGAGCCTGCAAATATACAATATATAAACACCTTTTCACGCATCTATCCGGACGCAATGATTTTCCCTCAACGAATCAGTATCGTGTCCAAATTGTTCACGTGAACATGTAAATCACCACTGCAGAACGAGAACTCATCGTTTTTCATAAACGGGTGCTTTTGTTTTTTCGGGAGCCAATATCTGAAGCCCGCCTTCATTGTTTCAATGCTTTTGCGCACGAAGAATATTGGCCTTGCCTCAGTGGGGCGTTCCCTTGCTACATAACAAGTATTAAGACGCTGATAATGCCATTGTTCTTGGATTAAGATCGATACGGGGCTAAGTAACTGCAAAGTAACCACCGTCAGTCACCTTAAATACACACACATACGTAGTATATACATGTATACTGTAACTCGGACTTCCTTGCGAACCGCACTTTAATTCCCCCCTTCTCGCAACCTCACGCAATCCGAACGTCGAGCGTTAAGCCGCGTTCGCAGATTGTGAGCGCGGCTCAGCCACCTCACGATCGCCTTTATCCTGCAATGATGAAAAGAAAGAGACGAGAAAGAAACGAAGAAAAAAGTGCTCCACCTCCTTTCTTACCATCTTCCGTCCCTTACTTTTGTGAATATAGTGCAGTACAAGAGACGAAAACCCAGCACTTTTCAGCGTAGAATATGAATTTTTGACTGAAGGTAAATGGTTGCATACTGAAGGTAACCCCAACAAAATATTGCCCCTCAACTCTCCGCAACCCTAAGAAATAGGGGTTGAAAACTTATAAATCGCCGTATCTCGATAATTAATAGCCTGATGAAAAAAGGCTTCAAACAAAAGTTATTTTGAATAATAAAAGTCGTATAAAGTTGTCTGACGCCCAACCCCTTATCATTGGAAATAACGGCACAAAAACGATTCGAAAATTCGGGGTTGATGCGTGTGCGAGCGGAGTAGACATATCGCTGGGTCCTTGTTTGGGTCAGTGGTGCTCTCGTGTTTTCAAAGTCGGTGGACATGATATCTGAAGAACCACTTAATGGATTGTTTCCAGATTTACAGGAGATACGGTGAGAAACATTTGAAGGTCGTTGACGATCTCACTTACTCAAAATCGATCTTCATTTTTTAATGGTTACGTAAAAATGACGACTTTAAAAAAATAGATTTTGTATGCTCAGGATTCAATTCGTCGTCGCGGTATTAAAAATAAATATTTAAAAAATCGACGATCGTCAACGACTCGCATTTATTGTTAAAATGAATAACAAGTTTGGTTTTTAGATTTTAGATTGACTGTTTGAGCTGGAAAGAGGCCGCCGCCAAACGTCGCGAAAAAAATGTCTTCATCTGTCAGTGGCCATGTTTTTGTTTGGGTTCGGTGTATTTTATGTTAAGTATTTTTAAAGGCTCTCAATATTGCCCTTTGTGTTAAAAAAATGCGATTCTTTTTCACCAATCGTTCCCCAAAAAGATCGGAAATCGGCAATTTTTTCCAGCCCTCTAGGTAGATGTAGCTCCTTAATCATTATTTGACACGGTTTTTGTGTTTTTTGTTCTGGAAATGGGATTATACGTATGTATTACACTATGTAGAAAACAACATAGGTACTAACGTTGGTAGATAATCCATTTACACGGTTAACACAATATGATCCTAAAAACCATTCTCGACGGATACATGAACCAAATTCCCGACACACACGTGAGAGAGGCCAAAACTGGAATGAAATAATATTGAAATTTTGAAATATTGCAACGTTTTCTCGGTTCTTGTGCTCATCGGACTTTCTAATGTATCGATAAAAGTTTGTGAAGTTCCTAATGTTTATTATGGAACTTAAATTCAAAATCAATAGAATATTCTTTTACGGGATTTCCAGTAGTTTCCGGTCACGTGGCAAATATTTTTGGGCGAAATATTATTCGCCTGAACCATTCTGGCTACGAAATGCCAGCTTCTCGTTCGCCGAGAATATCAAATTGGCAGCTCAATATGAAAGGGGGTTGGAATCGATGGAAATTCGATCAATCATCTCCGCATTTAGTTGGCGACCCAACGATAGAATATACCGTAGACAAAGAGAGGGAGAGAGAGACCTTACAATTCCTAGATTAAGAAGTACTGATTGAATAACCTATTCGGAGGTTTAGCGTTTTATCAATGTCGGTTAATGATAATTCGATTTAGAGCTGTATAATTGGATCCGAGTATCGAAGATCTCGATGAATACGATATACGAGGGTATGCGAGCTTGTAGGACTCCTGGAAATGAGAATCCATATATATATAGCCTGTAACGACCTACGAACAGGATAGGCGAATATATCGTTCGACTTCTGGGCTGCTAAATTGCCGGCACTCTTATTCAATTAAGTCCTCTCAATAAACAGCTATTTCCGACACTGAATGCTTTCCAAGACGTCAAATTAATAGAGAATGTTGACAACGCACGATAAACTCCCGACTAATGTGGCGAGCGATGTCGATCGGTAAGGTAGAAATCAGTTTATTCAAATTCATCCAATCGTCGACTTTGGCAAGCGTATGACGGGTAGAAGGGGGCAGGAAGAGCAGAAAAGCGAACGCCATGTCGACAGGTCGACGTAATTATCACTACGTATGGATATATATATATTCAACCAAAATGTCCGTACTCGTGAGTAATGTCTTTTTTATCTGCTTTGCTCCCTCGGACCCCGGTTTGACGTCGTTATATTCCCTCGAATATATAATAATACTATATGTACATTTGCGTACATGTACTCGGTGTAAGACCATTAATGTATCGCATTTTTTTGCACTCGCTCCTGTGACCCTTTTTCAACTGGCTCGTTAATATACCGTACAACCCGTATATATATATACACGTTCAAATTTCCATAATGTAAAAAAGGGAAAGTTATTTTTCACGCCCGCAGGCGCAAAAACATTCGCGACTTTTTTTAAGAGAAGTATTTCAGTCTCGCGCAAACGGTATCGTGATCGGCGGCAAAAAAATCAACGAAGCAGGATAGAAAATAATTTGAGACGGAAAATATTGTTTCCTTGAAGAACTTTAATATTGTTACTCGCTTTCGGGACGAGCCAAGCAATGTTTTGAAGAAAAAAGAATTTGGGTATGGACAAAGATTTAGCGGCAATAACGGAATTGATTTTTTTTTGTCTTAGGGGCGCAGGATACGGTTTCGAAGTTTGCATCCTTGAAATACGAAGGAAATATATCTTGTCTAGTTCTCCATTTTTTTTCGGAACATCTAGACTCCGCAATTCACGTTAGCATTTTTAAGATCGTTATTGGAAATCTATATAATCAATGTACATCAAAAGGTTTTGTATAACAATAAAAATAAAGGAATGAAGAATCATCCTCATTGCATCCCATCAATACAAACGTCAACTCCATTCTTCAAGGATTCCATAACTAAGAAAATAACCTGGACAACTGCATAAATTCAGCCCACTTCCTAACTAGAAAAAATAAAAGGAAAAGTAATTGATTCGTTTTTTTAAATCATATTCTCAATATCTAAACAATTTTCGGTCAGCTGAATATTTAAAATACCGCGAAGAATCGAGAAAATGAACTTTTTTTCTTTTTTTTTTCTTGTTTTTGCATCAGGAATCAACGTATATTCATTCGGTAGGACTCAAAGCTTAGAATTGCAGAAATACGACAATCTACTGCCCATTTTTACGCGCTCTTAGCAATAACCTGTTGATACGCAAACATATTGATAGTTAATGAAATTTCACCTTTCTTCCTAATGTCCTTTCTTCAAGCCCATATATTCTGCCTGTTTCGTATTATCGTTAAGCTTCTTTCTCTTTCCCGCCCCTTTGACGCTTTCCCCCTCTCGCTCTATCGCCCCTCTCCGTCTTTATTCACCAAGCGCTCGTGTCCTTTTTATTCTCCACACTGGCGCATACACATACTCGACTCGATCACGTAATTTAACCCGAGTGCCTTGTACTTTACGACCACCCCTGCACAAGGTTTTCTCGGCGATGTATGTGAAAGCTCAAGTATATATATGTATATATATCGGCTAATGAAATCAATGAATGCGTGCCGAAGTTAAACACGATCAACACGCACACGCACGACCCCCGAACGGGCGATATCCGTCAAGGGGACACGGGGAGAGCGAGAAAGAAACGCAGAAGCAGAGGGGGTGGGGAGATTCGATGACGCGCGAATATAGGGGATTGTTGCGCTCGCGGAAGGGTGTGTGCTGTCGTAGCGGAGAAAATCTCTCCCGCTGGCTTGCAGCGTCGATTCTCGTTAGCATTATGCGAATCTCGAGGAGGAGGGTGTTGCACCAGAACGGATCGTTTTAATTTCCGACAGACATTAGAACCGAGAGGCACCCAGAATATAGGAGTTGACGATTATTCACGGGTTCGATAAATTTTTCAGAAGCAGCGGAAGGTATAGATCGCGTCGTTCAGCGAGTATTCAGTATACGTAGTATGACAGTGCATATATTCATCATGGCATTGAATTACGACGGAAATCTAACCATGCGGAGAACGTCGTTATTCATTCGCGTGGTCTCTATCGGAGTTTATAGTATTTTAGATTGCTAGTCGACTTAATTATGACAACTACGATACTTGAAAGAAAATGTAACGAAATATTAGAACTGGAGACATGTACATTACTTTGCAAACTCCTGCCAAATTCTTCAATGCTGAATTTGAATCAATAAATTACCCCAGCTATACCATCTGTCATGGATCTCCAATTGGAGCCATACAAGTAGCTCCATGGAGCATTACAAGTACGATACACAATTTACTTTCTTCAAAAACAACTATTAATTTCGTATGCCGGTTTACTAAGGTTATTGTTCAAAATTAAAGTATTTTCGCATCTCATCAATAAATGGCAATGGCAGTCATGTTTGTTTAAAATATGCAGGTGGTATAAGAGTACGCAGTGCTTGGGTGTATAGGAGTACGCGCGTACTCTTATACAACTGTTATTCATTTTTTTTTACAAATATACAAAGTATACGAAGAGTATATATTATATGGGACATTCCACGTCATTTCACCTAACCCGTGACCCCGACCAGTTTTTATTTTCCTGACTTTTTTGTAAGATTGTATCCCGTGAAAGGAATTTCCACAACAATTTTTCGGTTTTTACCTCTTCTTTTTTTGGAGTTATCATTTTCCAAAAAATGTCGATTTCTTTCTGAAATTTTTTTTTTTCATAAGAGTTTTATCATTTTAATCTCCAATAATGCTATTAATGATTTTGTGACTTGAAATTCGGCTTCGTCAGACCTGAGACAGTTTATTTTTAGTTCGTGGGGAATTGAACGAATAAAAATTATTTTTAGTAAAAAAACTTTCTTTTCGTTAAATACCGCACAAATTAAAACTAAGCCGTTTCAAGCCTGGCGAAGCCGAATTGGAAATTACCAAATCATTAATAGCATTATTGGAAATTAAAATGATAAAAGTCTTCTGAAAATAATATGATTAATTCGAAAAAAATAGAAGGAAAGATGAACCCACGATGTGACTAGTCTTAAAAGTCATAGAATGGGCCACTCTATTTTAGAGAATTAAAAATAATAAAATGAAAAGAGGCAATCATTTTTAAAAATTTCGTTTTCACCTAAGAAGCAAAAAAAACGTTGACATTGATAATTAATAATTTTTTCAATTTTTTAACGAAAGTATGCTTCAGAATGAAGAAAAAAAATGACATTTGTCGATACCCCAATTAGCTCAGGAGTTATCAGCGTTTAAACGTTTCCAAAACTTCCGAAATCGACATTTTTTGGACAACTATAACTCTTAAAAAAGGAGAGATAACAATCCAAAAATTGGTGTGGATATTCCTTTCATGGGGTATAATTTTACAAACAAAATCAGGAAAACCAAAAATGGTTAGGGTCACGAGCTAGGTGAAATGGCATGGAATGCCCCACATATATATATAGTATGTAGTGTATATATTTATACATATAAATATTTTCTAGATATAGTATATATAGTATTTTGTATATATATATATATATATATATAGTATATATTTTTTACAAGTATACAAAGTAAACAAAGAAATATACGAAAAACCCATATGTGAGGAATGGATCGAGTGTTTGAAGTGTAAAGCTTGGTGGCATGAGAAATGCCACCGCTCATACAAATGTGAGCAACTTTAATTGCGATTTATGTGTCGATTGATGCTGGCGTACTCTTATCGACCCCGTGCGTACTCTTAAACGCCCGTATGTCTAAGAGTTCGCAAATCACGTTTTGTAGTTTTCAGTTTGTTACTTTAAAAAAATTAAGATTCCCAATTGTCGCTCATAATTTAAATAGAATACTATGTATTCGTTTAATTGAAACAAAAACTGATCCGCAAAATGTTTGTTTTTTTCACCGCTTTGAAGCTTAGGTGCGTACTTCAATACCAGCTTACCCTACATTTCACGTGGGGGGGGGGGGGGGGGGGGGGGGGGTAGTCGTGTAGGTAGTGATCGATGTTTCGATAGACATAATAAAAGCCACGTTGCATTCTAAACACACGAGATACCTTGATCAGGGTCGCGATCCTGTCAGTCTTATACTACGGTCCGTCAATTACATCAATTATGATCCTCGGACAATTCAACGTTACTCACTGCTGGATGAATCAGCTCGAGAATAGACTACGGTTGACTTACCTGAAACAGAGAGAAAGTAAATGATCAAAAATGTGCGGCGCATATGAATGGAAAAGTACACATGCGGAAAAACTGAAAAGTATGAAGTGCGTACGGTTGACCCAGAAGGAGAGAGGTCCCTAAGGTTGCGGTTACGCCCTCCGTTTGACGGTACTCACGTTGGCAAAATTACCCATGGATGGTGAGGGTATAAGAAAACGGTATTGTCTCTTTTATGGGCTTCGCAGGCACCTCCAAAAGACTTTCCTCGGTGCCCCGAGGGAAACCATACACCACCACCGCCATGATACTTTTCACCTTCATACATATACATACACATGTGTTTGTGTGTACGAATATGCGTGTACGCGTTCTTTCCTCGTACTCACTTTCTCCCATGACATTATCTAGAAGAGATCACCTTTTTACCGGTCGTTGCGACCTCGTCATTCCACCCTTATCTCTCGTGACGCAGAAGTCGAATGACGCGGAGAGGAAAAGGTGGAAAGAGGCGGAAGAAGGAGACGCCGCCGTCGGGCACGTCGAAGAGGACTACTCTGCCTCGGAGTCGTCTCTCGGCCGATCTCTCTTTCCTATATACTCGGGGTAAGAGCCGTCGTGACGAGGTCGTCAAATCCGAGGGCGATTGAAAATTATACAGGGATCAACTTTACGAGCTCGACGCTTTAGGCCCGGTGACGGGAAACAGCCGATCGAGACTCTTTTCTCTTGTCTCACTGTATATATACACACACACACGAATATATATATATATATACGCGTCTCCGTATCTCTCGGTGTTCATCGTCGACTCTCTCCTTCAGATTCGAAGATATTCGGCGAATGGACACCCTGTATCGGAGCCTTTACTCCTACTACCTATAAACGCGGCAAATGCATTTTTTATCGTGGAATTATTTTCTCCGGCGTGGGAGAAGTTTCAGGCTAGTAAAGGGGAGATGATGAATTTTGAAAATCAGAATTACAACTGGTTGGTAGCGGCATCGAGGTTTTTCTGGTTATTGAAATTGCATCGCTAGCCAACGAACTACCGATGCTGCACGTAAGCACCGTCGAGGCGCGGTAATGCACTTTGCATAAAACATGGCGCATCCAAAAGTCCCACGTACAATGCAATTTGTGGCAGCCGATGGTGGCAAACGAAAAAGGCCCCTTGTCCTTTACGACCGTCTTGAACGGATCGGAGGAATTTCGTTTTGTTGTATTTTCGCGAATCGAATTGGATCTCGGTCTCTCTCTCTCTCTCTCTCTCTCTCTCTCTCTCTCTCTTCTCATGTGCACGGTTGCAAGCAACAATATTACACAGGTCGAAGTCTTCCTCCTCATGAATGTTAATCGTACACTCCACGGTGCAAGAGAATCGTGGCTTTTTGATGGAACTTTTGTTGCGCCGGAATATGTCTACCCGAACGCTATTGAATAGCGAACTTGAGAGGTGTGAAAATTGCCTCGAGACTTAGAAGCTAGTTCACACCGGTAATTCGATCTATCGATGCGTTGCTTCATTCGGTTTATGGTTTGTCAATTCGCAACGGCCGGTAAATCGAATCACCCGCATGCTCAACCGATCGCGATAAGCGTTGCAGGTCTCAGCAGCAGCTGAAGCGCCGCTATAATTCTCGCTGAGTCACGAAAGAATATGGATGGAATAAAAAAGACGAAGACTAAGAGTTACCTGTACCCGGGGTTCAGCTCACCTTTTCCCACCAGTTAGTGTCGTACCTAATGCAAATATTCATCTCTCGCTTCGAGGAAGGAGTAGCGCGAACGTTAGCCGCACTCCGCTGGTGCCCACTTATTGCACCCTGTCTCCGTTATGGCCAGTACGTTGGAAAAAGCGAGCCCGTCTCACGAAGAGGTAAAGGGGATGAGCTAGGAAGCCCCTTAGACTCTGTACGTTAACGGTGCTCCGGGCAGCCTCAAATTGCTTCATTAGGCGAGACATATTTTATACAAATTGGGAAGTAAATTAACTGGCCGGGGCTTACTATTTTGCAACGAAAGAGAAAGATGGAGACTGAGAGAAAGAAAGAGAGAGAGAGAGAGAGAGAGAGAGAGAGAGAGAGAGAGAGAGAGAGAGAGAGAGAGAGAGCGCGGAGAGAGAGAGAGAGAGAGAGAGCGAGAGAGAGAGAGAGAGAGAGAGAGAGAGAGAATAAGGCTAGCGTACACCAGCGAAGAAAATTTGTAATTAGAGTGGGCGGAGGTGAAATGGCTGTGCTCCGTGGTGGTCGATGGTTCGAGGGTGTGAAGGGCAACGATGGAAAGAGACTGAGGAGAGAAAATAACTGGCTGTGCAGCGAAATGTGAGCAACCAATATTACAATCTTCTCTGGCATAGGTAAAAGAGTGCAAGGATGAGAGAAAGAAAAAGAGAGTGAGGGAGGGAGAAAGGAGACAGAGAAAGAGCGAGCGACAGAGAGAAGGGTAGGAGAACAAAAGACAGAGGGAACGGGACTAAGCGCGTCGACCGATGCAATTTGTTAATTATTTACGCGTTGCCACCGTGCGCCTTAGGTTTGTTTCATTCGCGTGTGCCGGCCTGTACCCCTCTCTCTCTCTCTCTCTCTCTCCCTCTCTCTTTTTTTCTCTCGCTCTTTCACCTGTATCGAATCGCTCGAGGGCCCTGAAACGCTATTCCACACTCGCAGCGCTCGACACAATAGCCCCAAAATTTCCCCCACACCTTTCATTTTTGCGTGAACAGCAACCCTTTTGACCCTCCCGCAGCTGACATGCTGCAAAAAGTTATTCGGGTCGTTGCTGACACCGTCTTTGACAGCTGTCATGGAAAAAATGTGGCTCAACGAGAAGCTACCTTGGCTCACCTTCGGTCAACCTTGACACATGTAAGATGTCAACTCCGTTTTTACGTGAATAAAGATCGCCATAATACAAATAATTATTATTATTTGTTGTGACCATCATCGATCATTAATAAAACAAAATTTAACTACCAAAAGGTCACCAATGTTCAGAATTGTTATTGCTGTTATCATTATTCGTGTTATTATTTTTTAAATGATAATGATTATGAGAACTAATTTTATAGTTGTATGATTTAGTTAAACGATGATGTTGATTACCATCATCCATACCTGCATTAACGTAATAACTATGTAAACATTCGTCCACCGACGTCAAATATTCTCCAATGATGCGTTTAACCTTTATCCCAGCGATCTGGCACTGCGTTGTAGAATAAGATATAAGATATTATAATGGCAATTAACGAGGAACCATCACCGAAGAGCCCCGGTGATAGATCTCGAAGAAGGAGCGCAGAGCGCCATTATTTTCGTATTTTTTTCAAGGCTTTCAAGTGTGCGGGTACCGGCTCAATGTGCGGATCAATGGTTAATTAATGCCATTGGATATCGAAAGAACGTAAGCCCGCATTCTTTTGTAAAACTGCGATAGTCCCGCAGAAAAAAAGTGACGTGCACAAAGTGCAACGTGGAAAAAAAAAGGAAACGAGCTAATGCTACGTAAGACCCTGGGAAGTTTCCGGAAAAGATGGCGAAAAAAAACGTTGCGAAACGAATGAGGGGCGATAAAAAGAACGTAAGGCGAAAAAATGTGAGGAGAGAGATAAAACAGAGCGTTGCTTCGTTTGATGAAATAAGTTAGAGTTGCAACGTTCAGCCATTTTTTTCGATCCCTTCGTCGGCAAGCCCGGTCGCCCGCGCGTTTGACTCAATTTACCTCGCCGGCAAAGGGAAGAGCTCCGCGCTGTGGTGAATTTCTTATTTTTATCACATATTCCAGAACAGTTACCGTGACTTTCCACCCTTGCGGCGAAAAACTCTGGAAAAAACTACCCCGCGTCTCCTTTGAGCCTTGCGGAGGAAAAAAAGAGGGCTGGAGCAGTTTCCGCGTGACGCTCGCTACAAGCCCTTGAGTCTCTCTCACCGCGAGTATCCATCGCTGCCGCACGAGAAGAGTGAAACAAAAGAATTTAGAGAAGCTTGCGTGGAAGTTGGGGGGGGGGGGGGGGGGGGGAGAGGATGGCTGGTACTTTCATGGGGTGAAAATGGCACGCGGCTCGAGGCAAAATGAATTGGCAACTTTTAATTAAGATGGGTATCGTTCTCGTCTTCCTGACGCTTCGAGTGCGTCTTTACGGTCCGTAGAGAGAAAGAGAGACGACGAGAGGTGGAGAACATCGTGTTGATCTCGCTTCTGCTGCCAGTATCAGGGGCAAACGACGATAGTCAAAAGAGAGAGAGAGAGAGAGAGAGAGAGAGAGAGAGAAGGAGAGTTGGGTGCCTCGGTGTTCGGGGATGGAGAAAAAGAACGAAAACGGAGAACTCGTTCGCGGTACTGAAGCGAGATGAAGTAAGGTATAGTACAAAGAGGGTTGAAATCGTACGAGGAAACGAGGGTGGCGCAAGAAAAAGCAGGTTAGCATTCTTTTTGTTCGTGCCAACTATTCATCATCGGTGACACTTCTCGAGATATAGAGAGGGAAGGTCCTCTCCTTTCGCATCGCTGCCAGGGCCCTCGGGGGCTTCCTAATGGACCCGGACTGCGCTTCGATCGACCCTCCTCCACTTTTCCACGCAACTTCCGCGTCTTCTCTTTCGTTCGCGCCAAGATTCTTCACGCTTCTCTCGCGACAAGGATCGCTTCGAAAGATTTTCATTTCCAGCCTATCCTCATCACCCCATCTTTCCCCTCTTCGTCCCTCTTCCTCCGCATTTCTCTCCGCCTAGTATGTGAATAAGAATTATCCCGAGAAACAATGCTTCGATGACAACAAACGCGAGGAGGGCTCGATGATGATCCCCATAGCGCTGAAGGCCAATGCGAAAAAAAATGATAAAAATAAGAAGTCTTCCTAACGTCCTCAACCCACGGGGCGCACATCCCCACGATGGAGCAGCCCCGAGCCGAAGCACAAGCTCGAAGAGAAACATTGAACGTGACGAATTCAAAAGTCGTATGTACTTTTCGCATGGCAACACAAGTCCACCGCACGTATGTCGGGGTGGGAAGAGGGCGGATGTGTGAGCAGAGCGAGAAACAAAGCTAGCGTAGTGTGGTCTCTAAATAACGAATGAGCTGTGCAACACGGATAGGCGAGGGGGCACCGGGCGTACGCGACGAACTACGAAGGGGTGGAAAATAACGTAATAATGTTTGGCGTCACGTGTGCACAAAGCGCCATCTTGCCGCTTCGTACCTGACGCTATCACGAAGTCACTCGCTTCCGTTCCTCGTAAGGTTACCGCGCGCGTAAGGGCATCGAGATGAGAGTAGAAAGAGAGAGAGAGAGAGAGAGAGAGAGAGAGAGAGAGAGAGAAGGAGCACATTGCGCTCCGTTCAATCCCCCTGGCGAATAACGCGTGTCGCGACGCAGTATATAGTATGTACAAACGAGAGATACTGTGTGCATGGTTGACGGGCGGAGGGGCTCTCTTCCAACAGTCAGACGTCACCCTCGCAGGCTTGTCCCGTGGGACATGTCGGTACGGTAAAGCTCATAAGAAGAAGAAGAAGAGAGGAAGATCTTCAGGATTCGAGGTAGACCGCGAAAACCTTTATTTCACTCTTTCCTTCTTTATTTCCATTCTTTTCTTGCCGCGATGTGCTTGCCTTTCACACACCGTCGTCCCGGAGAGAAAGGTGCAGTTCTATACGTATGCGCGACACTCACAAGCTTGAGGCCCTTTTTTCCGGATCCACGGCAGTTCGCCAGAGCAGCCCTCCTGTCCCGGGAGAGTCGCGTGATAAAAACGAATGGCACTGAGATAAACAGAGTGGAGAGAAGGGAGGGAACTCTCTCTTTCTCTCTCTCTCTCTCTCTCTCTCTCTCGAGCTCGCGCGCGCGCATTCGTACGTATGCACATGTGTGTACGTACAGAGGTGTGTTGGTGGAGGCGGTAGTCCTTCCCCCCGGGAGACGAATAAAGAAATTACCCGAGCTGCGGTGCGCCTCATCTTCATGAACAGAAGCGCGGCAAACGGAGCGCGAAGATCTCAATGAATTTCAAGGTGGTTATAATTGTTCCCTACATTCTGTATACGCTCAAGATTCCTCGCAGATGTGACACGTCCATCCCTCTTCCCTAAGGTGCGAATATGGAAATAGCGCAATTTCTATTTTTTTTTAATGCGCTCACCGTATAGCGGATGCAAAAGAGTGAGAATACGAGGAAGAGGGAAGGAATACACGGGAGATGGATGCAGGGAGACAGGAGCTGACAGAACTCGAATAATAACTGCGAAGATCTTGTAAATACTTAATATTTTTCCTGCCGATTCATGGTCTCGCCCAAATGCTGGGGCAGCGCATAGTGAGAGGTACGGGCGTTGAACACGCACCCCTGATAAACTTAAGATTACACAGTGAGGAGGGAACGAAGACGGCGAGAGATAGCAAAAACGAAGGCGGTTGGTTGGTGCGCGTTAGCGGGTAACGATACTTTATAACAGTATCAAAGTGAGCAACCGCGACGCGTTTGCCCTTCAATGATGTCCGGGCGGGGGGTCCCCGCAACACTCAGCCATGGAATATTTAAGCCTCGATTTCATATCTCGGAGAACGCCTGGTCGTGATATTAAACATGGTGCGTGCCACGGGAGAGGGTACGAAGAACAAGTGGGACACGAGGCAACGGTTGACTACGCAGAATGCGGCTGATGGAGTGGAGGGGTGGATAAGAAAAAAAATAACGAAGCTGCCATGACTATACTTGACACCTAAGGGATGGCTTTTCGTTTCTTCTTCTACTTACACCCATCTCGGATTGTCCCGAGGCCGTGAGCGCAATCAGCGCCACGGGCCGGCTAACTCCACCGATTGGATTTTAGCCTAAGAAGCGCAGAAAATGATCATCCACGTTTCCAACATGTCGATAGAAAGATCGAAGCATGGCTCCCAGAGACTCGTCGAGCTGAGAACGGTGAAATTAATTTAATCCGCCGTCGTCTCCCCAACGTTTGGAACGCTAAGCCTGGATCGTTGTTTGAAGGATTGCTCTGGCTAGAAATCCTCCCAATTGTACAAGGATACGCGACGCGTCCCCATTAGTGAGCCGCGTCAGAATTGTACAAGTGTAAAACGGAACGAAGAGCGAATTTGAAGCTAAGGGTTCGTGTACTTCGTAAAATCAGTTGCGAGACGGGGCGGGGGGCGGGGGTGTAGCTGTCATCCAGAGGCACCTCAACTCTTCATCAGATATCGTGACGTGAAGATGCAGACCCATTCTCTTCCCCTCGGGTTTCCCTCTTATTGCTTCAGCCGTTCTCGCTCGCTCGAATCACCATTTCATCCAGAGGCCGAGGTCTTCCCACCGAGCGCGACCTTAAGATATTAAGTACTTTACCCACGATTAGATCTCTCATTGTGCCGGCTTGGTGTCAGACAAGAGGTACGCTCACTTCCCTTCTTCTACCCAGGCCGCGGAGCGGGGGCGGGTGACAGAGTAAGCGTGAGTGAATGAGAGTGAGAGCAAGGGAAGGAGTAAGAAAGAGGGAGAGAGAGAGAGAGAGAGAGAGAGAGAGAGAGAGAGAGAGAGAGAGAAACTAAACGGAGAGCATCAAGAGTGGTAGGAGAAAACGAAGAGACGCAATGACGACAGACAATGCCGGGCCAACAGACAATTGCTCAGAGCAAGAGACTCTCCTCTAACTGCTGTATAATTTCCTGCAACGACACCTTCATTGTGCCAGAATCGAGAGACCCGGGCATTTCATTCTTATCGCCCTCGTGTTCGTCGTCCTGAGACACCACACCGATCCGGAGGCTTTCTCTTCTAGAGTGGAGGGAAGAGAGAGGGTGGAAAGACCGGAGGATGAGAATATCGCACTCACTTGCTCAAGCTCTTCACCGAGACACGGTTGCAGTAGGCTTAACTGTCTTGCTTCGGACTATGCCGAGTGAACAAGGACCACGAGGGTAGCAGGGCGAATCGCGCGATATGCTTGGCCGACCCCGAATTCACTAGGGCTTTTTACTGTCTGACGGAACATCGTATCGGCCTGAACGTTTTCTAGAATCGCCTACATTGTTCTATGTTGCGGTTCTGCTTTTCTTTTCGTCCCAGCCTCCAACAGCCCATTGGTGGATCGCGCGCATTTTTAGCGTGACAAATCGCTCGCGGAGACTCTCCCACGATCGTTTTTCCCGTCAATCTGATCATAAGTACCGATCCAACTGTCGGGAATCATTGACACACTCGAGGGCTCTAAATGGTCCCAATCAGGGGAAAAAATGATGTGCTCCGAACGAGTCCGCCACGGGCCCGTTACAACGAGGGTCTCAACTCTCATCGTTCTCTTTCTCTCCCTCCCTCTCTCCCTCTGTCTTCGTGACTCCGGTAAACGCATCCCCCTTGTCCCCGGGCACCCCAATTCAAAGGTTTGTTTTCTCAGTGTGGCTGACCCGAGAAATCCACTCGAGTCGGACGTCGCGTCCTTGAAAACGACAACAAACAGAGGCCGAGCACTTTGTCTGATCGTATGTATGCCATTATTATTTTAACTGGGATCGCGCGCGCAACGATTGACGTAATCGATCTTGAATGGGCACAAAGATAGCAAACTCGATTTACCCTTCGGTTATTTCCGACTATGAATTTTCAATGTAGGCCCTTCGAAGCTGTGGCACTACAAACGGTGGAAGGAAAAGCTTTGCTGTCGGACCACCTTGGTGGCTATTGAGGAAAGAAACCGTGAATAAGCAGGAAATCCATGCGAAATGATGGAAAAAGTAGGAGAGAGCTGTGATGAGGTCGAGTGAGTTTCGCCCATGTCTAAATCGTGTATGACCTGCGGCAACGCGTGAAATGTGCGTTTTCGTGACAGGCTCGAGTACCCAGTCGTATCTATTGCATCGATATGAGTCAGGGGTAGCTGCTTCTTTTTTTGTAAATACATTCGCTACGCAAGTCAACCGCAAAATCAAGGATGAATGAAGAAGTGACACAATGCAACACCGCGACGTTTGTTGCATTTCGGGCTTTCATGGTTCTTTCGTTGATCGTCGCAGCCCCTTTGGGGTCCTCTGACTGTGCAGCTCTCGTTTCACCCCCCCCCCCTCCCTCTCCCTCTTTCTCTCTTTCACTCTCTTCTGCTCTGTTGTTCCGCCAGTGAAGTCTCGAGTCTCACGTCCATTCATTGCGATCCGGACGACGGAAAAAAAGCAGGTCGCTTTAGAGAGCGATGATGCGTGGAGCATTTCAGGCGACAGGGTGGCGAGGAACGTTTCGCCCTCTCTCTTTCTCTCTCCCCCCCCCCTCCCCTTCATTGTATCGGAGCAGCCCGGAAACCTTGACTTCTCGATGCCCGGAACACGCGAACCTCTGTCCTCCGTCGTATGTGACGAATCGTTGGACGTACACGCTTTTTGCGGGATAACAAACCGTTGAACGAAGTTACGGAGTCGGACGGGTTGGAAGAGGCTCCGCTTTTCACGGAAAGATCTACGATCTTCTGGGCCATCGCGAAAGCTGCATCATCACGTGGACACGATGACTTTTTTGTACAACGTCAATACTGATATGGGCAGATATCAGTAAAAATGAATGGCAAGATACGTGGACGTAGGGCTTTCACGCTACGATGAAATCACCCACACAAGCCCAAGAAAACGGTGGCGATATTGACTAATTAATTGATTCGAAATATTGCGAACATTCAACAGAAGTCTCGGGGGCAGTGACGCACGAAAATTTTCGATAAATTTACAGTTATACCCGTCATTTTCCACTGTACAAGTCACAAGGTCACCTTTATTCGAGCGTTCGATTACGAGACGCCACGATACAACGAACCCCTTCGGGCCATTCGCGATCGCTTCCTCACGATTTCAATCATACACATCGCTGACTTCCATTATTGTCGAATTTGGTGGAATTTCGTTTTCATCCTGAAGCCGATTTTATTTTTACTCAAGTGCGCGCCTTCTCTCGTCTGCGCTCGTAAGCTTATTTTGATCGAATCGCGAGGTCGACCCATCCCGTTTTTCTTTCTTCTTGATCTTTTTTTCCTTGCTTTTTCATCAGTCCCCAGCAAACCCCAAATCGCGTCGATCGCGTGAATTCTCAATGTGATTCGTCGGATACGCACCGAGCGTCTAGCTCGTAACTCGGCGCGTAATAAGTTTTGCGTAATCGATGGAGGCTCTCTCTCCTCTCTCTGTCTCTCTTTCTCCCCCGCCGTCTCACTTTCTTCTCTTTACAGCCCGATATCGATGGCTGAGCGGAAATAAATTAAATCCACCCCTCGCGACGCCACAGAGGTGTAGCGAAACCTCCTTAGACTCGCGTTCTCTCTCTCTCTCTCTCTCTCTCTCTCTCTCTCTCTCTCTCTCTCTCTCTCTCTCTCTCTACCCCCCCCCCTCTCTTTCTCGTTTCACCGAAGACTCGAACTGCTTTTTGACTTTACGAGGTAATTTCCGACGACGTCGTCGGTCGCGCGTTACTCTTCCGAGAAAACTCGTCTCTTCGCGAATTCCCCTTCGATTACCCGATGGCCGGGAAAAGCAGGAAAACCCATAGATACACGGTATCGCTAAACTAAACCAGCTAGTGAATCTCCTTCGCATATTTTGCAACGACGATCGCGAGTGCGCCACCCGTTCGTATTGAGCAGGTTACAAACGCCAGACAGAGGCCCAAGTACGTTAATTAGATTGCAAAAAGCATTGCGTCACGAGGATCAAGGCGATCAACGACGTACGATTTATATTTTCGTATGCTTAATGATGTTCGAGAGAGAGAGAGAGAGAGAGAGAGAGGGAGAGAGTGATTTTAAAAACACATTCTCGACCGAACGATAAGGAATAATCGAGGAAACATTAACAAGCTCCCGTGGCACTCTATTAAGAAGATGTTACTCCAATGTCTCACTTTGTACGTGTTGGAGGTCACATGTGAAAGCAATGATAGAGCAAAGCTGAACCGTAACCCTGTATCAGGTATCATATATGCATACGTGTGTGTATCTATCCTCCGGGTAGCTCGTAAATCCGATTCGCCTAATGAATTCCTTATGGTGTGTATAGGCGGATATAGCTGACCAAGAGGTACGACTGGTTTTGTAAGTGGTGCCGGTAGGCGTGAGAATAATTTCTCACTCAAGTTCGCGATTGCTGCGGTCCCAAGTGTGTTTCTTCTGCGCTCCAATGCCACCATAATACGGGCCTATAATGAATTCACATTTCTGGCTCTGTCTGGAAAACGGCAGCGATTCGATCTCTTTGCAATACTCTTCTTCATTTATCGTCTACTGTTTGTCCATTAAAGACCTAGCTAGCCGGAGGTAGGGAGGGAAGACAGATGGAACAGTGAGTTAATCATGACAGGAGAAAATCTCTCACTCTCTCTCTCTCTTGCTTTACAGCCATCCACTATGTTGTAATGATAAATTGTCGTTTAATCACATGCGGAGGAGTCCTGTAGCGTGCCTAACCCTATGACGACTAACGATATAGCGTGCTGGGGCAGAGCTCGAAGTTCGTCGTCTTCGAGATTCAGGTTTAACGGCGCATTTACGCGGGATACTATAATAAAAGTCACCAAGGCTTGAAGGTCCAGCCACGGCACGAAAGAATCTCCATCCGCATACTAAATGGTTTTGTTAGAAGATACGAGCTATACCTACTCGAACTTACAATCCGGGCGGAGACCGGGAAGACGCGAGAGTGAGGAGGCAACCCGCAAACGGGAGGACAGCAAGAAACTCTCCGGTTCAAGTATTCGTTATTTCAGCAAGAGGGACCATTATCAAATTTCCGCTACGACAGAATCAGTTTTTGCGAGAACTCGCAGGGTGAAGAGGTTGCTAGGTCCTGATGAGATCGCTGGTTTTTTGCGGATGCGAAAGAAATTTGAACTCCGGTTTGGACGGCGGAAGGAAGTACGAAAAGAAGAAGGAACAGGTACCACACGTGTCTGGGTTGTCATTTTTCGTGTCGATGGCCATACTACCTACCTGAGAGAAGGTGAGACAGAGGCATGTAGCGACCTGACAATGATGCACCTGTCGCGGCGGCCAGCGAGTGTCGCCCCACAAGAGCACGTTGGGTGAACGCGATAAATTTTGTGGGCAAGCATCGTCGCCGTCGTTCGTTCTCGGCGGATACGCACAGCAGGGAAAAGTTGGGGAACCTGGCACGCACACTTCACAGCGCTAAAGTGTAGTGGGCAACAGTTAAAACGAGAAGCAAGAGCAACGGCCCGAGTCCGCACGATGATCGAACGTTTTGCGTCTCGTCGTCGAGAATTTACACCGTCTCGGTTGGTCACCACTCTTCTTCCGCGCACACATCCACAAGTGCACGCTAATACTGCGATCGTCAGGCATCCTTCTTGCAAGCTATTCATCTCTTCCGTGCTACTCTCGCTCAACTAACGCGAATATTTTCCTCTTCCTGTATATTTTGATTCGTTATTAATCTTCTCTGAAAACATGAGCTGTTCTTTGATTGATCCTCGATGCTTGTCTCCAATGAACCGGACACGCCGCCTGGCTTTTCGTTGGTCCAGAGGTCGGAGCTTCTCTTGACACTGCGATACATTGCCAAAGCATCACGACTTCACTTGGCACTCGTTTCTTCCACCTGATTCGAATCCAATGAGGGTCGCGGTCATTAAAGGTCCGCCGTTCGTGATTTCGCGGCTTCGTTTGATTTTTCTTTCTTTTTGACAAATGTTAATGGCGATTCACATATACAAACGCAGTCTCATCATCTCCAAGGAGTTCGACCACCGAAAGCCAGCTTGGTGGATGACGACGAGGGGGCAGAGAGGTTATATAGGGAGAAGACGAAACTTTCAGAGCTTCGGGTCTCTCGCTGTGCCTCTCGCTGCTGCTGCGGCTGCGGTTATTTTAACAACGTGGTAACCTCTTTGTAGACCACATGCTTGTAAACCAAAAGCAAGAGAGCAAGCCTGTTTGGGAGCATGGAATATAAAAAAAGACCTCGGAAGCCCGAGCAAAGAGCATGCCATCTCTCTCCCTTGCCTCCCCCCCCCCCACACTCTGTTCCACTCTTCCCACCCCGCAGCCTTTTTTCTTCATCCCATCCTCCGGGATTTTACTCTCCTCTCGCGTGTTCGTTTCTGTCTACGGCTTGCTACAGTGCTTATTACACTATGAGCTTACTCTCTTCGGTAAGTGCGAATAAGAAACGTCTCTCGTATATTTAGCGCCACCTTCTACGACGCATCGTAATATACGTTGCACACCACTTATTACTTCTTATCCCCTGGTTATATAAGAATCATAAATCCATCGATAGGGTACTGTCTTTGCAATAAGAGTGCGCTTACGCTTCGATCTATTTTTGATTCCTCATAACGCTGAATTAAAATTAGACACTGAGTTAAAGTCGTCCTCTTTTGATGGGCTTTTTACGTCCACGGAAAAAAGAAAGAGTGAGAGAGAGAGAGAGAGATTGGAGCGTGCTGGTAGTTTGCGTATTTTTGCCTGACGCGGTAACGAAAGCTGACTCACGGGGTCGCGTTCACGCAACCTATATTTAGAGTCATGGTATAGGAGACACGCGCAAAAATATGTCACTAAAATCCTCATCTTTATATCGAGACGAGCGAGGCTACCAGCACACGTTCTCGCTGTCGCTACTGGAACAATTTAGAATACATATAGACGTACAAACAAGCACCCACACATATGTGTACACACATATACATATTTAACTATACACATATATACATTTGGTGCGCGCAATGTGTGCGGTCCCGACGGGGGTACCAGTTAGAACGCACGCTGAAGACGTTAAGAAATTTCTTGGCCCGTTCCAGCCGCGACACAAGTGACATTTACGACATTCTCGTTTGGCGATGAGACCGCGATCGTGGAAGGAAAAACAGGGGAAAAAAGATATTGAGATAGGTATTCTTCGGGCACCAAGAGGATTCGTGAATTCCGAGAGGAGCGAGTCCGTAGAACGGTGGGAAGGAAGTCATGAAGAAAAGAGTGTTTGAACGATGAATTTTTACTCGGCCGATGTTCAATCTGGTTTAGATTTTTAGATAAACACTTGGACGACCCCGTTACACATTTTATATCTTGATGGGAGTAGCAGAAATCTTCCAGAATTGGAGGGTAGTTTTGCTTTTGATTCGGCCAATCTATTATACTATTGCTATCGGCATCCGCGAGTCTTAGATCCGGGTGACGAAACACCCATGCCAAGAATCCAGGAGAATCTGCCGCAGAACTCGAACTAGAGAAATATTCGGCATCGGAGATTGAGGACTCTCCGCGGTTTTATAGTTCAGGGTACCCCCCCCCCCCCCCCCCCCGGCCCCGAGGGACTTCTCCCGGGCGAGCTGCGAGGGAAGCTGAAACGGTGTGACAAACCCTCTTTCTCGTCACGGCAAAGTTTCATCACCGTGCGGCACCCTGAGCGCTATTCGCACAGCACGCAAACTCATTCCTAAGCCACCGACGCAGACTCAACTTCGCCCAAGAAGTTCGGGTCTCCTTCTCGTTTATTCCGGATGACTGCACTTTCCTCTTCCATCGCAATACCCGCACAGGGTGGGCCCTCTCTACACCGCTCGGTTTTACCCTCTGAATGCCGGAGCAATTTCGGTCGATGGTCGCCTTCAACGTGCCTACTCACTCCATTTCCTTGCCTTTCTCTCACTCACTCCGCCATCGTGTTTCTACCATCAACCCCGTTCTTTTTCCCCTATTCTCCATCCAATCCTCATCTCATCCGTAGTTCCTGCAGTTTCGAAAACAGCGCGCTGGATACTTTGGGGAAGAATGATTCGCGAAGGGAATCCGGATATTCCGGAAGAGTTTGATATGTGAATCGATTCCGCCTTATATAACCCGAATGTGGCTACTTCAACGGCGATGTCCGTTGTCATACGCAAGAAAATCCACGGTTCACCAGTCGCAACATCGGCTACGGGGGTCGAGTCACCTAGGCAGACATCTTATCCATGTGAATTTTTCTATGATTCACGGACATTTCAGATTCCAGATGTTATTCCCGGCTAACTAAGAGAAACCTGTCGATCTGCATCGCGGAAGAAAAACTCTGTGCATAGTACCCGGTGGAACAAACGCCGTTGACGTCTATCGAAGCTCGTGCTCCCAGGAGGACAGACAGCACGGAATGATAAAATCGGGGCCGAGTCGCGTTGAGGATCGTTGGTAGCAGCGCGGAAACACGGGCTGGTGAAGCTGTGGAAGAATTAGCTAATGGCGCACGATGAATCCGTAATGGGTTTGCGTTGTTTCTGGGGCCGCATCGGGATTCGAAGGAGTTCCCTAGGTGCAAGGAAAAGGGGATGCCGAAGAAACGGCGTTTCGCGGTCTCCGTAGAAGATTATGTACATATCAATATAGATAGACTAATAACACGATACACGTTGCGCTTGCCGATGTATATAACGGGAGAGGGCCAAAAGCTCAGAAGAAGGCGAGCGAGGGAAACTTGCGCTGTCGCGGGGCGTGTAATACCCCAAGGAATGCAGAGAAGATGGAAGGATAGATAGGAACGCTCGCGGCTCTCTGTTTTCTCCAGTAACGCCAACTCCCTCGCTCTTCCTTCCTTCCACTGTATCGCTACGTGCCATCGCTCTTTCGCTCATCGTTCCTTCGCTCTTTTTGGCTTTCCCCGGTCGTTGCCGTAAGAGGCAGCGAAAGGAGCGAGAGAAAAGCGTCAAGGGGTGCTTTCCCCGGCGGGCCGACCCAAGTAAATGGTGAATCCTTGCGGAAAAGCTTAGAGACTTAGACTTTCGTCGGATGAAATGGTGTTTACGGGCCGTAGCGGCGACGTCGGCTTCTTTCGCCTCCCCGCCTCTCCCCGTGTTAACTTTAGCTCTTAGCATTGTATCTGAGAGAGTTAGAGAAATAGAGAGAGAGAGAGAGAGAGAGAGACCAGAGTTCCTTCACTCGAATCAAGATTGAATGCTCGCCCGGAAGAAACACTCGGCCAGGCAACCCCTTTTGCCAAACTCCCACCCCCCTTAATGACTCTGTTGTGTCTTTCTCCCGCTATCCTTAACGGTCTCCTCTATTCCTCGTTCGTATTTTGTCCCTCCTCTTGCAATCGCGCCTTTACCCTACCCTGGATGTCCGCATTACTGGCCACTCGTCGACAAATCCTGTCCCCGATCAGCGTTTATTCTTGAAGCAAAACAACAAAAAAAGAAAAAGAAGCAGACAGTTTCGCATATCAGAGCGGAGCATTTGCGGTTCGGCCGTTGGACGTTATCGACACGTCTTTTTTTATGCCGTACGTTGAAACGCCGGACAGATATGCGCTGAACGTGATTGGGCGCTATCTTCGATTACACCAGTGCACTCGTAGGAATCCCGTCGTGCGAAAGTGCCGGAAAGCGAACCTAAGCAGATTAGGCGTCTCGAAGAGTGCGAGTATTGTTTCCAGCGTGGGCGCGACCGCGATTCAACCAAAAGTGGACTCTTCGTCGAGCGTATGTCGCACGTCATTGCTGAACAAGTGACGCCGATTCCGATGGCATTAATTATCGTGTTAACGCCCGTTATTCTCGTCCTACTTCGGAGAGGCAATTTTTCCAAGCCGTGAAATGAATAACGGCAATAATGCTCGGGGTATCGAGCTTGGGGTTGTTTATATATTTGGATAGATTTTTCGCCTCGTTTTTCACTGGTGGGTGAGTAAGGCCGGGAGCGAATAGATTGTCGATCGTCTTCCGAGAAGACACAATCAAAGGGGCCGATGCTCTTTTTCTCCATTCAGCTGGGCGCGATCTCGTCTCTGGCGAGAGATCGAGCTCTCGTCTCATCTCTGCACACTCTATACGTACACAGACACACACAAACACAAGGACACACGTTTACGCACACTGATTACCGCGACTATTTATGCATCCTCGCCGTATGCGAATGGCTGAGGGAAAAAAGAAAAAGGCAGAAAAAAAATATATATATATATATATATATATATATATATATATATATATAAACGTCAGTCGATACACACGCGAACTCTAGGCTGTTCCGTTCTTCGGTAGTGGTGGAGCGGCTTTGCAACGGCCACGGCAAGAAGGGCAGGGGGGGGCGGAGGAAGCGGCAGGAAAACCGACGACGAGTGCTCCGAGAGTTTTGGTTATCTTACGTGCTCGGAACAGCTGTCGAACAGAGGTGCTCAACTGATACACTGCGACCGGAATATTTACGAGAAAAGAGCGAAATGAAGACCGCCGTGATACTCGATTTATGCCCAAGTACGTGCCATTGATCCGAAGATTCGGAGTAATCAATTTCTACCGACATGCCGCATGGTGACACTCCGGACTCGTCGCGGTCATCAACCATATATGTGCAAATCTCAGAGAAGCAGCAGTGTTTTTGCTACGATTCTTCCAAGCGCCCATGCGATCAGGAACTTCAAAGCCATAAATACACCGCGGCCTCATACACATGCCTGGATTACGTTCAATCAAACGATCGCGCGTCATATCACCAAGTCTCAAGCGTGTGCCGCGTTTCCTGGACACGCCTCTCTTCTCTGGAACACGCGCATTGTGTGCTAATCAGCGTCTAGGCATTTGCACTCCAAATATATGCCAGCGAGCAATAGAGAGAGGGAGAAAGAGAGAGAGAGAGAGACAGCCCAAGAGAAGAATAGAGTTTTAAGGGTACAACAGGGAGAAAACGCACTCAACTTCTTCCTTCCGATTTGCCTCAACGCATTCTCCCTCCCGTCGAATTTAATCAATTAAACGGATCGCATCGGGTGAGACGCTCTTCCCAGCGTCAAACGTCACCTTAAATCATGCTGGTCCTTTTTCGATCCTTGATCCGTGAACTGCTGTCGAACGGGATGAAGTATACAAGGAGAAATGTCGAGAGGAAGTTTTGCTTCTGCGCGCGCGCGCCCGATCATCTTCATCGCGTCGCGTGTTCCAGTTGGCCCGGCATCGGGGCTTCCTCTCGCTGCTAACCTCACCGAAGGAAATTTACTGCATGCGATGAACCCGAAAACACGCGCTCGCGAGCAAAAACGGCATGCTGCTTCTCAAAGTTTTGGGCATTATGTATATATTATAATACACAGAAATACACGCGCGCGCGAACATGCATAGAAGAAGACGCTAGTCAGCATGCCTGCGCCGCAGCATCTCTCTCTCTCTCTCTCTCTCTCTCTCTCTCTCTCACACACACACACACACACACACACACACACACACACACACACACACACACACACACACACACACACACACACTCTCCCCATTCGCTGCATGCTGCAGGAGAGTGAAGTTCTAACAAAAGTGAATATTGTAGAAAAGAGAAGCGAACAGACCCGAGAGCATCATGAACAACGTGTACCCAAGTAGAAATATTGTCAGGCTGGCCTGACATTTGATACGGTCCCGATCACACTGTTGTATGGAGGCCTTATTTACGCTGTGTCTTAATTTGCCTGATCCGGGCGGTTTCAGGCGATAGTCGGGCAACTGGATTTGCGCTTACCTCCAGTCACCTGATCTGGCCACTTTCAGGCGATAGTCAGGCAAACGGATTTACGGCTTGAATAAATTCGTGTAATCAGACTACCTTCAGGCGATGGGCAGGTAACTGGACTTACGGCTTCAAGTAACTGGATCTATATACAGTTTAGCGCCTTTTACACGCCTAACCTCTTATGAAACCAGACGAACTATATATCGCGTCTTAAAACGTCGAAACATATTGTCCACTCTATACGTACATTTTGTTATTATTTCTAATATTTTATTTATTCCCTAATAAATCTGTGAGTCGGCTTCCTCTGTTTCAAAAAACAATTTAGTTGAATCCACTAAATGTATCTATTCCATTGTTTCAAATTTAAATTAAGTAGAATTTTCGTAGAGAAACATTTTTCTGTTTGAATGAATTAATGGTCCGTCTTGATTACAATACACACATCGAAGGGGAGGGAAGGAGAGAGGGGGGAGAGAGAGGAGTTATATAATATATATATACAAATATATATATATACATATATATATATATATATATATATATATTATATATATATATATATTATATATATATATATATATATATATATATACATATATATATATACTTATATATATATATACATATATATATATATAACTCCTCGGCAAAATTCGAGCTCGTTACTTTCAGCTCGCTCCAGCACCCACAAGGCGATTTCGCAGAGCCAGCTTGTAAAATTAGGATTATTTTTTATTGTTTTATCAAAATTATTTCATATACCGCGCCTCGGGGTAGAGAGAGAGAGAGAGAGAGAGAGAGAGAGAGAGAGAGAGAGAGAGAGCTACCGACGATGGACAGCGAAGGAAGCATCGTTTCGTCGGCGATCCTCGGCATCGCTATCGTGAACGGAGAGACGTCAGCAGGGATTCTTCTGCGCGACAAAAATCATCTACAAGGAGCCTCTACCCCGAAGATTATCGTAATTGGACAACAATAACATTGAGCAACAATAACATGCAGCTCTCGAGTTATCTCGAGCTGTGGAAAAAAATCATCATCGTAGGTTCTCGAACGCGGGGGGGGGGGGGGGGGGGGGACTGAACACCGCTGAGAGAACCTACGATGATGATTTCAAAAAATCGTTTTTGAAGCTTCTAGAGAGTTGCATATTGTTATAGTGTAAACTTTCAAGAATATTTTAAGACCGCCCGGACCCTGAAATTCTAAAAATTGACGAAGTTACAGCTATTTTTGTGGAACAGTGTGCGTCGGGTTTACCGCGAAACGTCGAGTTTGAACGCGATTATTTCGAAAGTGCCGGATCTTGACACGGCGGGATTGATATCTTGAGTAACTTACACACTATTGACTTGAAATTGCACAGTTAGCGTTTTAACGATCGCAGATTCTAATTGGATGAGCCATTTGTTAATAACAATAACGTCAGCATGCTATTTTTCTAGAGAAAAATGAGGTTTTCTTTGGAGAAGCTGTCATTTTTCGTATTTTTTTAACTTCTGAGCAGTGGACCGTGAACCCATAGCCAGTTGGATATATGTGAAGACATTTTTTTTTGTTTTCGTTTCAGATTACACTCGAGCCTGGTAGAGATCCCGCCGTCCCGGGCCTCGTCGCTGGAGGACTGCGACGCCAACTGCAGCACCACAAACATGGAAAAATTTTCTTCCGAAAAAATTGCGTTGTTACCACAAACATGTGTATGTACAACATGCTGGGAAAAAAATAATTTATTCCAACCATTGTTTTACTAGAAAAAAAAGCACCGTTGTGAGCCTTCAAATTGGGCTTCCAGAGAGGGATACCCGTTAAAGCGCGAAGCCACTGTGACGGGTCGAGGAAATCGATTGTTTTGCATTTTCTCTCAATATACATATTCAAGGATATGTGAACAGAATTTCAAGTTGAAATATTGAAAATTTACCAATTTACAGACGATTTAGTGAAAGCAGGTAGCGCATCAAATTACGTAAACTAAAACTTTCAATCGCTCTAGCACATAATTGTCCAATTTTCAATTTGGAAAAACCAAAATTCACGTCATTGCAGTAACTATCGTTGTACGTAGTCGTGTTTCTTTTTTAATTTAGTATTTTTTAAGCCCCCGAATATAATTTTAAAAGATCACTAAAATTACACTTCCTTTAAAGCAGCCATTGTGTGAATTAAAAAAATTGCTACCTACAACGAGAGCTACGCTTATATAGATTATAAAACTTTTTTATGTTTATTTTTCGGACCAACTGTTGGCTGTTGGACCACATTTTTTATACAGGGGCTCTATTATACCTCAAGGACGTTGTGTATTTGCATTTTTTTTAAATAAAAATTTACACGAAATAAGTTTGATGTATGCTTAATAACATAACTTTTTTCCAAATCCAAAATAAATATTCTACTAGACAAAAGAAATCGGAAATAACGGCCTTTTTCGACTCGTCTCAGTGGTGTCCTTCCTTAACCCGTAATGATTTATATATGCGGCTGTAAGGATATGTGTTCAAACACATTTATACTTACATGCATGCATGACATATTGGCTTCTTCAGAGCACCAAGCCGCGACAAATATCAACGTAACCATCGTACAGCATCGTCAACGCCCTTTTGCTCTGCGCACATTTCGTAATAGGTTTAAGGTATTCCGTGAATGTTAAACTTATTGACTTATTGCGACCAAATTTTCATTGTGAAATCATTCTTACCGATTACTGTGATCCGATATATTGGAGAAGTTTTGCCGGGTCAATGAAGCGTCGAGTTATCATGCGTATGAGATACTCGGAAAATATTTGAATATGAATACACGTCATGGAGTCGCGATATCTGTTGATTCTTCTCCAAACGGCAGGGGATCCCGTCACGGGTCGATCATTACGAATAAGCCCCGCGGTATGTACTCGGTTATCGTACTATCACTATTTTCTATAGTTATTTATATATATATATATATGTGTGTGTGTGTGTGTGTGTGTGTGTGTGTGCGTGTGTAATATGTATATATGCATTGCGTTTCGCGTTTATCGGTATTCTTTTTTGTGGAACGCCAGTAGACCGCGTCGATGAAATGAGAGAGCGAGAAAAGTGATAAGACCCGTTTCCGTCCCCTTCGTCGTTGTACAATACTCCCAAGCGCGCTCTTTCTCTTGCGAATGAATGGACTCTGAGATGTATTTGTTGCAAAGAATTATATGGTGATGACCGTCTGGAAACACACATTCGAAATCAATAGAGCGATAACGAGCCATAAATACACAGAAACAAGAGGAAAAAAAATAGGAAGAGGATGCGGCCATTTCTGGGTTTCGTTAGAGCATCTCACACGCGTCTGTGAGAGATCGTTAACGATCGCAAAACGATAAAGATCGAGGCATCGGCCAAGGCCGATGGGCTTTCGCGCCGTTGCGAATTCTCGCGAGAATGGTCCCTGTGCACCGTGGCCGAAGAGACCGGGAGTAGAAGCATACAAAGCCGTGGAATCCGCGAGAGAAGCCAGGCCGCTCGGCAAAGCTGCGTTGCGTCTCGCTACCGTGGATTTCTCGGTGTAGCCGCGGAGAACGCCAAATTGCCAATAAGTGAAGAGAGCCCCGCTTCGGTCTTTTTTTCTTACGCGTTCAGTTACCGCGGAAAACAAAGGATAAACACAAAATTGAAGGGCTAAAAGGAACAAGAAGAACGGATGGAGAATACGTTCCAGGGCGATGGAGGAGCGCGCGAGGTGAAGGAGTTCACGACATGAAGGCCTCATTATAGAGAAAGGAGCGAGGTGAAGAGGACGGGAACGGGGCCGCGCTTACGTCGGTACCACCGTTTGGCGACGCGAGAGAAACTCCTAAAGCTGGGGTAAAAGTATCCACGGAGTAGAGGGAACGAGAGAAGAGGATGCGAATGAAAAGGGGAGAAAAGAGGCTCCGATAACCGGACGATACGGGAGAGTCTTTCTTGAAACACAGAAAACACGGAATCAGCCTCATTACTTCTATCTCCCCGTAGCCCCTCTTCTTGGGCATGGTAAGTCGGGCTAGAAGGGCTGGGGGAGCCGGGGGAAAGAGACGCAGAGAGAGACAGAGAAAGGCGAGAGAGCGGCATCTTCGACGCCGAGCGCCCGCACTCTCCATTTCCAGGAATTCACGGGGTGATCTTTGGTCTCTCTGGCACTGTCGAACCCGTTTAAGCGTGTGCGTGAGAGAAAGATGGAGAAAACTCGGAGTTGTCAGGATGGACCAAGAGACGAACGCGGAATATCTACTCTTCGCACTGAGGCGAACCCCAAGATGCCGATGAAAGAAAGAGGAAAGAAGGAACGAAATGGAAAGAAACGTTCGTAGAGTGCGAGGGAGATGAGGCTGCCTTAGATTCTTCAAGATCTGAGTCGAATGAACTCTCTCTCTCTCTCTCTCTCTCTCTCTCTCTCTCTCTCTCTCTCTCTCTCTCTCTGTGGAGAGCAAGTATTCTTGGAAGTGTTTGTATCAACTACGTGCAATGTTTATTACGCTGTCGCAATACGTAGATGAGTCAGAGCACCAGCACTCCGTGGTGCGATCCCTCTTTTTTTATTTTACTGTAACATCAACGAAGAGCGACATCATTGAGTGCGAAGAAAGAACATTCTCGTGGACAATATAAAAGAACAAATAAACTCGTAGGGTTCGGCTCGTTCGAAGGAATCATGAAAGACCCACGCACTTGAAATACTCATGCGTCCTGACTGCTTCGTATATAGTGACTAAAAGTTGAGGCGAAAAGCTGAGGACAACCTGGATTGCCGTACGCGGACTGAAAGGATGAAGAGAACGACGAACGAGCCCGCGCGCTCCTGATGATATCTCGATGCAAACAGGCTGCCGCGTTAATGAGGGTTTCACTACCGGCCGGATAAAAGAGGCTTTGCAGCTCAGGGGACAGAAGTATGTGGACAACATGCTGGGGAAAGAACGGTGGCTGATGTTGGGGATACCGCTCTGTTGCAGCACCTAAGCCAATGAGGAAAGAACTTCTTCCTCAAAGTGTCCACACTTGAGTCCACAAAGTGTCCTCAAAAAGTCCGATGGAAAAAAGGTTATCCGACAGCAATACGATGACCATCAACCGCTCTGATTTTTAAAAAATCGCTAGTATCGAAAAATGATCGGAATGATGAGTCGTCAAGAGCTCAATCGTCGGTATTATCGCCATTCGAATGATTTTGAAAATATTTTTCAAAGAATGCTGATTGCATTTTGAGCTACCGTTGAACCTTGCCTCGCTCGTAATAATTTGCATCCGTGAAATCGACGTTCACGTTGATAGGACGTTGCAGTCATCGACATGCGGCAGATAAGTACGTCCGTAATACTTTAATGGAGAATTGACGAGAGGATAGCATGCCACTACGGGAAAATACGTTGCGGCAGATTTACAGCTACGTACACGTGGACTGTTTTTTGTTATTTTTTTTAACCGACAGGGGATCTCAACCACGCACTTGACCATCAAGTTGTTCAGTATTTAAATGTAACTGGCTACATTTTCATACAGATTGTAGGTCTAATCACACGAGTTGGCGAAGAACGAACGTCGAACCAGTACGCGCGCGTAATTTAAGATGAAATTATAAAAGATTCTTCATTCTTTCTCAAGGTTGATCTTAAGTCCGAACTTGATTACAATGTTGGCTTCAGGTTTTAACGGGCCGTGCAACTCAGCTGATAACTCAGTACTTTGGACTATGGGTTTGGATGGAAGAAAAAAAGTGATTCCAAGGAGTCGGAGCTACATCAAAGAGTGAGGATCAGTTGTGAGCTACGAGAAGGCCCTGCGGTCATATATCAGAATCATCTATTCTTCTCCGTGATGTAATGCCAGCTTTTTTCGTTATTGATCAGAGTCAACGTTTTGTCGCAATCTCCTCATCTCTTTATAACTTTCATTCTCTCGCCTCCCCCCCCCCCTCTCTCTCTCTCTCTCTCTCTCACTCTCTCTGCGGTGAGTTTTGCGCGCACGCCAGCGACTCGCGCATATATATCGAGCCGCAGATAATGTTGGCACGACAGCGAATATAGACGACGGAGCTTAATGAATCTTTATGGGATGGTGTCGTGAACTTGTATTCCCTCCGGTGACTGACTGAACCCGAGAGCGCATATACGCCTCGCCATTGGCGCGAACGTATTACAATTTATTTTTACATACTCGCATTCGCTTGTTTTGATTTTCCCTTCCATTATTTTTTCCTTACCGACCATTCACAGATGACATTCGCTAGATTTCTACTGGGAGGCGAACATCAATGCTCGTTGCCGTCATTCCGCACTCTTCACGCGTCATTGATATTGACTATTACAGAACAGCGTTTGAATTCCATCGCCAAATGACGCGCGATGTAAATTAGATCTGTAAATTCTTTGCTGGGAATACTCGTGGAAAGAGATATCGTGCGAAGGCTCGATTGGAATTTTGGAACTTTTAGTGACAGCTACGCCAATGGAAATGAGAATCGCGCGCGCTCATTAGCCTCGATGGTGCTGCCCGTCGTGGCTGATGGTGTTGACGCGTACACGTCTCTCGCTCCGCTGTTGATGCGGCGACAACGGTGTTTGTAAAATTCGTACGGGGGTGCCCTCATACTATACGTAATATATATATACATACAGATGGTTGAGTGTTGAAGACCTACACGCACGCAGAAATCGAGCGAGAGCCACGATTGTCATCGACTCGTTCGTCGCGTGATATTGTCCTTAGTGAAGGGCCCGAAACGACTGCAAGGCAGGCAGCCAAACTAAAAGCGAGTTTCAAACCATACACACACACACGTGTGTGTGTGTGTGTGTGTGTGTGTGTGTGTGTGTGTGTGTATATTGGATGGATGTATGAATGTGGGTCTGCTGCTATCAAGCTACACGGCGTTGTTTGCGTATTTATATACAAGGCAGTATAAACCGAGTGCACGCTTCTCCCGCATCGATCGGCAAAGCGATCGATGTGAATTTTTGGACTTACGGCTTTCGGCATCGCGATTTCCTGCCAGCGATATCGTACTCCGTCTGCACGCCAACCAGTACAAAACGGTCGACCGTTTGGAATTCCCGAAACCCGACGTTGAACATTTTTTCAACTTGAACTCCCCTAGACGTAATTTATCGCGTCATAGATATCTTTTAATCCTACCCATGATCAGTCCACGAATGATTATCCTCAATCCGCAGTACACGTTCTATGATCCCGATACTAATGTCTTGTAAGGTTTCGCACTTTTCCGTTTTCCATTCGTGCACTGCACTTTGGAATCACCCACTCCGATTCCTATTCATCACCATTATCCACCGGATGAAAATCTCATCTATATACTTTTCATTCAGATAAGTCACGCATGACGAGCGATTGTTTTCTAAACTTAAACACACAGAGACGCATTTACCGCAGACGAGGATGAAATGATTTTGACTTACCGGGGTCGGATGAGTCCAGGCTGGTTGGTGCTTGTTGACTGAGGGGTCCTGGTGTTCCCCCGCTTCCGGGACTGCGGGCATCGTCATTGCCGCCCGGTCCGGGGTAGGATAGTGACGAGGAAGGTGGCCTCTGTAACATCAAAAAAAGCAAGTAACCTTCAATGAGTATCCGTTGTCCTGGACGCGTTGCGAATACGTTAATCACGTCGACCCAGGTAGGAATTGACGATGAAAAAAGGGCTCGCCAAGCTCTGAAACAAGGCGCACATTTTTTTATTCAGGCTGAGCACCAGCCTGATTTCAGGCCTAGCTGAACCCCTGAATGATAACGCGGTTTCAGGCTGTTGCACACAGGCTTGACCAAAGGCTGGTAAAAAAGCCTGTACTAAGCCTGAAACGACGAAACAACAAGGTTCAAAACGAGCCTTAAAGAAGCCTTCACGAGCATTTATGACCAGGCTTATCCCAAACTCTTCTCGAGGCTATATGAGGCCAGTTTTTTAGTTTTCTATATTCTACATTGGGATAAATTTAATAAATTTGTAAAGAATTCATTTGATTTATTATATATATTTATTATTCATTATATTATTTGTTATAAAATATATATATAAAATATTTTAAACACAATACTTTATTTTATTTATTGTTTATGGGACACGTAATACACAGAGTATACGCAAACCCCAGAGAGTGAGTATATACGAAATGTGTATGTGACGAGAAAAAAACTTTTTTGTGTACCTCATAAATATCGATAAGAGAATATGTTTGAATGTTCTGAGCTGCCTCCTTCGCTTTCGTTTTTCGTGCCTTCGCACCCGACAAATTTATTGCTAATTTTTTTTTCATAAGAGTACAGAAGAAATATTATTTAAAATTTATTTTATTTTATCACAACCTGAAACAAGCCTGCATCCAGCCTTTATTTTTTAGCCTTAAAATTCACTAGCTGAATAAAGCTTGAAATAACCCTGAGTTTAGGCTAAGCAGCCCGCTCTTCGTTCCAGGCTGCTCCAAACGATGATGCAATGAAACCTGGTCCAGGTCTGTCTCACTCAGGCTCGGTGAAACAAGGCTCGCACAAGTTTGTTTCCATCGTCAGCCTTTTGATTCCCTACCTGGGGACACATCTATCGCGATCAATCCAGCCATAGCGGTAATCGATTTGCGATAAGAACTTATGTGTAGACATGGGTGTATCCGCGTGTGATCGCATTTAGCATAGTGCGCTCGTTTACGACAGTAGCTGTTGGTATGCGGCTAATATAGGATAAGAGATGTTGAAGACGACAGCAGCACGAGGCGAGACCAAGGCAGAGGAACGATCTACATAAACGAACGAATCGTCTGCTTCAAATCGGACACACAGCGAGCGGGAATGAGACAGACAAAAGCGGACAGAGAGGGGGGGGGGGGGAGGGAGAGAGAAAAACAGAGAAATGGGAGCAGCAGCAACGTTAAACAATGAGTGACAGCACTCCCACATGCTGTCATGCCAGGCGTCATCTTCACGGTCAGCCTGTACACACGTCTCGTTACATTAGTGCCCGAGGAAGAATATCTACAACCCTCGTAATGCGTTCACATATGCCCACAACCAGAGAGAACGAGCGATGTTAAACAGTTGGTCCATTCGACGATGCAGAACTCGACTTCACGAGAATAACGGATTACTACTAGCGCTGCGTTAGACGAGAAGGAAAATGTGTCGTGAAGAAAATCGACGTCGCGAATGATACAGATTAAACAAGCCTTCTCCTCATGAACAAGGAATATTCTGACTTTGTCGAGTGTCCAGCGAGCAAGCTTAAGATGGCCTTAGATACAACTAACAGCCAACATCAATAATGTATTGATCAAAAAGACGAAGCAGAAGCCACAATAACGAGAGGAGATTTCACATTTTACTGAGAAATCTTGGTTGTCCTTTACTTCAATGGCAATTCCAATCTAACGGTTTACCAACCGACAAGAAGATTTCCGTCACATATACATATATATTCACTGGATTCTGACCTCATTGCCTACCGGACACGTGATTCATTGGTTTCTTTAAGGTGGTCATACTGATACGCGTCGATGCGATGATAGATCTTTAAAGTTCCAACGAATGACGGAACGCGACGGTTCAAGCTCGTCGCTCTTAGCATGTAAGCGTGAATTCTTGTTTCATACGTTCATTCACTCCCGTGTCTTTTGGTCTCGTTATAACGCTGTCGTATTCTCCTCCTACATATTATTGCTTAAGTGCTCCTATGAAACTGAACTTCTGAACAAGACTAAATTCTCTCTCCCTCAATCTCTCGTACTGTCTTTTGATAACTTTCTTCCATGCCGTTGTACACTGATATTTTCTGCCTTTGCTCGCCCTCCATCACTTGGGTATCGTTATATCGCGGGCGAGGGCGAGAGACGAGCGAGACATCGTTACTGTCCGGCGCTCTCTTTCTCTCAAATCGTAATTCGACAAACCGGATGTCTGGCATACAGCCTCTTAAACAAATCAGTGCCCGCATCTCGTATTCCACCCCCGCCCGTTGTTTTCCTACCCGTTGACGGTTAAGAACGCGATTTACCCGAACGTGTTTTTTTATTTCACATCTCCGGGATACGAGGACGCGCGTTCTCCCGTGGAATTTCGTGGTGGATGAATTTGCAGAGTAGGTACGCAACGGTGCCTACGGGAGGATGAGGTGAGACGTGGTACACGAGTGTGGCGTGACGGATTTTTTTATCGAACGCAGTACACGGAATTGCGAGGAATCACGTATTCACCATTACCATAGTTGGTGGAGATCGGCGCCGAGCGAACGTCACTCGTACTTCGTGATTTTTCTGTGAGAATAATTTTAACATTTTTTTTTCCTCGTTGTGTACTTCGATCTCACGGCGGTAAGTTCGATTTTCGTTGGTCGGTAATAGCGGTGGGGGGATCGGTGAGTTTGGGAAAAACCCGGAATAAACTATCGGAAAGGAGCCAACGGGACGTCCGAAAAAAATTGTCATAAAAATGCTGCCGCTGCCGAGGGGCAATTGCGTGAAAGGAATAAATAATCCGAATGAATATCAAGATGAGAAGATTGTCGCATATCAGGGTCGTCTAATAGAAACGGAACTCGCGTGTGCCCGGTGGAGAGGGAGGAGGTGGCAAAACAGGAGATTCGAATGAAAGAGGCAGGGAGAGAGGGAGCAAGAGAGAGAGAGAGAGAGGGAGTGTGTTTCATCCATGCCGGACTTCGTGCTGAAGCGCGAGATAATGGATAGGAGGCGCACGCCGGCCGTCATCGTAGCAGGAAGACAATAAATTATAAAGCTCGCGCTTGCTTTCTCTCTCTCTCTCTCTCTCTCTCTCTCTCTCTCTCTCTCTCTCTCTCTCTCTCTCTCTGTCTCTCTTGCCCTCTCTTTCTCCGTGCCTGTCTCTCGTTGTCTCTGTCTCGTGGTTCCCGCCGTAAACATCGTATTGCTCGCCCACGTGCTCTCCGTACCGTTGTATATCTTGCTGTATACAACCTTTCTCAGTCGATCATGAAGAATATGAATTCGCAGCTTCTATATTATATTCATCAAAGATTCATTCTTCCTCATATCCATTCCCTTGTTTGTCCCTCCCCCCCCTCTCTCTCTCTCTCTCTCTTTCTCTTTCGGTCGAGGAAAATACCGCCGGTCGGTTTCGTGACATTGTAACCCACGTGTTAATCGATCCGCGACTTTAATGGCGTATAATTATGTAATTAGCGACGAGCGACCAGAACACTGAGACAAACACACAGACAGAGACGCGGCGCGCGATTTTGCTACGTACCGCGCTGACTGGTTTACGGCCGAGATACGTAAATCTTGGCAATTAATTTATTGGTTAGCGCCTGAGTGCGACGACGACGAGAAGATGAACGGCAAGACAGATATTAAAGAGTGGGAGATTCGTGCGAATAAAATACTCCTCGGAGCGAGAGAGAGAGAGAGAGAGAGAGAGAGAGAGAGAGAGAGAGAGAGAGAGAAGAGAGAGAGAGAGAGAGAGAGAGAGAGAGAGAGAGAAGAGAGAGAGAGAGAGAGAGAGAGCGCGCGCGATGAAAAAACCATATGTGTCTAAGAGATTATATAGAGACGTAAAGAGCCACATTGCGGGCATGCTCGTCGTGCGAAACAGCCATTGACGCTATTCACCAACCGATATATACAATATAGTCCCTCTCTGAGTTTCTGACGTTTCTACAGCCTCTCTCGCGAGCGGGCCTCTGCGTGAAACAAGCCTATAGAAAGAGCTCGTTTACGAGCCCCTCTCGTTCTCTCTCTATCTCTTCTTCCCTCCCTCCCTTCCTCTTGCTCTCTCTTGCTCTCTCCAGAGAACAAGAAAATCTGCAAGCTCGCACGAGGGACAGAGAGAGAGAGAGAGAGAGAGAGAGAGAGAGAGAGAGAGAGAGAGGGCTTATAGAGTCTTGAATTTCTCGGCGATACCGCGAGCTCGCAGAGAACCCGGGCGTAGGGATCATAAATTACAATTTATTGCGAAGCCAGCGCCTTTGCTCGACGGATTATCTTACCGTTATGTCAGCGGAGGCACAATTATATTTACATTTTCCACGTAATGAAATTCTTCAACGTAGTTTTTGCCGGGGGATGTTGTATGCGGAACTCGTCGAACTCTTTGCCATTCCAGCACGCATACTCGCGAATCGCAATGATGAAAAGAAACAGAACAAAAAAAGCGGTTGTCCGTGTGTCAGACCACGCGTCAAAGTGGCGTAGATTGCCACGAGCACCGCTAATTATAAGTATTTGATGGGCGAATTTTTCTATTAGTGTTGAAAACAGGTCAGACTGAATTTTTGTCAACTCGAGGCGCTTAATTTATTATTTTCTCCCTGGATCCATCCTTGTAAATTCGTATTTTGCGAGGGAATATTTTTTCATAGAATATTTTTCACGGACTTTTGTTTCCGAACGGGTTTAATCGAATGCACCAGAGTTCGTTCGTACTTCGATTGTTTTCAGTGTAGTGGACGAGCTCCAAAAACGAAATGACACAATATACTTGTAAGCTGGTATGGAAGATACAGCGAGGGTATGAGTCTCCGAGGCGAGAAGACTCGATCAAGGATGCGAATACGAGTGATCTCACTCTCGACTCTCCGCGTATACGGTCCATTCGACGTCTCTGTTCTCGCCAACGGGCAGCCACTATGGTTGCTTAAAGAGCCAGCATAGTGCCGGCAATAAAAGCCTGGCTAAACGCATCAAGACATACGAGTTCGTTAATTCACGTATACTCGTATTTATGCGGATGTAAGGGATTGTATGTGTGTGCGCGCGCGAAGGCTTCAGAGACAATTCAATTTGAGGAGGAGAGAGAAAGAGAGAGAGAGAGAGAGAGAGAGAGAGAGAATGAGCACGTCAACCAGCAGCAGTTGAAAGAGCTCGCGTTGAGAATCTTTAAGTGACGAAGAGTTCGAGTTGTGTGTGGTAAACGCTGTATATATATATATATATATATATATATACAGGCTCATCTCGAGATCATTCACACTCATTTCTCTCATTATTATTATTTCATTCGCCCCTGCTCCCTCCCCTGATCCTTCCTTTCCCTTCTTCCTGCCCTGACAGCTCCGGAGATGCGTGCTCGTATCGATTTCGGGCCAGCGGGTGTTTGTCCGTGATTCATGCCGGTCAATCCACGAGACGACCCCGGCTCATTTCGCGCAAGTTCTTTCGATCAATGTTCAACAGTGAGAAGGGCTCGCTCAACGTGCCATAAACGCGGCTAGAAGTGCCCTTTACGAAAACCTCTGAATTCGCCGGTACGCGCAATCATACCTGGCAAGACGAAAGATGATACATATGGTTTCTCGCTTTTTCGAAAGCGCATATACATATATCGACCGAGGAGGGGCCACGGTTCGTTTTGCCGTTGATGTTGCTCTGTACCTTCCCTTTCGGTGGTAGTTCACCTCGAGAGAATCAGGGTCAAAGGAGTTCGCGACTCGTCCTGAGAACTCTGCGAAATTCGAACACGAACGATTCATCAAATCTCGCGCACCTGAGTCCTCGGAGGAATTTAAAACGGGGGTCCGTGGATAAACGAAAGAAATTTACGACGGTCACGTGAAACCTCCTGTCAACCTTCCAGCCGGTCCACCGACCAATCGTCTAGCCGCTGAATTCGAGATAGACGATCGTGTAGCATTTGCAATCAGGCAGGAGACGTTTTATAAAGCTTCGCGTCTCGCGCGATGACCATAAAAATTTCGTATCTCCTTCATTGGTACGTTGTCTCGATATACGCGACGATATCATCGCGGACACCACGCGGAGACATCGTTACAGGCCACCCGTTGCTAACCCCTCGTATAGGTATCTCCAGGATATTCACCAATTTTCGAGGGGATATAAAAAAAGAATCAGGAAATTCTGGTTATCTCGGGCTTCCTACTGTGGTTGACTTTTACGACTCATCGGGCTACCGAGGTCCTTCCCACCAGTCGATCGAGCGAATATTTTTCATGTAAAAAAAAAACAAATTTCGTTTACATCGAAACGATTATTTTATCACCGCGATATTGCGAAACGTTAATATCCCCAAACGTCATTTGCCGCGGAATATCGAAGTCTCCTGGGGCGACCCGATCACGTTTGCAATTTTTTATTCGATGAGGCTGCGTGGATTATTCGAATGAGATAGAAATTGTCCGTATCAAAAACATGAGGAATAACAAGTTTTCATGGTGATTTTGAAAAACCAGCCTTGAAAAGACCAGACGATTGGACGAATTTTTCCCATTATCATCGTTATTATCATTGTCATATCTGGTGTTCGTTGCTTCTTGGACACTTTTAGAAATTTCGAGCAACGCCAACATTTTGCACGCGGTGAAACTGCTTGCGGGAGCGACACTCACGCGCATTCTATTATGTACGGATCACTATACGTATGGGTCGAGCCTCAATTTCGATGGGAAAGGAAACGGAATATCCTTCCTGGCGGATGTCGTTACGAAGACAGAACATTATCGTGGTGATTTCTTTCGACACACTCCTTTTCCCACGTGCGGCGATTCTGAAGAAATTTCTCAGCGAAAAGGTAGAGGGAAAGAGAATGTAAAAACACAACGAAAAATCATCGCTGGGAATTGACCTTTCCATATCGAGGCCTTTGGACGTTATTAAGAGTTTTTCTTTTCCCCTCGCTTATGGTTTAAACCTTGACTGCACGCTCCGATGTAAGCGAACTGGAGAACGATGACACGCGGCTGTCGTTCGATGATCTCGTGCGATGCCCTGGCCACGCACGATTTAAGCGGAAAGAGTGAGCGAGAAAAAGAGAGAGAGAGAGAGAGAGAGAGAGAGAGAGAGAGAGAGAGAGAGAGAGGAGATGAGAGAGAGAGAGAGAGGAAGAGAGAGAGAGAAATTAGAATTATATATGTGTAAAAGAGATGGCTATAAAGAGGGCCGG
The DNA here is from genome assembly GCA_963210295.1 of Ophion ellenae. Taxonomy (NCBI): domain Eukaryota; kingdom Metazoa; phylum Arthropoda; class Insecta; order Hymenoptera; family Ichneumonidae; genus Ophion; species Ophion ellenae. The sequence goes on from OY723385.1 coordinate 31,678,803, forward strand.
AGAAAGAAAAAATCAGACAGAACTCGATAGTTGGGTATTGTTCGAACCAAGTGACAAATGCCAGAGCGATTGCTTATTGACTGCCGACAGAGCATCGTGCCGACCTCATTGAACAGCTTACACCGAGTTGAAATTTTTGAAAATATCCTTTTTTTCGTCGTATTCCAATAATATAACATTGCAAAAATATTAACTGAAAATTTTAGGTCGATCCGTTGAAAATTGAGGCAGCTGAGGTAGCTGAGGTAAATTTTTGAAAATATCGATTTTTTCATTGTATTCCGATAATATAACATTCCAAAAATATTATCTGAAAAGTTTTGGTCGATCCGTTGAAAATTGAGGTAGTTTATCGGTTGGTTCGGCGAAATTTAAACGCGTTTTTCTCAAATTACGTTTTCGAAATCGGTGACCACGACATCTAAAAAATTACGGCACCGATGAACCTTTCAAAATTTACAAGCTTCTTTGAGATATTGAAAAGTACTGCTTGAATGGAGGCATTTTTTTCTGGATGGATCGTTTTTTTTAACCAGCGAAAGTAAAGCGTTTGTTTCACCGAAAATCGATACTTTCTCTTTGAACTGTGGCGGTTTATCCACAAAATCAATATTTCATGGAATCTTTCGCCCAAGCACTAGATAGCTTTACCCAAAAACTAAATTCCGTTTGATTTTTTTATTTCGGATGACTTGTTTCCGAGCAGCAGTGGCCGCCGCGAAGGATGCATGACAAACAGCAATTTGCATAAACCACATGCAGACGGAACATTCATACATATTTATCAATAGAAAAATTGTAAAAAATACTTCAAACCATACTCTTTCATGTGAGCAAAAAAACATTTTAAACCTGCACACGTTACTCGATAAAAAATTTCACGAAAATTCTTTTGTTTTGCCATCACGAGCTCGGTGTAACCCATCAACAGCAATCGTTATCCGCCTTAGCGATGGTCCGACATCCGAGACATTGACCATCTGCCATTTCAGATCAACTTCTTTGGATTTAATCTCAATGTGGCAAGTTATATATATATATATATATATATATATATATATATATATATATATATATATATATATATATATATATATATATATATATATATATATATATATAATATTTGTATGTGTATATTCGGAAAGGTATTTTCAAGAACATTTGACTCCAAACGCCATCCTCGTAGTAATCTCTTGTCCTCATAGTCAACGTCATCAAAACCTCAATGTCTTTAAAAGCAACTATTGATTTAAAAGAATACAGACTGGACTTAAAAAGTCATAGGTTGACGTTACATTATAAAATCAATGCGACAATATTTTATCCTTGACACAAGATTTCTTACCCTCCCAGCAAGGTGGGAGGGTAAGAGGAGCGCAAAAAATGCGAGATGACATGAAACGTACACACAAACGATGTACTGATTCATTCCTCATTTCTTTGTTCACTCGAGAGAAAAGTGGTTGAATTGAGACGGGGAGAAAGCGAGGGAGGCGAGGGAGGGCACCCTCTGAGCTCGAGGCGAGCTGATGGATCTAATCAACATTCCTCCCTAATCACGCTCCCGCACTTCGCTTTCTCTCTCTCTCTCTCTCTCTCTCTCTCTCTCTCTCTCTCTTTCTCTTTCTTTTTCGGTCTCCCGCATCTTTCCGCTCTCTTTTTTTCCTCCGAATTCTCTTCGTTTTTCTCTGCTTCGTTCATCTGAGCTGTCTATGGATCGTAGAGTTTGGTGGAAGCGAATGCGTTTCTCGTCAGTCGAGGGAGACCTCGACGACACGATGACGCGTCCGTGCCCTACGGACTCTCATCTCCAGCATTCGTTTTAATTTCATCCACCGGATAAATTAGCCTCCCAAATGAACGCGAATCAAGCCAGAGAGAGAGAGAGAGAGAGAGAGAGAGAGAGAGAGAGAGAGAGAGAGAGAGAGAGAGAGAGAGAGAGAGAGAGAGAGAGAATGCGGCAGAGCATCACATACTGCTGAGGAGCTGAAAAACTCGTCGGTTGGTCGTAAGATTTACAGGATGTCTAATATTATGCGTAGGATTTACCCCCGTCCTTGTACACTGCGTTTCAACGGCGATGCTGCGGTTGCGGATTCACAACGCTCCTCCATTGCTTCCTTAATCGAAACGACGTGAACCTTTCGTTGCATGATTCTGCGTTTAGCGATCTACCCGATTATACTTTTCCTCTCGATATTAGAAAGCTGACGATGGCGAATTCTTTGCAGCTGGTTCAATAATCGGGAGATGAAGGGAATATTCCGTATATAAGGGAATCGCCACTCTTCCGGCGATTAGCGATAACGAGCCAGCTCCGTACACGTGCCAGCTTGGCACGGGAATCGAGTCGAGAATATGAGTGCAGAACCACTCATATTCTCTGCTGTGACGACAACGTGAACATCGGAAAGAGAGACAGAGAGAGAAAGAGAGAGAACTAATATCTCGATACCGACTACGTTCCCTGCTGCTTCCTCCGTCCCACCCACCCCCGACTAATTGGTTTCCCGTGTTGTCCCTGCGGCAGCTCCCTTGGGATAAGACTACCAGAGAGCTTCGTAACACCTTGGTGTATCGTATATACCATTGGTACACTACACCCTGCTATACCACCCGTTAACCCCCCCCCCCCCCCCTCTGGAGAGAGACGCACTCCGGCCTTTGCGACGTATCCGATGACATCACGTCGTCGGTTGTCTCTTCTCTACGCATATAATATGGTACTTCGTTACATGCAGAGAGAATGGTAGAGAGTGACGGAGAGGGAGGGGTGAGCTAACTGAAGGCTGGAACACACATGGACACCCTGCTGAAACATCAATACAAGCAACAAGAGCAAAATAACGCCTAACGATTGCCAAGAGAACGAGAGAGAGAGAGAGAGAGAGAGAGGGGAGTCTTATCGCGAACGAGCAATCGCATTAGTGCAGTAACAAACCCAAGTCGGCTGCGTCGGCGAAGAAAACACCGATGCCCCGCCGCTTTCATTAGCGAAAAATATAATTGAGGAACTCGTTTCGCGCATGGTAGCCTCGAGAATTCTGTGACTGTGGCGAATTGCCGAGAAAGAACGAACAATGGACTTCCAGCCGCTTGAGGAATTCATCAACGGACATTACGTGGCTTGCGGTGAAAAAGCATGAAAACTCAGTGACTCCGGTAATCTGTAATTTCCGAAAGAAATGCAGAGTTGTTTTCATTTTCGCACGTACCTATCGCCAATGCCTTTAGGCCAGTAACTTTGTAGTTAAAAAATGGGCAAGAATATTGTGAAAGAACGGTACTTTATGTTTTATTCAAAGTATTGTCCATCGCTAGCCACTACTTTTTCTCATCTTTCTGGCAGCATATGGTTATCGCTTCGGAAGAACGCTTCATCTTTTGAGGCTATCCACAAATCGACCCAATTTTTGGTATATTCGTGTGATGTGAAGTGCTATTCCGACAGGCTGTGCGTCTACGATTGAAATAAATGATAGTCAGAGGGAGCAATTTCTGGTGAATACCAGACATAGGGTGGTAGGGTAAAACTTCCCAATTGAATGTTTCCAAGTAGGTTTTGACCTATGTCTAACAAGCAGCATTTCACATGTGCAAGATCGGCGTTCAACGTTTCTCGACTTCAGTTCGTATGGAACCCAATTTCCCTACTTTTGAATCATTCCCAACGATTTTAAACTATGTGAAATTGCTTGTTGGGTCACTCCTAATCTAACTGCAAGTTCTTCTTGCGGTTGGCACGAATCTCCCTCCAATAACGCTTCCAATTCCGCGGCTTCGTGCACTTTCGGCCTTCCGCTACGTTCTTTGTCTTCGACCTCAAACTCACCGTTCTTAAACTTTTTAAACCACTCACGACAACTTCTCTCACTTAAAGCAATATCACCATATGCTTCTACAGGCAATCGATGCGTGCTCAGCTGTAGATTTCTTCAAATTAATGAAGTAAATCAAAAGTTCCCGCAAATGACGCATATTCGGCGCAAAGCTCGAAATGTTCACACGAAAAAAAGTATGTGATGCTGATACGAAATCGTTAATATTTCAAGGTTATGGTCTTGCCAGATGTCCAACCTTACGATATGACCTTTTATATCTGACAATTTCAACCATAACCCCCTGGTGGGGCCATCTTTTGTCAAACGGCGGAGACTTATTTGTACTCCCAATATATACCTACGTTGGACAAATCCGCGTCGTTGAAAGCAGAATCGGGACTCAAATTGGATGAGTGCACTTTGTCTCCTATCGGAAAGCGTGTTGAACAGACGAATCATTTTGGATAATCATCGACCGGTTGACCATTCGTAGCGAGCCCAACACCAAAATGCCATCAGCCGAACAGCTGCCACCGACGAAGCCTTGTGCGCAGGGAACGGGAGCGATAGCGCATTTTTATTCCCGTCTTGCACACGTTGGGGAGAGCAAAATCCAGTAACGTGTCGCATATTTTGATAGCGGTCCTGCCAAATTCCGGAGAAAGAGAGGAGAGCTATAACCGCCGCGATAGGGTACGGCGATGGTCCCTGGCGACGAGCGAATGACATAGGAAGCTCCTCGCCGTCGTATCTATACGCGTGTATAACGTATCCATATTTAATGCGAACAACGGCAAACTCTGCCGGATGCAAATTGTTATGAAAGCTTATAGTTGTATGCTCGAGCTTTCGGGAAGACCGCTTGTCTCACTCCCCGTTCCAACGGGATTTTCGATATACACGCTAGCTTTCTCTCCGAACGGAGATGCCATCAGGAATATTGGCTCTCCGACAAACACGCGTATACATCCACAGAAAGCTCTACCGGCGCGACTATGCATCCCCAAATGGATCCCACATGTGATGGAAGAAAAGAGGAAAAAAAAGTAGCTCGTGCGAAGCGACGAGGAACAAAAAAAAAAGAGAAGTCTCTTTCGTGCCAAGCTCGAAAACACTTTCCTCGTCGAGAGAGTCCTTCTACGGGCAGCCTGGAAAGAACGGGGAAATGTGGATGACGTGGGAGGCCGCAAGAGAAGAGGAGGGAAGGCTGATACGCGAGAGGAGGCTGTGAAAATATGAGTTTGTACATCTACACTGTCAGAGGGGAGAGTGAATTTTTGTCGCCTCAGAGCCATCAGATATTCGGGCCAGCGTGGTGTATCGGAGCTGGAAGAGGAATAAAAAAAAAAGACAGAAACCCAAAGCTCTTCGACCCCCAAGAAGATTGGAATCAACTACCAGCATATACGAGGCAATCCTCTCTTTCTCTCTCGCTTGACAGCTGGCAGGCAAAATCGCGGTGGTCGAGTGTCACACTCGACGAATCGACCACTCGCTTCTCGCTCCAGCTCTCTCTCTCTCTCTCTCTCTCTCTCTCTCTCTCTCTCTCTCTCTCTCTCTCTCTCTCTCTCTCCCTGGCTCTCTGTAACTCTCGCTCTGCATTCGGGCATGGCGCGAAGATGAAGAGTGACGCGCTCGTGTACGAAATCACTGCCCGTGGACTGTAGGCGAAATGCGTGCACGCAACCGGACCAATAACGATTGTCTGGCAAACGACAGGGCTTGATCCCCACCGTGCAACACGTGAAGACGTCTCGTGCCCGCCTTTATCGCTTGCAAGAAGTCAACGTACGAGGAAAGACTCACGAGTCAACGAATGTTGGGGAAAAACTTCGTACACGTGTGGTGAACGCACAGTGTGTCCATTATCGCGGATCCAGAGGGAGCATGACCGAATCGAGAGGGTGAAGAGCGAAAGAGAGAGACGGACTGGTGTGCGGTATATACGTCGCTAATTAGCGGAGTACCCTGGCACACAGTACGCGTCAACGGCATGTCCAGATAGCGTCGAACAGTCGTATTATCCGGGTGAGCCGGAGACCGTTTGATGGCGTTTGGTTATCGTGTGTGCCTTGTCGTGAAACGCACGCATAATGAGCGCATCAACGAGCTCATCTCCTCTGTGCAAACTGCAACCATGTAACGTGTCCATACACACGTACTACGTTTCCTCTCCCCCCCCCCCCCCCTCTCTCTCTCGCTCCCTCTCCCTCGCTCTCCTCCTATGTCTCTTTCCGCTGATGACGATTATAGTAATACTGCGGCTATAATAACAGAACACGTGTAATCATTGGCATTTCGAGAGCAACCTGGAGCATTATTATCATACATGGAAACCGTTATGCCACGCAATAACGCGGCTCTGCTGTCCAGGCCTAATGCGGTCGCCTCTTCGTCGTTGCATGTTCGACCACACTGAATCGGCACACACATATGACAGATCTTCCCTCAAGAATGCTACGGTTCTTACACACCGCAGTTGTACGAGGGAATGTACGCTTCGAAAATGTTGCTTGCAAAACTTATCGGTTCATCTTGATGCCTCGTAATTGAAAAGTAATCACAGTAATTATTCCAATAGCCTCCGATCGACTGACGTCATCCCGCCTAGTGAATGAAATTCGTGCCCTAACGGTGAAGCATGCCCTTGATTTTCTGCATAATTGAAGCTCCCGTTGAAGTCTTTGACACAATGGTGGTAAGAGCAATGAAAAGGTTTTTTTTTCGTCATCGGCGAGTCGAATGAAGGGAAAAAAGCTTGTCGACTTGTCAATTCTTCGATATTTCTTCAGCTCCTCGTATCTGTTTAGGGCAAGAGATGGAGAGAGCGAAAGCAAGGGATCTGGAGAACGGGCGGAGAGTGATCATCGTTACAAAACATCATCGCGCGTGTGGTACGAGTTCTCGCATGGAGTTTAGCACGCCTGTATCTGTTCCTTTCTTCGTTTCTTTCTTCTTTCCACATTCCCCCCTTTCTTGTGCACTTCTTTCTTCGCCCCATCTTCCCGTGGGCTTTTTATGCCTTATTCTCCAGGTTAGCGAGAGACAACGACAGGGACTCTCGCTCACCTCCTGGTCTGTGCGTCTGTCATTCCGGACACGCAACGAACCTCGCACACGCCAAGTCGTTATGCTATACCTACAGGCACTACTGCTGCGGCCGCCGCCACTGCTTCTCATCTCCTGTATGTGCTCATCCTGATGTTCAGTCTCTATTTCAACTCCTGCCACTCTATCTTACCTCGATATTGAACAAGCCATATCGATAACTGCAAAAAAATTCCACCGCGATTTTCATCCGCCAAGTGGACCACATCAGGTACACCTTTCCGTCCTACTCCTCTGACCAATGCATGGACCATAACGGGACCGCGTTACGAACGCATAATCTCCAAACAAACGAATCCCGAACGTGCCCGGAAAAAGTTCCACGCGGTCGTGGCTCTCGCAAATACGGCGGTTCTGTGGCTTTTCCAGATGTACGAGCGCGCGATTCCCGGTGAAATCACGCGACATAACGAGCCAGCCCGCGGAATTCCATGTGAATAAATCTGTGGCGCGGGAAGCGAAGCAAGCCGACCTCACTGGGTTGAATGGTGTGTAAGGAGAGGTCGTAAAACGTTAGCTCGAGTGAACGCTCGATGAACCGACGACGAGACGAGGAAGAAGAGAGGTCCATCCCATGGACCGGTATATGTATTTGTATGTGTGTATATATATACAATTCGAAGCGCGAATCGCCAGCAACGCCACTTCGGCTAACGGAAAGATACGGAATGGGACACAAGGACGACTTGATCACGCGGATGCGAAATGTGAATGGAAACGCGCGAGCATAGATGGCTACGTGTATGTGTGCGTGTGTGTGTGCGCGCGCGTGCGTGCGTGTGTGCAAACATATAAATATGGAAAGGGTAATTTGTAGTCCGTTATAGGTATATACCGTCCTTTTTTAAAATGAATCGCGGATTTTGGGAACAGAGTAATGTTCGAAATGATCTTTATACAAATGTGTTCACCAAAGGTGATTTCGAAACATTATAATGCACATAATGTTGAGTATGAGGACAATAGGAAACTATGAGGACAGCCCTGAAAGTCGAATATTGCTCAAATCACACCATTTGTATATGCGATACCGGTAAAAGTTTTCGATCACTTTGGATAATTGAAAAATTATATTAGAACAATATAATTAATTTCATAGAGCCATATAGTATCTTCGTAAAATAAGAAATAAAATGAATTTTATTATTCCAATATCATTTTGCAATTATCCAAAGTGATCGAAAATGTTGCTATTATCAAAAGTGATGGAATCCTTTTGACCGGTACTATAGGACATTAAACATCTTCCAGCATGACATTCCCTCCGCCATAATAAGCTTCGTGTATTTTCTGTTTAGGTTCTCTCTCTCTCTCTCTCTCTCTCTATCTCTTTCTCAAGTAGATGTAATTATCATATTACGATTAAGTTTACGACTGTTCTCAACGCGACGCCCAATTAAATCTGTATACCGCGTTATTTCAACCAGTCTCACGAGATAATAATAACGGGCCGCTCGTACATCCATATAGACTGCACTTTGTTTCATTTTACAGGGAAATAAAAAGTACTATATACACACTTTATGTAATTAGGGGGGGGGCGGGCTAGCGTTTAACCGACTGGGTACGACCACCCGTGGCTCGGCATTTCGCGTCTTTGGCGCCTGTCGTATTTGCAGTTTCGATGCTTCTTTACTTTGTCAAAGTTGCACGAGAAAAAAACAGAAGAAATGAAAAATAAGAGAAAAAAAGCGCGCGAACATCAAGACTGACGCGAGCAATGAGTAACGCGACGATCGGCACGGATACAGCGAACGGCGCGTTCGCAGACGCCCGCAATGTGTGTACGGCGTATTGCCAGAAAGGAAGAGAGAGAGAGAGAGAGAGAGAGAGAGAGAGAGAGAGAGAGAGAGTCGAGGGCGTTCGAGACGGAATTGGGGGACGCGAGCGCGTAGACGGTCGAGCGGATGCGTCGAGTGATGTACTTCCGGTTATTGAGCGCCGTCTGAAGGCTGCGAGAGAGGCTGCGTGCGTAGAGAGTCGTCGAACCAAACTATATGTATACACAGACACGTTTTTATATCTCTATGTACAGCGGTCGCTCGCGGGACGGGAAATTGTCAAAAAATTCGTGATGAGGTTATCGGATGTGTCAAAGGAATGCGAAAATCCAAAGAATAACGATCCATACTTTTTTCACCCTTCCGTCAACAATATTTTATTCCTATGTATTTCTACTAGTCAGTGGTTTACTTCTCACCATGCGTGAAACCATATCATGCACCTTGACGTTCGATTGAAGCGACTGGTGTTCGATAAATCGACTATATTCTCATTGGACCTTGTTCACAGCTCCAAATGCCCGATCCTCGGACAGTCCCCGACATCTAAAAACTAATTGAGTCTCTTTTGATGCGACCCACGAAACCAACGTCCAACCAGACCACTGAAATCCGGGATGCTAGTTTGGAAGACCTCGAAAATGGCCATTATATCGAATAAAATCGCTGAAGATTGGTCATAAGTTTGAAAGAAGGCAAGCAAAAGAAAAACAAAGAGGAAACGACTGTACGCTCAATTGTCGAACTCCCGAGTGCCGATTTCTTCTGGAAACACCGGAAAAGTCTTTGCGTCGCAAATACACAAGTATGCGTTCAGCACCTTTTCGGACCGAGGGAAACGTGTGCTGATTAAACAAGGACTCTTCGTCTCTCAAGAAATCACGTAGCTCGTTTTATTTTTATTTTTTTATTTTTTATTACCCGATATAGACTCGCGTATCATTTCGGATTCTCTGGCCCCACGATCGTAAAATTATTATGAGAATGTTACCGACTCGTGGCTCTTTATTATTCAATGTTTAAGGAACGATGAAAAAGAGAACGAGCGACAGAAAGAGGGAGAGAGAGAGAGGGTGTGCGGACAACCCAATTAAAGAGAAACGAGAATGGCGAAGCAAAGAGAACTCGCTTTATGTATTACGAAGCACCGGTTGCACGATGACCAGATACACTCACATATAAATATATAGATACATGAATATATATATACATGAACATATTTGCAATCATAGTGGTGTAATAATGGTCTAATAGACGCTGTGTAACGAAGATACATGTTGGATCGACCGTTGACCGACGGAAGGGCATAACTAACACAAGTCCCCGTGTACAGTGGACTCGGTTGCGCCATTATATTAAAAAATGTCTTTGTCGTCAACACGTGTCTTACTCGTGTGTATACGACATATGTACAGACCGTTGTGTGTGACTTTGTACTAGTAAAGGGGATAGAGCACACGATAGAAAATTGTTGTGCCAAGTACGCGATGACATTAAGCTTTCCGTTTGCGGATTTTTATCTTAATAATATCTCGTGCGTGTCTCTCGACTTGTCTTTCACTACGCTACATCGAGAGAATATATATATATACACAGGTGTTTATATATATTTATATATGTACGTAGATGAGGAGATACACCACAGCTCGGTGGCTACAGCGTTTATTCATGCGCTGCATTTCACGTGTTCCCCTGGGTTAAGGTGGCTACACAATTTTTAATCGTGAAACAAATACGATAATTTTTATCAATATTTTTACAAGGGTTGAAATGCTTCTTCAGTACTGGAATATTTTTCGGGCTTCTTCGAAAATGTACGGTCATTTTCAAAGAACGACAATAATGAGAATTGCGAAAGTGATGTTTCGCGATTTTAGCCGTACCGGAGATATTTTTATTTTATTTTTCTTTATGATTCTACGAAACAAGAATTTTACAGCAGTTCGAAGTTCAAGTAAATTTAGAAAAAAACGTTCGCATAACTGCGAACCGTTAGCTGTGTCGCACATCCCGGAAGAACTTGTATGCGATTCCGAAGGTGCAATATATTCGATATGAAATATGATAACGGATATATATACATATATATATTAGTCGAAATTCCGAGTTGTGCAACGCCCTTAAATATATATATATTGTAATTGTGTGCACATGAATGCCGAGTATATTTATAATAGCGTATGATGTGTATACGACGCGAATTCTCCTTGCGGTACCGTGTATGTGCGCGCGCGTTCGCGAGAGCAACGATTTCGACGTTAACTGTTCGTCAGCACGCATGTCGGTAGCCTGAATGGTTTATAATTGCGGCATTGTAGATATAGTACGAGATACAAAAGTGTTTCTTCCCGCGATGTTGCACCGACACTGCAGAGACAGTGTCCATACCAAGGAAGAGCGAGAGAGAGAAAGAGAGAGAGAGAGAGAGAGAGAGAGAGAGAGAGGGGTGGGAAAGAGCGGAAAACTGCAGTGCACGTCGTATGTGTATTACATTTTCTCGGCACCATCCAAGAATTACAAGCAGTCGTATTAAAAGCAAAAAAACTGACTCTGCAACCAACCCCCCCATCCGGCGTTTTTTAATTTTGATAAATAATTTGACGAAGTTTTTACTGGTTCTTTGTAAGTAATGCACCTTCGACTGTTCCCAAAACACCCCGCACTAAGCTCGCAAACCACCAAGATAAAAAGACACCCCCAAAACTTCCACATTCCAAATAACATTGACAAATAATTTGTACAAAATAGGAAAACTTTTTGGCCGTCGAGTGCATCTGCAAGGCCGACTGGAGCCAACTGCCCGCTCAAAATGATACGTGAAGGCACTATCGTCAGTAATTATAAGCAACAAAAAGAACGACGTGAAATTCGCATGAAGAATGAAATTTTCACACTTTCCGTTACGCGTTTCGTGAACATTGCAAGAGGGGGCCTTGAATAAAGGAATGCCTGTATACGTGTACGAATAATGATATACGTGCATATGCGTAGGAGGGCAACGGGGTGCACGAGTGTTCCATTTGAAACAGTGTCGGAGTGTGACGCCTCGTTTATAGGTAGTTTTCTACTCTACCATTTAATGCGCTCGCTTACGTAATGGCCATTGAGGACTCGCACGCAGTTTAATTCGTATACGGAGTCCCTACTCTCGGATAAGTACGTGGCTCCTGTGCGTTTTCTTTTCAAGTCGAATGCACGAGGTACAGGGCCTCATTGTTGCATACGTGCTACCCATACAATACGATAAATACGCACACACACGCAAGATGATTTTTAAGATAAAAACATGCAAGGATCTTCCTCACGAAAGCCACATGTCCCGATAGCCAACGTTACATAGATATGACGGGTTAAAAAATATGTACATATGTTTAATGAGAATCGTTCCGACTTGTTGGTTTTTGTGCACCAAATGACACGCTACTAAGGGTTGGCCACCGGTCATTAGGGAGGAAGGGCGGGGGGAGTGAGGGAAACCGAGCGTTTCGCGCCTTCGACGTCTTTCTCACTCGCTTCGTTCCCGCGAGACACTTTATTGTGTATATAATATATAATTTTTTTTCCCTCTCTTTGCTGTTTGCATTTCTATCAAACCATAACAGCGAGCATCCGGCCTCAACAATGCCGCTGCTGCTGCTGAGGCCTGAGGGTGCCATTACCGAGCCATTCTTTTTCCCCTGTGGATCGCGCATCACTATGAACGCACCGCACTTTCATTCCGTGCGTTCGCGCACACAGAGGAAAGTAAATATGCAGGTACACGCGCTTGGGTCGATCGATGGAGACGATAAATCGTTCGTTCGCACCATTTTCGAATTCTGACCCGTCATCTCAGAAAGCAAAAAATGTTGTTTCGTGTTCAGTCGAAAAATCGGATGGATTATTTCAAGGGAGGGAGAGGGAGATTGTTGTCCCTCGATCTTTTCGCAGTTGTTTAAGAAAACAAAAAATCCGTTCTCAAACAACCAGGACAAAGGCGAGCGAGACTTTCAGGTGAGTGAAAGAAAATTTATACTAGGAGAAATGAGGGACGAAAAATGGTTGAGTAATTAAGAGAGAACGTATAGTGAGCAGGGACAGGTCGAGTGCCCGCGACTCTGACGGAAAGGTGAATCGAGGAGAATCGCACCAAGGCATGGCTCGCTGCCTCTCTATATTCATATACCTACAATATAGTATATGTATAAATATATAAGTGTGCGATCGTCTAGCAGTCGTCGCCGCAGCATTAAGCGTTTATGAACGGATCTTAAGATACCATCTACCATCGATCTTTCGTGTGAGCAAAGCGAACGTCGAGTGTATTCTTGAGACTCTCTCGTTCATGGAACCGATCGTTCAACGCGATTTTGCTATCTCGATCGCGAGATCTATCTGTTCTTTCTTATATTCTTTCTCACTCTCATCGCGATCTTTTCATATCCTGTAGACGCGCGCGCGCGCTTGTGTGTGTGTGTGTGTGTGTGAGTGTATCATTCGCCATCTCTCGCTAGGCTACTCAATGTCTCACGTCAGAACGAATTGTCTATCGTGAGAGCAGTGATTGACCAAACGGTTGTTTTAGTTGTTTTTATTCCGTTTCGCAAGGGCCTATCGAAGGAAACGTTAATTGCACCAGGGCTACGCAAACATTGGAATAGCAAAGGTCACATTATTTCGGCATCCTTATCGAATTGATCAGTGATTATAACAAATCGGCTTTGAATCGACAATATAAAGGTCAGGGACTTGAGGCTCCATTGCCCTTCATCACTGAGGACCTCAAAGTCTAAGAATTGTCTAATTCACAATTATCGATTGGGAGACTGAGAATTTTTGTTTGAATTTTCTTTTTCGAACGCTTAGAGCAACCTTTTTTGTCACGGCAGTCGTTACTGTTAAACAACAATTCATCGAGCAATAAATCTAACGACGGATGATATATTATCATACGAGGTGGAGATTAACAAATCAATAATAAAGGCATTTTGGAAGGAATACCGTGAACTCGCGGTCGATCACTACCTGTATTGATGAATCGTTTGATTATATCCTACACTGTTCGATCGGTGAATCCTCTCGGCCCAACTTGGCTGATATCTCTTGCGCTGGAGGCACGTCTTCCCGCACAGGTTATACCTCTTCACTTTCACCCCTGCCCATGTTCGCTCGCATCACCGCGTAACTCGGACATTTGCATAGGCTAATGAATATGTTAAATCAATTTAACAAAACGAGCGCGAATGCTTTCCTCCCCCCCCCCCCCCCCCCCCCCACCGCTCCCGGTGGCCCCTTTACTCTCGCAGTACTACTTACACACACACTTACGAACGCGGTCTTTCTAAGTGGCCGCGGAGTGTGCGCGATCGCGCGAACCGCATACGCTAATAACTGGCTAGAAAGAGCGAGCGACAACAAGAAAGAGAAAGCGAGGGAAGGAGACAGAGAGCGCGCTAAGCTCACTCAGCTCGCACAAACAAAACGAGAGGTCTGTTATTATTGTAATTGCCGCGCGTGTAAAACCGCGTGTGGAAAATGAGCCTAATGTGACGTGTGTGCGGGCGGCAGCAATGCTGCTCTTTGCTACAGCAGTACACACCAAGCGAAAGAGCGAGAGAGAGAGAGAGAGAGAGAGAGAGAGAGAGAGAGAGAGAACTTTACAAACGCGCGTGCGTTCAGTTTGTTTCCCCATTCAAAAATCTCTTGTGCTCCGGCAATTTCGTAGTTGTCAATTCCTTCCACGTTCTCAGCACGAATACCTTTTTCATAGGCGAAAAAAATCACGCTTCATAATGACTTCGTGGAAAAACGAGCGAGTAAAAAGATGTAGATTGCGTGAAAATCATCGCGGATATTTGTATGAATGAATCGGGTTCATAATGAATATTAACGTTTTCTTAAGGAGGGACACCACTGTGACAGGTTAAAAAAAATTGATGTTTTTGTAGAATGTGTGAAAAAAAATCAAATTAACCCTTATTCGCCACACGGGTTGTTTGCAACCAATCACGACATTCGCAATTTTCATTTTTTTCGCAAATTTCATTTTTTTAACATACTCAAATCAAATAAGGGTTAACGTATTGAAAATTGACTGAGTTACAGACGATGTAGCGAGAGCAAGTCGCGCAACGATTTACGTACACTAAAACTTTCAATCGCGTTTTTCTCGAAACCACTTTCGTCGGCCTGGCCGGAATCAGAACTCTAGCTAAAATTGTTTTATAAAACGAAAATTTCCGTGATCTCAGTAGTTGTCTAGTACCTAACCATTCCTTTTTAATCTGGTATTTCTAGGTGTCCAACTATAAGTAAACATTTCGCCAAAATATTTTTTTTTGGTTTGAACATTCGCCATTTTTCTATTTTATTTTTTTCGAAACACGGCTGCGTACAACCAGAACTACATTTATATAGACTATACATTTTTTACTTTCATTTTTCAGACCAACCATTGTCAAATTATTGTTCCGGCCGTTGGACTACATTTTTTCATACCTCCATTATACCTTACTAACGTTGTTCATATTTAATTTTTCAAGTGAAACTATACACGAAATAAGATCAATGTATGCTTAATAACATAACCTTTTCCCAAATCCAAAATAAGTAATATAGAAAACAAAAAAAAATCGGAGAAAACTACTTTTTTCGGCCCATCACAGTGGCGTCCACCCGTAAACAATTGTTCATCGATTGAGCTTCGAACTTAGCGTCTTTTTTTTTTCGTAATCACAATTCAAGAATCAAAGATCACGAATATTTCGTATCACTAATGCCAATTTAAAAAATATTACGAACAAGTGTAATGATTGCGAAAAAAAAAAAATTACAGAAAGTCTCCAATTATGGCCGTAATGGTAACAAAATACTACAAGAGTAACCTATCGTTTTTATGCCGCAACAACAAATATTATCAATTCTATTCCAAAGATTTAATTTAATTTCTTACAATTTAATAAGTTTTTAAAAATTATCGTGAGCAAATGCACCGTGAATAGTCTGTAATTGTAATTTCCCAACAATAATTCTTCAAAATTTGTCGCTATATGAATTTAAGATAATTGTTAACAATTTAATAGATAGTTGTTTTTTATCATGAGATAGTTGTTAATTTTGAAATGTCCTAGTTATGTCATTTGATAAAGCGCGGTTCATATAGTCCTCGAAGCCTTCGTTGAGCGTTTAAAATTTCTTTTTCTTTTATTACCTCACGTTAATTGGTCAAGTTATCGGAGTATTATTTTAAATGTCCAACTCTCGAGAGTCATAGGCCACATAACGTGGCTACGGAGCATGTAATCTCTTGTCGGTCTCGTGCAAGACGCAACGTTTGCTTGATTCCGTCGGCGTAACATTCAGGGTGAATGGCGGGGGCATTATATTTAAGGCCCAGAGCGCTTCAGTCGACTCATGCAGATTCCATATCCAGTTGATTACGTCCTTCCCCTTTGCGGGAGCCCCGCCGCACTCTTTCGTCGTTACGAATCAAATCTTTGGATCCACCCCCCCCCCCCTTCCCGTTAGCCACATCTCTACCTTTTAATGACTTTAACGCGAGGGTTACGTATTACTCGATTACCAACGTCATAGGCGTCGCGTTTCGTGCACGATTTCCCGTAAAACTATATACATATACCTATATTTATACTCATGACAAAACTCTCGGTTAACGATGACGATGGAAAAAAAGGAAACGCAAAAAATTTATGTGCTCGCAAAATTCATGCAAACGAGGGAACGAAGTGATGACCGAGAGAAAAAACGACCGAGAAGTTCGTAGCAGCCGGGAGTCTCAACAGTCCGGTGGGTATGCAAAGCTTGTTTGTTTAATGAGGGTAGCGAATCTTGAAGTAATTCCGATGCCCTTTCCCTCTCTCCCTCTCGAACGATGCGTGCGCGAGTTCTTACCTCGAGGGACTTTCTCTGTATTGTATATATATATATCCTCCGTTTTCGACTTAAGAATAATTCTTATCGTATAAATCATACTATTCACACGCAAATGCGTTTACGAATTTACTGAGATCCATTTCCGATATTGGCACACTTTTTTATGAAAAAGCCTGTAGGCGTTATATCTGATAAAATTTCGGCCGTTTTTTTTCGCTCAAATAATGTATCAACATCACCAGAATAATATACAAAAAGGAATTAGGGGAGAGTGGGGTAAATAAGGACGCTGGGTAATTCCGGACACCTCTGTATTCGGTAGCTTACCCCCCCCCCCCCCCCCCCCCCCCCCCCCGCGCCGGCCTAATACACTGACGAGATTGCGTCCGTCATCTTTAGTGGACAGCAAGTTGATAGGACAGGCGGCTGCGCACGGGTTTGTAAGTAAGTTTTATTTACGATTTTAGTGATATTTGATGCAATTTTTCATAATTTTAAATGTTGTGTTTACGTAGATATATGCGTACAAACGAAATACTTTATTTGGTTCTAAACAGGGATTACATATAGCAGGAAAACCATAAGACAAGAAATAATACAACTAAACCTAACCTATAAGTTTTGATTGTTTAATTGTCGAAGTCAGTTTGGGTCAATTGTGGACATGCGGCGTGGGGTGATCCCGAACGTCCGAATTATTCCTAGACCTTTAGTCCTTCGACCGAACGTAAACTTAACAAGATTTTATTGTATTTCAGATGCCTCGAAAATATAAAAGAAAGACAGAATAAATGTAGCCTCGAAACTTAAAAAAAATGGCTGTAAGGAAGATAAAAAAACCAAGATTGAGTTTAAAAAAAAAGCCGAACAAAGTGATATTCTGAAAGCAATGCTGGTCAATCAAGTTGGGAAATATGAAGAAGATATTTACTGATCCGAAACGTATTGAGAAGCCAGAAGAATTAACGAGATGCAAGAAGAAGAGTCCGTATTCACTCGAATGGCATTAGGTAATTATGGACAGTAAATGTTTTTTTTAAATATTAATGTTCGTTAATTAATTACAAATGATGAATAATGTTGATCTCGTAAGGTAATGACCAAAGTTTAATAATTAATAAAAAAAAGACCGATTCATACTAATATTTTGACTTTTATTGAAGGATTTCTTTATGCGTCCGCAATGAGGTATCTCACTCTCCCCTACGCGCGAAATGTTTTTTTTTTTTAATGTTACGATTTGATCGTGCGCTCCAAAACGCACGAAAGAGCCTGGACGGTGAAAGTACCAATTTGGAGTCGTGTAGGGCGGTCGTGTACAAGCAATATACAACGATATAACAACTGAAAACATACTATCAAAACACCTTGGTAAGTACACGCAAAACTGAGATGAGAGCTTTAATTCCGTCTTGCGGAGGATAGCTCACAAATTAATTTTCGAAGTTTCAAGCGTTTTTCTTCAAACCACGTTTTCAAAATCGGGAGAACGCATAATTCGGGTAATTTTCATCCGATTGATTTGGAATTTCAACTATACCTTCTTGAATAGATTCTCTGAAGAAGTACACAGGCTTTGTACGATTGATCAACAATTCTCGTTTATATAAGCAAATGAACGCAATTTTTTCACAACATTTTTTTTTGATTATGCCATTTTGCAATAAAAAGCATATTTTTTAATAACCGTGTGTCCTTGTCTGGCAGAACTAATATATCTGACGAATTTTGTTTTGTTTTTGCTCTAGGTGCTAATTAATAAAAGTTTTGCATCCCCCCGCAGAGTGCCTAAAAAAGCTCTTACTGTAGCGACGGCCGAGACGTTAATTAGGATTTTGTTTTCTTATAAAAAAATCCCGAAAAAGTCTCACTTTTCGATGAGCCACATAGATGTAACGCCTTGAAGAAATGTCATCGAGTTACTTGAAACTAATACGCGACGCAGGCGGTGATAGGATGTACTTTTTTGTATCCGAATGAGCCTACGTGAAAATTGCTCATTGCTCGGTATGATGGGTATTCGAAAAATATGTTTATAATAATTCTTTGAGTTAAACAGAATTGTGTATGGTGCTGAAATAATAATAACTCTCGATGAATAGTTTCGGAAATTCGCTATACAATGTAATAAATTTTCCTGGCTCTTGAAAAAGTTCATTTTCCTCCACTTTGCCCCTTCCTCGTTCCCTCACTTTTGTTCTTGCATTATTTTTTGTTTCCTTCATTCATTCAACTCGCCATTTTATTAATTGCTAGTGCAGTCATTGTAGTTTTAGCATGATCGCAAAAATAAATATGCGAGCTTGACAGCTCCCGGTTATGAATTTGCCAACGAGCATTATCCGTGCGAGAATGTTATCGCGACATTTCATCAGGTATATCAGAACGCGCACGGGGCGTCGTAATCGTCATCGCGGTTGCAATAGCCGCTTTAATTCCCAGGGAAAACACAGTTTTCTGTCTGAGCAAACCGCGCGCTCCCATGTGCTCGTACAGGCACGTAAGCGCTGTGTACGTTATACGCTCGGGCTGACGCTTCTTCGAACGTGTACAAAGCTAGTTCACCGCTCGTTAATACGCTCTCCAATAAAACGCGGCGACAACGACGTCACCGCCCGAGAACTTTGTCGTCTGATCAACACGGTAGCTAACCCTCCGGCGCCTTCGGCTTTAACAATATATTACGACTTCGTGTCGTGACACCCAAAATCTTCGCACAGTTGTTCCCGCTGATGTTTTATTTTATCGGTCTTCCGTGCAATAAAACCAAAATCATTGGTGATAGCGCGCGAAAAAACTGAAATCGTAGCGACGAAAGAATGATACCCATTGCAATGGATCGATGCCTGCATCGATGTAGAAATCAATATCGAACAAGAATGCCGATTATAAATTCGGATTAGGCTAGATCTTACTAACGTTCCAGTATGAAATGTAATGGAAGAGGGGAATATCTTGAATTCGATAAATTCAAGATAAAAATAAGGATAAGATTATAATGCGTGGTTCCGGGATAAATTACAAATATTCTTATACTATACTGTATACACTCTTGATTGTGCGATGGGTAATTATTATGGCTGCGTTCCTTCTTAATGATTGTATTAACGGCCGATACGAAGATCGAAGAAGCAGTGGCAAACCGGGGACAAGTATTGAGCGTGGCCAACGCTGCTTGACATTAGAGATCGCCGCAATTGAACACCGACCACACAACTTTTAACCGGTGGTTAATTGTAACTTCATTTTTATTTCTGTTAAATGTATCGTTGCCAAAAGCCCCTGAATAATTGTAGGCCATCACATAACGCCTTTTTATAGGTATTTCGGTCCAACAAGTCGGCGCTTTATCTTTGTCGTTATCGTACACGTCCGGAAAATTGTTGCGGAAAAGGTCGACAAAGAGGGGCCCCGTTCGAATTCACTGTAGGGGTATAAAAACGATTGTGCTCGAGGAGTGAGAGAGACAGAGGAGAGAGAGAGAGAGAGAGAGAGAGAGAGAGAGAGAGAGAGAGAGAGAAGCATGTAGAAAAAAACGACGAGGGGATGTGAAAGAAAGATTAGGAGAAAGAGAGGAAAGGTTTGGCAATAAAGGTAACTCTTTGGTGTGGCACGTGCAGTGGCGAGCCTTATAGAGTAAAACTCTCTTGTGGGCAAACGAACGGACCACCTGTCTTTTCCTCTCCTCGATCTCTCCCCCCTACTCTTCTCTTCGCCGCTCCACGTCGCTTATAAACGTTTATGGCACGTTATAAAATTAATTTAACGCCCGATTACCGCGGCCTTGCTGGTCGTGCCAATCCTCGTGCATTCTGATGCTCTTTCGACACTACGGCGCTTCCAACTTACCCTAAGAACAGTCTTTCTCTCCCCAAGCATGTTCCTCGGTTTTATACCAACATCGATTTCATTAATCCCGACTCGTGCACTCGTTAAGAATCATCGCTTACATTCAATTCGCTATAGCTATCGCTCGAGACAATTTGTCCACATGGTTCGAGTTTTTTAAATAAAATTCATTTTCGATTAAAAAGCGAATTTGTCCATCAAGCCGGATCTTAATTTCAGCATACTGTAATGACAAATGTGAGAGTGAGAAAAAAAAAGAATTTCGCTGTGAAGAATGACTGTCGAGTCTCGACTTCCTGCGACGATGGGAATGCGACGCGAAGCATTCGCATAATATACAATAAAGGTACTCGCGGCTCTTGGACACGCCACGATGATCGAGATCTTTATTATATTGGTGCTCAAGCTAGTATTTAATATATATATATATATACACATAAATGTGTGCGTGTGAGTTCTCTCTCGCTCTCAAGTCTAGTGCACGTTGTAAACATAAAACTCAGCAGTGTGCTGCCCGTATATACGCCGCTAATGAAAAATGCATCGAGGTAATTGAACCAGACTTTATTATCGCGCTTTGTACGTGCTCCACCGCGGGCTATATAGAGAAGTACTAGATATGGATAGTTCGCATATTTAAAAAAAACTCCTTATATTTATTCATATGAATAGAGGAAAGAAAAAAATTAACGAGGGCGCGATCATTTTCACGGTGAGAAAACGTTTAGTGAAAATGTTCTTACTTATTTCATATAATTGCGTAAATACTGAAAAAATTGATAGCGGAGACCTTGAATTTCGAAACGGATATGAGTTGAAATTTTCGAGACACCTCCCTTTCGCCACCTACGTAATATATTTCCTGATATGATTATTTTTCCTCTACCATGCCAACCAATTTAAATACACGGCAAAAAAGTTGATATTCCCAATTAAAGTGTGTTTACAATTGAAGGTAGTCTGACATTTAAAAAACCGAAAATGCAGCATTCAAATCGCGTTAAAAAAAACCAAAAGAAACGAGAAGCAGCGAAGTTTTTAGCCCATGGCTACGAACCATTCGCTTTCATCAGTGAGATCATCCAAATAAGCGCTCGGGGAAAGGGATTAACGAGTTTTTAATGAACACTAGCCCCGCGTCGCCGTCGTTGTCCTCGTCGTCGAAGTATCAGCTGAGCCGAACCAAGGAACGAAACACCTGCCTGAAGAACTCTCGCTCTCTTTCCCTCTCTCGCACCCCGATTCAGATCTTATCCCATCGTGCACGGGGCTAATCGAGGTCGTGCGCGCCCCCACCCCTTTTACCTTGCCCCGTCGCTTCGACGTTTCGATTCTCTCCCACCCATGCCAAAATTGATTTTTCCTGCGCTCTTTTATTTCTCATAATAATAATAATAATAATAATAATAATAATGATAACAATAAAACGCAGGGGGCGGGGCAGTTACGCGCAACCCTGGAGGAACACCACGAAACCTGCTCGTATTATCGCGTGTCAGACTCAAGCCAAACGATTATTGTCCTAACTAAACGAGTCCTCACTAATTTGTCATCGATGTTTTGTACGAGTCTAATATAGATATGGCATTCCTTTTTCTTTTTTTCGTCCTTGCGTGCGACGGTAGAGTGGGGGTATTCTATGTTTTACTACTTTTTATACAGAGACCTCGTACACGATCTTTTCCAACACGCGGGGTCGAGACGTGGGGTGAAAAAAAATAAACTAATAAAGCAATTCCGAGCTCGGTGGACGCTCAACACGATTGTAAATATACGTTCGAGTACTTGTATGGCTAATTGTAAAAGTGTCAGAAAGAAAATTCCCCGTACAGAAATTGGTTGGGAAATCCCCAGATCCTACTACAGGTCTATAGGAATTTGATATGAATGCCGTCAAACCAAGTGGATTCCACGCTATTTTCCAATTGACGTCGTTTGAGAATGTTTGATTTGAAAATATCAACCGGAATTTGTTAGAACTCCTAAAAATCATCCATTCGTGATTCTGAGCACAAATTTGTTGAGGATCCTGAGATGCACGGACTATAGGAATATAGGCATTTGTTAGGGACACTGCACATAGGAAGTCTTCATGGAGATCCAATTGGTTTCTGCACTGTTCCCCGACGAACGTCGTTTGAGAATTCCCACCACGTTTAAATCGAAATATGTGAAAAAAAAAGTCACGAGAAAAGACTCGGCGTCTTTGAAACATAACCTGCCTGCTTCGCAAGTGTGTACGTGTGTGCTGATATTATGTCAAAGTGCGCTAAAATAAATGACAAACGATGATTGCAGTGAATTTTCGGTAAGGTGATTTAAATAGATTTTTAAGATATACTTGTTAAAGAGGTTTATACTTTTTTAAACATAATATTTATACTTTTATAAGATCCACTCATTTTGCACATCTATATATTTCATGTAGAAAATTCAAGGTATACAATGCGATGGGATCCATCGAGAATCATATCGGATTCTGTTCGATGATGTGGAAATCTTTGAGGATTCAAATTACATTCAATGTACGACCGTGACGTTTTAGTATGTTTTATATACTATCAGGAATTGGGGACAAGTATAAGAATCGAATTAGACCCCGAAGACAATTTTCGCCTGGGTCTGGGTATATTTTTTCGTGCCTTATAAAAGTATGAACAGCGTAAAAAATTATATTATTTTTTTCCAATTTAAAAAAGCTTTCTGTTTGAGAATCGTACGCTCTCGTCAATCAATATTTTCTCATTTTTTTTTCTTCAATAAGGACCCTCACTAGTCCTGGTGAAGAAAAGGGGACAGAACGACCTTACACGGATATTTCGTGCTGCTTCGAACAACTTCATATCCCTCGTAGAAGCGTCACGCGATAATAACAGGTCCTTCTTCGACTTCTTCCTGTACCTTGGAGCTGTCGCGGTGGCGAGAGATTCGTCGACAAAAAGTCGGGAACGCGCGACGCGTCAATCGGTCGCCCTCTTTTCAGCTGGTAGGAAAAGGTACAAAAAGCTGGCAGCGAAAGAGGGAGGGAGAGAATTGACTACACACATCGTAGCTAAGGAGTCGCGGTGAGAAGACGAGAGAGTAGACCGGCTCGTTTGTCGAAAATTGGAACGTTTCCGGGTGTCCGTTTATATACGAGAAATAGAGACGAAAAGGGACTGCCTGTCGGGGGACTTACACTTGAACACTTTTTTTCTAACCCATCAACGAGCGGGCGTAATGCCTTTTTCGAGTTACATTCGTAAATGGCCAAATGCGAAATGAATATACGACAAGGTAATTCTAGGTCTTTGAGTTGACGACGCACGCGCCTCCTCCGTCATATACGGGCTGCTTGCGACCACAAAATATGGGGCTCGATCCCCTCCTCGACCATTATTATTTATTGACCACAACGGGGAATCAAAGATCCGGACACGGTCGTTAAAAAAAGGTCGAAACAGGGCGTATCGAAATTTGTATCTGAAATCGAACATTATTATTATCGTCTTATAAATCGTCGTGTAAACTCTGTTGTTTAACGTGGTTTTTTTTTGTCTTTATTTTGCCCCTTCGACATGTTCTCTCCCTTCTGAATACAATTAGCCCCCGTCAACATTTATATTACGAAATTTGTAAGAGATTTATCATAATAATTGTCACGTGTGCGCGCGGCCGACTTATCATTTGTGATAGCAGCACATTTTTCTCTCTCCTCGTGCAAAAGTAATGTAACCGTGTAATATACGAAAATGGATAGATCCAAACGGGAAGGAAAGTCTATGTGTCTGCAACGCGTACACGTTTCCACCTGTCATGTGTCGAGCTCGTGTCTCGCAAAATTAAGTAAATCAGTTCGGCACGTTTCAAGTCGGTTTCGCGAGAGAAGCGAGCGAGAGAGCGATAAAGAGACAAGCGCAGACAGATTTTGGCTTATACGGAAAGTCTGTGGGCTCTTCGATCTTTCTTCGGAAAAACTTGTAAACGAGAAAGGTCCATCGTTATTTTTTTTTCGTTCCGGCAACTTTTCGATGCAATCGCAGCAATTATTTCGAGCAAAAATCAAATTTGCTTTCTAACTACATTTCAAACGATTCACCGAAATATTACACAAATAGAAAAGGTGCTTTTCTGTAAATATCGTCTAGATAAATTTGATGTGAACAATGAATATACTACTCAAGTAAAATGGAATAAGGATTCGGGCTCGAATAGAGAACGATACGTAAAAGGTCAAGGATTCTGTGCAGTTGTAAGAACTTTTAAAAAACGATACAGTACTTGGTTGAAAAACAAAGTGAAATTCTTGATCAAACGTTAAGGCAGTACTGTAGTCTAGAAATTTGAAAAAAAATCATCTTTTGGTATTTTCTTAAAGTACAGCCTTAAGAATATGTCGAGGAAAGAACACTCTACAAGACAGAGATCGCCGATTAATATAACGCAAGTATTATGCACCATTATACCTCTTAGATAGTTGCCGTTGTCTCAAATTGTACTTAAAACTTTAAACGCGTTCCTTTCCAAACTATTTTTTTCAAACTGGTTGACATAAAATCTCGAGTTCTATTCAACGAATTGACTTTAAATTTTGTATAGACCTTCAGTGTATATCCCTCTATCGTCCCTACCTCGGACATTGCGAAATGATTATTATTAATATTAAAAAAAACTAACTTTGAAAAAAATCGGGCGAAAAAAGAACTTTTTTCAAATTCTCTTTGGTACCGGCGATAATGACATTCTTAATGGTCAGAAAAATTGGTTTCATTTCTGTTTCCGATGAATAGGATTGGAATCACGTCAACCGCCTGGAACCTTTTTTGTTCACGGCTATATTTACAGGCCCATAACCTATTCAATTTTTATAGTTTGTGCACAATTTTTTTCCCGTAAGTTCTTGAAACATCAATAAAAAGACTGTCAAAATATGATAGGTAAAAAATATATTTCTTTAACAGGCCCTCAAAAACACCGAAAATTTGGGCCTCTAGAGTAGAATACCCCGTTAAGGCGCACATTTTTATCCTTATACATGAAATTGAATATCGTCCCTTTTTGTGAACAAGAATTCAACCCAAATTGAGGTAAGATTAATTCTTTCGGTGTACAATTTCCGAATGCAAATGCAACGATACCGTTGACCGGCAACAAAAAGATGAGGATCCCAGAAAGAGACAGGGCGAGAGAGGGTGCAAAGATTGTAATTCGATCTTTCTCGTGGCTTAGTAATGTTCGAGTATCCGAAACGGGTGAATACGACTATCCTCACGCTCGATGCTCACGATGCAGAACTCGAAAAGAGCGAAAGACAGAGAGAAAAAAGAACCATTTCGTTCCGAGAAATAAGACGATGAACGAAAAGTGTATAACTGCTCGTTCACTCGCCCCTTGCATTCACCCTGAGGTCCCACTTCGTTGCCGCACTCGAAAAGTCGAAACACTCGGTCGCACCGCGGGGTTCTTGCGATGTGTGTGTCCTTACAGGAGAATAAAAATCTCAGCTCCTCGGAGAGTCGGCGCGAGGAGGAGAGCTGCTTTGAAGGCTGCGAAGGAAGCGTAATCCGAGACGAACCGACGAATGTGCGGGGACCAACGAAAGCGTCGATGAGACGTTCTCATCGTCTCTCTATCCAACGTT
>OY723385.1:31709856-31817356 GCA_963210295.1 Ophion ellenae
GTTTGCCCTAGCGGTGCTTAAGCATCGTTTTGCCTGATAAGGAGAGCATATTATTTTCGAGCCATACTGGATGAAAAACGGCCACGATGGACGCGTGCGTAATACCCAAAGTAAAACGGAGCCCCCCTCCCCTTCTGCCATTGCCGCCGCACCGTGTACCATCGGAGTTCCGAAGAGAAAAGAACCCTGAGGATGGCACGGGACCAGCCGCAGTTCGTACAAATATTATGCTCAAACAGTCCGAAACATCAAACAACCAGGCTGATAACGAGGCCGTATACGTGTGGCTATTCTTTAAAACGGCAAAACATAAGAAGCGCCATTGAACGTTCAACGTGATCTTAAGCATCGGTTAAGTCCTTTTGTGTGTCAGCCGTTGATCTATAGAAGGTACCCACCGTATATGGGCCATAGTTTGCGGGGTAAATATCCGAGTATATATGTCTCGTTATTTGTATACGTATGGGCTGTTTCCCGGGCCCTGCAACGCGCAAGCAACGGGAATGCTATATACCTCATGATGTCGGGAAAACAACACAACATGGGGCTTCCGTTTCTAGCGGGGTGGAAAAAAATGGGGCGACGCACATACGACATTTCCGAAGTTTGTTCAGGAAACGATGGTACGTAATATACGTTAAGAATGGTGGGTCCTGGTTAGAGAAAGATCTAAAGAGAGAAAGGGAGAGAGGGGGAGGGGGAGAGAGAAAGAAAAGAGTGATGAAAATAAAGCCACCTCCGGAATAGAGCTACCTGAGCCAAAAAAACTGAGGTAAATCAATTTAAACGGCAAAACGCGCCAAGGTTTCCCAAGTGGCACCAGCAGCGCAGAAGCTTGCCCCATGCGCGAGTATCTGTATATGTACTGCGAGCCTTGTGCCCTTTTTGCGTTCTCGATGGGGCCCCTAACTTCAAAACGGAAGAACTATAAAGGTATACGAGCTCTTGATCCCCAAAGGCTGAATTTGCAAAGAAAGCAACTGTCTATACAAGCTTTCCTTCACGATCCATCCATCCCCTTCTTGCTTCCAACGCATGCACATGTGTGTGTTCAGGGTTTTGGGCAACACATGCAGCCGACACAAACGGTGCAATTGGTGATTCAGGGATTCTCAAATTACCCTCGAACTTCGGAATATTCAGTGAGAATTCGTGCTGTCGTATCGGAGGACCTAAAGACCTATGGCTATCGATAATAACATCAATGGAAGACCGAACTCCAGTCTGTCATCATTAGGGCGAAAAAATACACCATTAAAAAAAATTGATAAACACTCGCGAGAACTTGCGAAGAAAGTAGTTCGACATACGAAGGTGGTTTCCCAGACAGCTTGAAATGTGTGTCACCCTTATCGTCCCCAAAGCTGCGCAGGGTCACGTGGCGTCGAGCAAATTGGTTGAATTGCGCAGTCGTCGGCGTTCGAACGAATAAACGCTTTTCGAGTGCCTGCTCTGACAAATTTCATCCGCCGCGAATGATATTAAGCTTGCCAAATCCCATCGGACGTTGAACCAAAAGCGGGTCTCGAGGAGCGAGTGAAAGGGAAGCAGGCAAACATAGTGGGAGCAACGAGACACACACACAGAGAGAGAGAGAGAGAGAGGGAGAGAGAGAGAGAGAGAGAGAGAGAGAGAGAGGCGAGACCGGAGTAACCCCATAGCGCATTGCGGGTTAACCGTATGAATATGAGATTGGACGATATGATTATTCATACGCATTCGAGGGTGATGGCTAGTTGACAGCCGCTGCTTCTATCGCTGCTCTTACAATGCTCTTCTTGCTGCGATCGCACCGCTCTTCCTGCCGGGCCCATCATTGGGAAAGACCAAAGCGAGCCCGAGAACTTCCCCGGGTTCTTTCCAGGTCTGCTCGAGCCCGCACGCTTTACGTCCACGCGTTTACCCTCTCACTCTTTCGTGTTGCTTTGATACCCTCATCTCTCTCTCTCTCTCTCTCTCTCTCTCTCTCTCTCTCTCTCTCTCTCTCTCTCGTTTTGCTGCACACGTACGAATGCTCGGCAATGTATTCGTTGTGTCTGGCGTGCTCGCCCAGTGGCCCGAAGGCTTCTGCCCCGATGGTTTGCCCGCTGGGCCATGGCGGTTTTTGGGGCTGTGCAAGCCAAACGCGCTGCCAAGACGACACCATGCGGCGAGACAAGAGGGAGAGGCAAGAGACAGGCAGAATTTGCTATGGGCATCACAGGGAAGAGGTCGGAACAGAGCGAGTGAGAAAGAGGGAGAGAGAGAGAGAGAGAAAGAGACAGGCATTGGAGATTGCTCAGAAAAGACCCCAAGATTGAGAACGTTTCACGCGCGCGAACCCGCAACATTTGGAGCTCCACAGCCTGGCCACAGCCGTTTCTCCGATTACGTTCTTCCTTTTCTTCTCTCTTTCTCCTATTTGCTCCCTATCTTCCTTTCTCATTTCCGACCAAAAGTCATCCTACAGGCACCGCGGACTCACGTTCATCTTGCACCAGGATTCTACGAAATCAACGATCGGAATTAACGGCCAACTGACAGACGGATCGCGCAACGTTTACAAGCCCCGAAACTTTCTCATCCACACCATTGCGGTGATTATCTTCGAGGCAATTCTGTGTGGCGCGTGTATACTACGAATAAGTATCGAGAGATGGCTAGGGCTCAGTGTGTGCCGGCAAAAGATCATCCTGGACGTACGTTCGCCCACAGATCTTGAAATTAGGGCACTTGGTGGTTGTCGTCAATTTTCAAATAACGGGCTACATCTACCTAGGTGGGTCAAAAAATTGCATTTCAAGAAAATATTTTGATTTGATGGTATCACCTTTTAGCTATACACCATGGAAATTTCAATAAAATGTTCCTGAAATTGAGTGAGCTACAGCTTCTAAGAGTCGGCCGGACGAACGGTAGCAGCACCATACTTCAAACTTCAAACGCATTTTTCTCGAAACACTGCTTTCAAAGTCGGGGGACATGATATCTGGAGAACCACTTGATGGATTGTTTCCAAATTTACAGAACATACGATGAGAAATATTAAGAGGTCGTTAACGATCTCGCTTTTTCGAAATCGATCTTCATTCGTGAATATTTACGTAAAAATTACGACTTTTTTCATAGATTTTGTATGCTCAAGTTTGAAATCGTCGCCACGTTTTTGAAAAAATGATTTAAAAAATCGACGATCGTCAACGACTCGTATTTATTGTTAACTTGAATAACCCGTTTGATTTTTATATTTCAGATGGACCGTTCAAGCTGGAGTAACAACCGCCGAATGCTGTGAAAAAATGTCATCATCTGCTGGCGGCCATGTTTATGTTGTTTTAAGGCCCTCAATATATGTACCTTTGTGTTTAAAAAAATGCATTTCTTTTTCACCAACCGTTGCCCAGAAAAGTAGATGTCTAGGTAGATGTAGCTTCTTAACGAACCTCCTGCGCTGATTCTCCGAGAGCGCAAAATCGTTGGTGTTTGCTCCTATGACTCTTGAAGCTTAACACGGTTGGAAAAACTGATCGCAGCAGTAGAAGCACATCGTTACCTGCTCCTACTGGCATGACTCGAGTGTGAACATCATCCGAATCTTAGAGTTAAGCGGTTGTTGAGCTATAAACCGAAACCTCAGCAGGTCTGTAAGTGACAAATCCCAGCCGTCCCAATATGCCATCGATTTGTACAAGACCGAAGCAGCATTCACATTGTATTCAAGTGCAACGGTCACCGTCATCAACATTTGATTTTCCATTTACAATTCATCAATCGAATCACTCAGATGGAACGAAAACTTACGCGGATCAATTAAATCCATTCTGTTCCCGTTGCGCATAGAACAACGTGCGGCAACTCCACGGGGGCTGGACATGGGGGAGCGTGGAAAAAAATACGGCGGGAAGGGAGGGGCTGACGAGTGTGGCGCCATTGAACACTGGTATACAAGCAGGGTGTGCGTAGCCTGATACTCTCTTTCTTTCTTAGGTTTTGGGTACTGGTAAAACTTGTGTTGAATCAAGTTCTCTCTCTCTCTCTCTCTCTCTCTCTCTCCTTCTCTATCCCTCGTATTATTATATCGATAATGAAATTTGATGATATTGTTCATTTCGCGGGATTCCCCTCCGCATGTGGGAGCCTTGGCCATTGTCAAAAAATCAAACCGCGCCAGCTCACACCGGCTACTCTTCTCCCTTATACACTCACTCTCATATTCATTCACGCACGCATATATACAGGGCGCACGCTTTCATCCGCACCATTCTCTCGCTCGGTTACTTTTACATTATTATTACGGCCTGAGGACGTCGATCCGGTCATTGTACACACGCACACGCACATGTATACCACGTTTATTCGTGACAATGTATGTAACGCAAAACGCTCTTTGGTTGGATTAGGTTGCTCGGTGGCACGCCGGCGTATAGCCGCGGAGCGTGCACGATATTTAATCCTCGCGTTTGCACGTACACGCATATATACACACCCAAATATGTATGTAGTTTTGTTACGAGAAACTTGCACTGGTCTGTCGCGAATCGCACATGCGTGAAATCTCTTGCTTGTTGCTTTTTGTAATCTCGTTGAGTGATCCGAAGCGACCGAACCTTCAACGCACACGCTCTACAAAACCGTGTCTATCGCATAAAAGGCGCAATAAGTATCCTCGCGGCGATCGCGATTTCGTTGATCCACGATCAAGCTCGTTAACTCGAAACGCCGATACGCAATGAACAAATTTCACAATGGTACGTAATGAATATTGCTCATGAACGGTAAGAATCCCGACGAGGTACAATTGTCGTTTTGTTCAATGCTAATCGGTCACGATCATACGGGTTCACTAGGAAAATAGTAAAAAATCAAACAGGAGGACAAATATTTTTAGTGGATATAGGAAGTAATTGTTCGTCGTTGGAAAATGTGGTTTTCTTTGCACAGGATTTTACGTTACTTTCGCGTTTCATGGGTCGGTAGTCCTTGCCGCGTCGCGAATTCATTTGGAAACATTGCGAAAGGAGGATTTTGAGATTTAATGCAGTATTCTAGGCTAGAAGTTCACGAAAAAACGATTTTTTGGAATTTTCTTCAAGTATAGACTCTTATGTTCACGAAAGAAATTTTGAAATTCCCAACATGTACTTTAACCCACGAGACCAGTGTAGGATCGTCCGGTCGGAGCTACGAATTCCAGAAGCTGATAAGGAAGCTAGAACTGCTCGCAGGGAAGAACGAGCTTTAGAAAATCATCATTTCGAAGTCGAGGAAGGCATACTTTACGAGGAAGAAATAACTGATCAATATAACGTAATCATAACATGCCATTATACCACTTAGATAGTTGCGGTTATTTGAAATTGTACTCAAAACTGTAAATGCGTTTTTCTCGAAACTACTTTTTCCAACCTGGTTGACATAAAATCTCGAGTTCTATGCAACAGATTGACTTCAAATTTAGTATGTACCTTCAGTATGTATCCCTTTATCGTCCCTACCTCGGGCATTGCGGAATTATTATTATTATTACTCTTTTAAGAAATTTGAAAACTGAACAAAGCCAAAAATTAACTTTCTTCGGGCAGTCGCATTCAATTTTTTTTTCTCTCTTTGGTACTTGCCCTAATGACTTTCTTATTCATCAAGAAGATTGCATTCATTTCTCTTTTAAACGAATGGGAGGCAGCTTCGAAATCACGTCAACCGCCTTAACTTTTTTTCATGGCCATATTTAGAGGCCCATAACTTTTTCATTTTTTTTAATACAAAGATCTTTTTCTTATTTCCGGAAACAGCAATAATGAGACTGAAAAAAATGACCGTCAAAATCCATTCTTTTTTTTATCAAGCGCGAAAAAACACCTGAAAATTAGACCTCTGGACTGCCTTAATCTTTATGATCGGATTTTGAGGCCCTAGGAGGACGAATGTAACATTACGGAAAACGAATTCTGTCCGGCATTTCTCATGATGAGAGATTCCACAAATGAAAGTATATATTCCTGGCGGGCTGTCAATTTTATACACGAATACGGCGAAAATTTTCCCAGCGCCGATTCACCGGAAGTTAGACTTCGTGAAACGAAAATAAAAGACAAAATGTAACATCACCATTGATAAATAATAACATGAATTTGTTGAGTTAAAAAAGGAGTTACAGGAGCATTAGTAAATAAAATGAGAGAGAACGAATAAAAATTGTTGAACAAAAGATCCAATTGGTTCTGACTCTTGATTTGACTATTATCACGACGATGGCTTGGTTCATTCGTACATCCGATGGTTTCTTTGCCTTTTTTTGTCTCTATACAACGGGGCAAATGTTTGTTGATTCGCGAAGAAGCGCCACTGGGTTGGTGGACGATAAGAGCGCGCGCGCGCATGAAGCTTCCGCGAAGTGAGAGAGCGCCAGATATGAAAGTAAAAATGTTGCGTCGCCGCCACCCCGGTTTGTTTTCGCATCCCCGGAGGCTGCGAGACGAGAGCTCGCTCGTAGTCTGCCGCCGCAACGGAATACGTACGCACACACACATATGCGTTCGTATGATTCTCCTGACATCTGCGAGTCTCTCCCTCTCTCTCTCTCTCTCTCTCTCGCTCTCTCTCTCTCTCTCTCTCTCTCTCTCTCTCTCTCTCTCCCTCTCCCTGTCTCACACCTCGCAGTATGCGGGCCATATATTGGAAGATTTCCTTTTTTCTCTTCGCTTTACAATCCGATATTTTCGTACATTTGTACAAAAAAGATTGATCGGAAGAATGGGGCCTCGCTTTATTATTCAATTGTTCCCGCTCGTACGAAAATTGGCCGATAACCTTTTATGCTCTTAATCTTCGCTTTTTTATTTTTTTAGGACGGCGTTTTCTTCTTGTGTGGTCGCGGATTCTATATGGTCCATTATAAATAAACAAGCACGGCATAAGGAAGACTTAAATCGCGTGATGATAATCGCAAGATCCAAATAATTTATGATCAATGAAACGAGTCTATAAATGCGCAGGAAGAAAGGTTGATTCTACACTAAACTCGCATTAAAACGGTGTATTCAAAGTGCTTACGACCCGAAACGCTTCGAAGCCGCGAAAGATATTTGAAAAAAGTGGTATTTATATGAACGGAGCATTCGCACGCGAAGAAAGTCGCCTCGCGTCGTTTATCGTCGTTAAATCTCGGTCTTCCATGGAAATATGATCATCAAAGACTTTGAGGACCGTCCTCGTAGTTATTCCTGTACTCACCATTACGTAAACCGCAATGCTATAAAATTGGCGTTGGGTAAATGTAAGCATATTCATATAAAGGTCATTTCGAGGACCTCCCTGTCCTGGGAAACAGCGATTCGTTTATATACGTGTGGATATATACTATAACAATCCCGGTGACTCGCTCTTTTTTCGATCGAAAATGGGTGTACGTTGCCCACCGATGTTATTGGGATTCAGTTCGCGTACGGTAATGTTCATCTCTTTCTATCCTCAGCGGCAGATGCTCGCGCATTCTGTATACTTACTGTCTGAGGGGCGCATCTACACAACCTAATACACGCGTTAAGGCAGTAGTCTGCTTTACAGGCTTCAAAAAATCGATTTGAAGAAGAGGAAGGATTATTGTATGGCCCGGGGATAGCTGATTAACATCTGATTAGTGTAAGTATCCAAAAACTTATATTTTTTTGGACCGAAAACTTTAAAGCCCGTTTTCTCGAGTTTTCATTTTCACAAGTTTTAGAAAACGGTGCCGCCGATAGCAAAAACAATATATGTCCG
Organism: Ophion ellenae; assembly: GCA_963210295.1. NCBI lineage: Eukaryota > Metazoa > Arthropoda > Insecta > Hymenoptera > Ichneumonidae > Ophion > Ophion ellenae. The sequence goes on from OY723385.1 coordinate 31,717,597, forward strand.
ATCGAAAAAAATCAAAGTGATCTAGCTTCAGTATTAAATTATCTTCTATTTGAACGAAAAAAGTTGGACAAAAGTACTATTTAAATTACTTGTTTTGCAACTTAAAGTGAATTTTTTTTTTTCAAAAAAGGGAATTTTTTTTTTAAACTTCGACAAATTTTGGATTTTCATCATTTCTTCGGTATTTTTTAGTTCATATGGAAAAGGAACTTGTAAAAACTAAAAAAAAAATTGGTTCGACTGTTTCAGATGCATCGCACGACCTCCATCACCGGCACCGATTTACAAGTGCAGACTCCAGGCGCCCCAGAAAAATCGTTACAACTTTGAAAATTTTCAATATTTTTTAATAATAAAAATTGTTTTTTAAAGCTTGAATATAATACACTATCGTCTCAAAATTTCGTTTACCACAATCATTTCCTTCCCTTTCAAAAAAATTGCTGAAAAAACGCTTTTTTTCGGCTTCTAAAGCAGACTACTGCCTTAACGCTCTGTGCGAACTCCTACGTACGGCGAGAGAGAACCATGTAAAAAAGCGTGTAGGTACATAGAAAAGTAAACAAAGCCGCAACACTGAGACGAGTTTGAAAAAGTAAAAGCAATCTTCTTTCAGCTGGCGTTGATGCGAGAACGGTGGAAAAAAGGGAAAAAATTGAAATCGTGATCTTTATTGCCGAGATCGTAGAAATTGAAGATATTGATGCGATGTGAATTTATTTTTTTTGAAAAGTGCAGGGTACCTACATAAAGTAAAGGGTGTCTCAAAATGACCTGAAGTTTTTATTTTTCAATAGAACCTATTATTTATTTGAAAAGTACAAATATTTTTATTTTAATACTAGATAGAAACATGGAGGTTATAAATGGCCCCCTCCTCCCGATTTGCAAAACTACACTCTTTTGACGAAATTTTCAATAACATTTCGGCATAATTGCGGATGAATTTCATTAAGGTACGTCAACTTGCTTCCTTGAGCTCTGGAATGGTCTGTGGATCATTGGCATACACTTTCCCTTTCCGAATATCCCGAAGAAAGAAGCACAATGGCGTCAAATCGCATTATCTTGGTGGCCAATTCACATCGCCGCGGTGCGAGATAACACGACCATGAAACTTCGTCTGCAATAACTGCATTGTTTCGCTCTCGATATGGCAGGTTGCAAAATTGTCACAATTTTTGCAGTGAATTTTCACAATTTCTATGCGTTACTCGATCGTGTAATTCTCCCTGACTGAACTCCAATACTTCCAGATGCCAGTTGTCAAAGATTAGTACTCTATGTTCGCCACAGAAACTTCGCCACAGACGCGCAATTAAAAATGTCAGGTCACTTTGAGACGCCTTTTATAAGTAGGTCAAAGAAAATGTGTGACCGGCTGAAAATAGTAGGCTTAGTAATGAGCAAATTGTCCAAAATTAATTCGGAATGATACATCTATTTCGAAATCCCTTCCATAAGGGATAAATCCACTTTGGTCGACTCTGTTAGACTGGCGATGAACTGCTATCGGCAATAATGTGAGAGACTAGACTGCTCATATAATTAATAGATTGCACAAAGTTAGACTTAACCAGACGCGAAATTGATTCCTAATGCAGTCGAGTGGCTATTGGGAGAAAGAGCGAGAGAGAGAGAGAGAGAGTTTGAAAAGAAACACTTGTAAAACTACCCAACTGGAAATTTGGCTACGGGGCAGACTAGGGCCGTATCCGGCCTGCCGTATTCCGTACCACGGCACTTTACAGGCCGCCGTATCAGGGCTTTAACAGGCGTGAAACGCTTTTTGCATCCGGCCCTGATGCGGAAGCCGGTTACGGACCTGATCAGTATATCTTTGGAAGCTCTGTTGACTGTAATGTCTGAAATGACAAATAAAAACAATCCAAAAATTATTAATAAAAAAATTCTGTTAGTATTTTTTGTTTCCATATGCCTTATTGATGTTCCTGCCTATACGATAATTAAATTAAAACGTATCGTAATTTTATTCGGAATTACAACCTCAGACCGATTGACCCTTGGCATCAAAACATACACGTACAAATGTCCTTATCGCCAAGGTGTCATTCGTGAGTTCTATTAGGCTCACCTTAAGCGCAACATGTTATTATGAAGATACATCGCATTGTACCAGTTTGCTCGATGTAATCGCATGTCAAAACTTTTCCATGACGAGACACATACTCATCTGATCGTCGGATCTTAACTTTACCCTGCTCCACCAGGATCTCAGAGAGCGCTCGAGGGACAAAGAGAGAGACGAGACGATTACAAAAGAATCCTGTTTCCACAGTCCAAGTTTGAATCTCGTATTGTTACGTCATTATTCGTGTCCTCGTATCCCGCTCATGTGCGCCAAGTTTCGAGGGGTGCGCAGCCTCGAAAACGACGAAAACGAACCTCGTTTTTCCCCTTGTCAAATTTTGACCCTAAAATTCGTAACATCCGGTGGAATACTTAACTTACATTTTCACTTCGAGAAGTGAACAAACCGTACTCTAATTTTAAAGGGGAGGGAGGCGAGATGGTTCTTTTAATTGCGGATAAGGAATCTGTTTTTTTTTAAATTCAATTACTGCTAGAACTGGCACCATGTATATTTTCTGATATAAATCACAAGTATTTTCATTCCGACCAATCCAATGAAATGTTAGTCCTTGCCGGTGAGCTGAGGCGGCAGGACATTCGAAACTCATGCGTAATACTCCGAAAATGTACATGTTGCATTTGAGTGGATTTTATTGGCTTTCTCGGCTGGTTCATTAACGCGGCGTATTGCCTAAAGCCTCGAGGGAATCATCATCATCATCATCATCATCGTGTACATCCGCTTGCTCCTCCTTGCACTTTTCGCGTCGCGACAATATACTCGGTCTCCCTTCTTCGAACGCCTCGGTATACAGCCGAAAAGTCTGTCACATGATTCGTCCGTCACGGACTGGCTCGCGGGGTAGCTGGTCGCATCAGTCACCCATCTGGCACTTTGTCGGTCCATCGAACCGTGTGTCTGTGTCTTCTATTCGCTACTATGAATGTCAATCTCTCTCCCGCTCGCTTTCTCTCACTCTCTCCGTCTCTCTATTCCATTTGGCCATAGTAACGACAATACGTGCTACATTTCCAAATGTTCTGGAGGGTGCATAACCAACCAGAGGGTTGGGAATGGAGCAAGAGATGCAGTGAGGAGCAACGCCGAGATAAAGCAAGCTTTAGGGCGAGAGAGAGAGACAGAGAGAGAGAGAGAGAGAGAGAGAGACCGAGGATTCTCCACTGCGGACTGACGGCTGTCCAACTTTTGTGCTCCCCATGAAAATTGACTTTCAAATCCCTGGTCTCGGAACCTCCGAGCATATCCCTATTCTCGTCTCTTCTACACTCCGATCGCGCATCGTCCCGTTAAACATTTTGCTTTTATCCCAAGTGTAATTCACGAGATTGCCCCCCCCCCCCCCCCCCCACCACGACGTTGCGTGAAATCCCGAATTTGTGTCACCGCAAAAATCCCTCGACACACTCAACCTTATAGCTCCAATGACTATATGTACGTGTATAATATGGAATAAGAGTATCGCGCGCAAAGACGACAAATATTTCCATGTTATAGGGGAAGGCGAGGATGGTCGGGTTATGTTCAACAAATCATTAAAAAGATAGGTATACCTGACAAGTGGTGATAGTCGATATGTATCGTCGGTGCGTAAACGAGTGTCCATAAATCGATCGATTTTCAGCTCGCGTTCCATTTACGTATGTGATGTAAGCCACGTAAAACTCGATCACGTTTCGCTGACATGGCCCAGAAAACAACGGAATATAGCCCACCTGTTCAAACAGCATGTCCATCGCTGTTTTAAACTTCTTTTCGCTTCCTTCCACCCTTCTTTAACCCGCTCCTTCCTCATGCCGGGCCCACGTCTTTCTCGTCTTTCATTAAGATCGACTCGAATCGCCACGGGTTTCCTCGGTACGTTCTCTACTTCTGCCGCGTGCATGACACAACGAGGAATCAGTCATGCACCGCATTCTACAAATTACATTGAGGAAAAATTCTTATCGAACGCGACAGGACAAACTCGCGATGAAAAAACCAGGAGACTTCTCAGAACTCGAGTCATTCTTCTTTACTTAAACTGAGGTGGATATGATTCGAACTTATCGACAAATGAAATGATTTAGCAACGCGTACTTGAGACGTCCGCAACAAATGAATTAACATATGGCTGTCGCGGGATTATGAAAGTTCGGGAAGATTCTTTGGTTTCATTCGCGTTTTAATAAGAGGGTTTTCGAATCGGAAGGTCCTAACTGAAGTTCTAAGACTATAGAGGAACGAGCACAAGTCGAGCGCGTTCTTAGCTCGCTCACGGTTGCAGTCAATTGGTGTTATTAGATTCGCACCCCTCGTAGCGCAAAGCCCGAAGAATCTCGAGCACCCCCTCGAGCCCCTCTCTTCTCCTCCTGTCACCGCACGATGAGGGTCTCGTCCAACGGGCTCGCTCGTAACGCGTAACCCACTGTTACAGGGTGTGTATACGTGCGTGATGGCTGGCGGTAAATTTCATTCGAGGAATTATCATGATTGAATCAGCAGCCGCAATCGTGTGAGAGTCTCCCGGTTAGATACAGGAGAGCGCGCGGGTGTGCAAATCCACCCTTCGGTGTATATATGTGCGCCCTCTCAATGCCACACCGACCAGAAAATAGCACGACAAGTGAAACATTTCGCGAAACCAGTTCCAACCTCATACACGTGATTATCCAAAAAAGTACACCCTGTTGCCGTGCTGTCGGATCCAAAAATCGACCGCCAGACGAACGAAAAATTTCACGTACTTTGCGACATACGTAACACGGAACGAGGGAGAATATCGTATCGAGAATCTTCAATTTAGGGGATGAGTCTAGTAAGCCGAGTTATCGTTTTCCAAAATGCCCTGGAAGGATCTTGGAAAAACGTTGGAGAGTCAAAATTGATCGATTTAACAACGTAGTCGTTTACCTGTTCCGAGTGAATTTCATCAATTCTACATTTCCAATGTCAACCTCCCAACTCCCAAAGTCCTACCTCACGAAGCCCTCCAAACTGAAATGAACCTCGTTGATGGTTGAGGCGTTACATCTGAGTGGAAAAAAATGTTTGACCTTTTTTTTCATTGCCTTCAGTTGTGTTCCAATATCACAAGAATAATATACAGAAGGAATACGCGATTAAAAAAAATGTATTTCCTTTTTAGAGCTCATTGTCCGAAGCGCCGCTGAGCGTTCCGAAACGCACGAAACGATGAAAGTAGCAATTTGGTGTCGTTTAGTCCAGTCGATGTACAAAAAGTATACAACGACCTGACAACTGGAGACCTATTATCATAATGCTTCCGTAGGTACACGCAGCATTCAAATCAGGGCTTCATTTTTGTCGTTTCTCTCAAGAAGGACACACGATTTTCACGGCTTAAAAAAAAACTCTCGCTTTTATAAACAAATGTGGACCGATTTTTTAGCGAACAAAAAAAATTATTCAAATTGATGCCATTTTGCAAGAAACCCATATTTTAAAATAATCGTGTCTACTTTTCTAGCAAAACTAAAATAAATTACTAAAATTTCTTTTTTATTCTACGGTCTAATCCATACAAGTTCGACGTCCTCCCACAGAGCGCCTGAAAATCGCTCTTAGTGTATATGCAACTGAGTCACCTTTTTGTATTCTCCTTCATACATTTCTCTTTGTATTTGTTAACACAAGCAGAATCGACTCTCTAAACCGCATGTTAATTGCTTTTTTAGTACTAAACAAAATTCCCACAAAAGTCTTATTTTTCGGTGAGCCACATAGATGTAACGCCTTAAGACTCGGCAAAAGTATAATCGTAAACTTCGTATACTTTTGCTCTTCAACCAAATCTATAGACATTGAATATGTTGAAAAGCGGCGAGAATAAAGGAAATGACAGCGAGAATGGGAGCTTGAAAATGAAGAAAAAAATATATATATATATATAGATTTCGATAAAACGCAATATTTGCATAAAATATATCGCTCGATTTTCGCGCATCTCGTATACACGTGTGTACATTTTTATTCATATATATATATATATATATATATATATATATATATATATATATATATATATATATATATATATATATATATACACACATACGTGTGTGTCTGTGTGTGCAAGCGCAATAGTTGTAACACCGAACGAGTAGCCCCCGCGCTCGGCAGGTCAGTGAAAGTGATTTATACTCGGTCGTGTCACGGCCAACTTGATACAGTTACAACCCCGCTAACTCACCTCCGTATATCCTCGCATGCTTTACTACCTCCTGTACACGCGGCGAAGTGCGAAAGAGACAACAGACTCGATGGAACTAGAAAGAAGGAGAGAGCGAGACACGAATTTGGACGATTCACGACGACCACGGTCACCGTTTCTCGCGATCATAGGTATTGACAAACATCCATAAATTTGGGGAATACCGGTAGCGAGGTATCACCGCGAACGTGCATGATCAGAAGCAATTTCGTGATGCAAGGGACCGCGAAACAACGGCCAGTACCTCTCGTTTGTTTTGCTTGTTCAACCGATTTTTTCCTGTCGATCAATCGAATCGAAAACGTCTAAAATCGGTATTGTCGTAGGAGATTCGGTATGACTATGAGATTGTTGCGGGCTGGGGATTTTTTTATATGAGTCTCGAAGAGATCGTCGCGGAAATGGTGAGGGAAAACCGGAAACCCAAGAAGCTTGAAGACCCCCGATACGGGGAACATTGGCGGCTGTTCAAAGACATCCCACGAGATTTTACCTTCGTAAGTGCAATAAATCAGCGGCAACTTTTCTACAATACAGATATGGTTTTCATTAAAAATCAAGGTATGCACGCAAACATTACACGACGTCGGAACAGTTGAAGTGGGGGCGGAAGGCGGGGATGCTTGATAAGCGTCGAACCTTTTCTCACCATGCGCTGCTGCCGGCAATTTCTAAGAGCGCGTTTGCTCTTCAGGTAATGTAACGAGAAACAATGAAAGCAATTGTTGGATCGTCGGGTGAAGGAAGGAAGACGGCAAAACAAGGATAGAAATAAGCCGACTCGCAGTGGATCTCAACCTCTCATCCGTCCTTTTTTGCCGGTCTCTCTCTCTCTCTCTCTCTCTCTCTCTCTCTCTCTTTCTCTCTCTATCTCTTTTTCTCTCTCACATCTCTCGTCCTACCACGTGATAATTTTATATCGGTAAAACTGTGGTCCAGATCGCCCTGGGCTGGACCGAATGGAGTGTATATGTGTTCCTGCTGGCGGGGCGGTTTCTCGTTCGTTTTTCTTTCGCTCTCGGTCTCCAGCTTCAACCGCGACGCGGTAGTCGCGCTTGTACCACGCGGGGGAACACAATCGCTCGTACGCATTTCACGGCGGGGACTTTCATGTCGCCGCCAAGACGAAGGTACAGAGAACGTGAGACAGAGACACAAAGAGAGAGAGAGAGAGAGAGAGAGAGAGAGAGAGAGAGAGAGAGAGAGAGAGAGAGAGAGAGAGAGAAAGGGAGAGAGAGAGAGAAGGACATGTGTGGTTGGTGCAAGGGCGAGAGAAGAAGAAATAACTGAGAATGCAGGGTAAGAGAGAAAGAGGAAGAGGGAGGGGGAGACTCTAAGAGTGGGCGGCGAACGCCGGTAGCTTTATTTCGATCGTACCGTGCGGTCATAATAAGAATGTCAGTGAGCAAATTGCAATTATAACGCTGCTACATGGAAACTTGTACGAAGAAAAGGCCGAGAGCAACGTTCCCATCTCGTAGCGTTAAATTATATTGTTACTACGGCTCGTCAGGAAAATCGTCAACGATCATCGGTGAAAAAAAGGCCGACCGTAAAATGAGAAAAACATAATTATATGGACTATCCTCCCCCCTTAATAATTTAGCTGAACACAAGTGGTTCCCCACATATGTAGGGTGTTTGGATTTATGCGGCTATAAGCATCGATCGCGGATTTTTGACACCTCGCGAATTTCACTTGTGCCTCAGGATTAACGTTTTGACACGAAGAACTTTTATAACAATGACATTTCATTGTTTTCATTCCGTCGGGAATGCAAAGTTCGATCTAGAAGTATCGAAAGAGATTGCGCATTGGCCACCGATTAAAATATCTTATCGATCCATTGTTCGATGGGAAAAAGTGTTTTTGACAAAAGTCGACGAATCATTCGATCCTTATCACGAACCTTGATCGCGACATATTTTCGTTTGCTCTCTCACTCTTGCAGTACGAGAAAACTGCAATGAGCGATAAGAAAAATGTTCGCTCTTTGATCAAAATTGTCGATAAGAATGAGGAACACGATATTTTCTGGGATACCGCGCGTGGCATCCATATATATATATATATATACATATAACTTGTTCGAAGTTACGTTGCACACGAGCACGCAAGAGTTCCCCGCAGTATCTTGCCGGTAGACTCGGAGGTCGATTGAACCCGCGACTGCCGCGAGATAGATAAAAAAAAAAGGAAAAAGCTTTCGCCATATATATTTTGTTATGTTTGCAGTGATTATCGAATTCATCGATACTATCGATGAATTCAAACTCCCTCGCTCTTCCGCTTAGCAAGACGATCGTGTCGATATTTATATATATATATATATATATATATATACACACATTGTCGACGAGTGTGTATATAAACATACATGGACACGCGGGCAAAAACGTTTAGGGTTTGGCTTCCGCAAACACGCAAGAGGGGTGATTTTTTTCCGTCGCCACGGTGCTCTTCAAAAAAGTTTCCGATACTCTTCACAGGAGATTCTCGAGCAAAAGAGAGGGAGAGAGAGAGACAGGACCGTTTAGATTACGGGGTTGAAAAGTTGTAGAGCGGCGACTTGCTTGCAAAAAGGGCGAGGGAGATAGAGGGTGGGGGTTGAAGAGGGGTTGGACAAGTCACCAAAGAGCACACAATACACGAGTGCTGTACCGTGTGCTAAAAGTACGAGCGTTATCCATACACACATACCCAACACAGAGGGAAGAAGAGGGGAAGGAGGGGTGCGGTATGAGCCACAGCACCCCCGATAACGCACAATGGGACCACCCCGTGAAAAAAGAAACGACGAACAACCGCCACCGCCAATGTTCTCTTCCACGCGCCGCGCCATCCCCTCTGTCATCTGGTGGTGACTTCTGTAAACACGACGTCTAGCAGCGGCGTTTCAACTCCCCGCCGAAAAATCGGGCGAGGATGTGTGACCGGAAGGCCGCTCAGCGACCTCCATTGATGCACCGAAAAATGTACCCCCGGTGTGATGCGTCCAAATCATGAGAATTCCCCTTGCTCTCTTCGCGTCCGGGAGTATCCCTAAGTGCTCGAGTTTCAGACCCAAAAGGTGAGAAAAAGAATGGAAAAAGTCTTACGATTTGCTAAACAAGTCGAGAGGAGCATCTCAATCTTCGGTTCGCATTGGCAGAGTATTTCGAACATATGTTTGGTTCAATTGAGCGCTGTTTCTTGTGGTAACTTTGTGAACTGTGGTGGAATTTCAACGTCAATTACCGCAGTTGAAGAGTCTACTTTGCCAAGAGATCCCAACGGAGTCGGACAAATTACGCTACGCTGCCTAAAATTCAATATATTACACTAATATTAGTCCAAACATTCTACGTCACATAACGGACAATTTAATATAATCGTATAAATCATATTGTGAAATGGACGCGAACGAAACACACCAAACTGCCAAAATGTATTAATTTTTCTCGCCAACGAACGCAAATGCAAATTTTCTTGCTAACGAATGCAAACCTCGCTAGATTGCCTGTTCATTTGATTTTTATTTTCTCGAAAACGATACAGCTGAACTTCTATAAATTCATACGACTAAGCATAAAATAGATAACCCTACAAAATGATTATCGAGCATACATCGATCCTATTACTGGAGACAAAAAGGATTGAATATTAAACGCTAATTTTGATTATATTTGATGTTTCCCAAGCTCCAAAATAATGTGAAAAAAGGCGTACATATGGAGAACACATGCTGCTGAAGTTTGCATCGTTGGAATACAACGACTTTTCTTCTTTATTCTCCATTTTTATTGTTATCCAAAATCATTTTCGATAGCTTTAGGTCTCAGGTCTCATGAGGATCTCAAAAAAGGTTGCCGCAGCTTTGTTCTGCCAAAAAAGGCAATTAAAGAAAAATGATTTTCATTGCGTGCTAACGTTGCAAACTTCGATATCATGAGAACTCGTATTACTGCGAGGGTAGGACGAGTCGAGCAATCGGCAAAACGTGTTAAATCGAATATTGGCACGAATTTTCTCGATGCTCTTGATGCTTGATTACAGCTAGAGCTTGTATTCGGAATTACTCATCTATACAGACGTAGAAATGCTACTCGTTTCATCGGCGTATTAGCCGAAACAAGTCCCTTTCACTTTCAACCCCTCGATATATGCTGATATTACTGATCACACAACCGCAATAGCAGCGAATGGGATCGCGAGCGCAACGTTAACGCTCTCCGGAAAATAGACCAGAACACGTGGCCCGCGTCCACGCGTCCGTCACGCTTGCAAACTACCGGCCAATTTGCGTTTCCGTAATTTCTTACACGACAATGCCAGAATACCCGCTGCACACCCTTCTTACCCACTCGTATGGACCATGTTTACGCCGGCTTGAACAAGATATTTAAACAAAAAAACAATGATTAAATGCGATTCTTTAGCTACATCTTTCGAAATTCGTACAAGGAATATGAAAGCCTTCTTCATGGAAGATAGAATAGCAAATGGTTAAAAATACTTCATCATCATCCATTATTTATTGTAACGTAATTTCATTGCCTCACGCATGTCGATTTTTCTTATGTGTTTATTATAAATTATTTTAATTATCTAAAAAACCATCGATATTTCTCGCTTGCAAAAAACGGTATTTCTATAAAATATCACAATTTATCGAACAATATCGATCCTTCTTAATTATCCACTATGAAATATGTATATATCCTCACGAATATCAATTTTCAGATCTATTGAATTTTTTTTAATTCAGTTTGAGGACCTGCCTTCAACGTTGCGTGAAAAAAACTCTTTTCCGTAAACCGAATCATACACCGTTCGTAATATATGAAACAACGATTAATCTAAAAAAGCACATAAATTTATCGAGTTTCGAAGTGTTGAAGGAAAAAGTAATTCCCGAAAGGAATCTTTCGGTGATCTGCCCTAAGAATCAATGAGGGAACGTGTCGAACGTTCTTCAGCTCTCTTTCTCTATACCTAGCTAGGCCTACAGGCCGGACTATTGTAATAAGATTGAATTCGGTATGGGGACTAAAACGAAGAGTCGAAAGGTAAAAGGGACGGAACTGGCGATTTCGACACAATAGTGAATCCCAGCGGGAGACGCATCCCTTTCAGCAAGGGACAGGTTACCTGTAAATGTATATGCACATACATACATACATATACTGGATATACCTTGGGTACGACATAGCTTTTGGAAATCTTTCTGAGAATTTTTCTAGCTCCAACAATGCTCGGGGACATTGGCAAGACGATATTCCTAGTTCCGATGTTTCCACGTCGATTTAGGCTGATGGGAATATGGTCGTCGTCTTTGCACCGTACCTCGAGGTCGACAGGAAGAATAGACGGTGGCGGAGATTTTCAAAATCGACGAGATAGAAGAGGGAAAGAAAAAGAGAGAGGGAGTAAAAGACGACGAAGATCGTGGCAATACGGTTGTCTGACAATTTTGACAATGGAATTAGCTTCTCTTGGGGAAATGCGGTTAAGAAAATTGAAAGGACTAGCGCAAACGGAAGCACGAGCGGTAGGCGAGCGTTCGGGCATTCGGTCAATTCGGCTATCGAATTCCTGGTCATTTTTTTTCCGTGTGGCCACAGAAATTTCAAATACATAAACGTTAGTCTTGTCGGTGCTTGGGTTGAGCGAGTGTTTTGACGTATCATCAACACCACGAGAGAGCTTCGAGTGGTTATAACACGTCACGGAAAAAAAAAATCATCACTGCGGTCCGGCGCAACCGGACGAACCAATTGATAGCGGAATTGAGCGAATCCTCGAGGTCAGGCTATATGTCACTGTTCGAGAAAAGAACAGATAGAGAGATAGTGATGATACATCTGTAAACAAATGTATTCCAATGAAAGAAAATTAATTAAAGACGAGTCAAAGTCGCGTCGCAAATTTCTGCCGAATGTGCTCCCAATGGAAAATTTAATTCAATTGAATCGTTCGCGATACTACAAGAATCCTATAGGGAAGACCCGGGCATAGTGAACAGCCCAGGCGAAGCGAATACCTCCACGGGCAAACGCTGCGCGTAGTGGGAGGTATTCGCTTTGCCTGGGCTGTTTACTATGCCCGGGTCTACCCTACACTGAAAAATGGATGTCTTTAATATTTATTGTTGATTCGTAAAAATGATTCCATAAAGACGTTATTAAGCTTCTCTGTATCGAATAAATAAACTTAATCAGGACATTTGATAACGAAAAGTCGCCGGATTCATTTGATATTAACAATATTATTAATCCCTTTTCTACGTACTACGCGGACACATGTCCTCGATATAATTCGAATAATGGTCTAAAAATAATCAAAGCGATAGGATAGAATCGGATAGGAAGCTCTCGAACGCGAAAGGAAAGTCTCAAAACGAAATCTGGCCAAAGGGAGTAGGTAAAGAAGGTTCTGCATTTTTTTCCTCCTCCACCTCTCTCGCTCTCTTTCTTTTTTTATTTCTAGTGTACTCGCCGCCCCATAAGAGTAACAGAGTACGCGACTTTTTTTTTATTCAAGCAGAGTATCACAAAGAGGGAGTGAGAGAGAATGAATAGTACGTTTATGTAGTCGAGAATAGTATTATAGTAAACGATGTGAATGCCTGGAACGGATTAAAAGCGCGCATTTTCTCGCTCGCTCGCTCTTTCATGAAGCGAGAGAGGATCATTTGAATGAGTAATACTACACCTCGCGCTAACCCACCCACACTTCTGTAAAAGTCCCCATCCAACAAGGGAGAAGCAGCAGCTTTAGCTTTGTTTGATACGACGCATTGTACTCGCTGCCACCGGTTCACTTTATACTATCCATGCACGTACATATACCCGTGCGAGAGGTAGAATGGGACGTCGAGGCAAAATGGACCAGCCCGTGTTCCAACAAAGTACCTTCGTTCGCGTCGTTCATATTTATTTTTCGTTCACGTATGTCTCATTGAACATTGAGAATTGTGTAACTTTTTTTGCCAATTTATGAAGAAGAAATATATTATGGGTGGGAAGAAATGACTAAATGACTTGGCAAAATGTACGGTTTATATTTGAATTATTATTTCATAGAAAACATTGTTTAAAATTATTCAGTCATGTTTTATATGTACGTACGTAAATGTTTTGTACATTGACCCAAATCCTGCGAGGTCCTAACCGAAAAAAGGACGAGCCGGTAACATCGTAATTTGGGTAGCTAATTAAACGATCAAAAATACAGATTTTATGACAGAAAAAGAGATTGGAATATTTTCGTGCATATTCTACGATGTATACTGTTCTCTGCGATTAGTGAAGGAAAAAAGTAACTGTTCTTCGTCCGAAACAGAACTGTGAAGATATTTCCCCAAAATGTCCAACTATTTACTTGTGACCGCGTATGTCTCCTTCCAAATCGGCGAAACTATCTTTCATTCCCGTCGTTGTTCCATTTCCCCCCGTTCTTCCACTACATCAAGGTAGTATATACGGGAGAAGCAACCCTGCCTCGGAGTTCTGCTCCCAGATTTGTACCTAGGTATGCGGTCTATACCTGCGAATGTACGAAACGACTGAAAGGAATTCTTCTCATCCTCTCCCTTCGTCTTTCTCTCTTGCTCTGAACCGAAAATTGTACTATAATGCGAGGGGATTGAGAACGCAAGGACAATGGCACAAATAGCGAGTAAGAGAGAGAGAGAGAGAGAGAGAGAGAGAGACAAGGGCAACCGAGGGACGATTTGCCTTATGCCAATCTCCTACAAGCGGGGGCGGTTATGATTTCAATGAGAGAGTCCCAACCAAGGGCCATAGCACCGGAAAACAAAAATAATCGTCTCTACCCACTTCACGATTTGGCCGCGTCGACTCGCCGTTAACATTATTTGGTAATCGTCAGCCGGACGACCCTTCAACTCCTTTCATTCATTCACCACGTAATTCTATAAGCTACACACACACACACACACACACACACACACACACACACACACACACCCCTATATATATATATATTTATATGCGCATCATAAGCTTTTGTAATGAGCTCCGACAGACTTGGTGATGGAGAACGTGACAGAAAGTTGAATCGACAATGATGATAAATTACTTAGTTTTAATCGTATTTCATTGGTAATGCATTATTTTATCGTTAGACTGGCAAAGCTTGAACGATATATTAACGATAAATTATCCCTTGTTCGAGCTTATCCAAAATCACGCTAATGCCATTTTTTTGGTCCTAACTTTCGTGAGCACCTATGATGGTTCGTACCGAAGAAGAAGCAAAAGTGTGGCGCACGCAAACACGGGTAAATATTTTGCAATTGAGAATTCACGCTCTAGGCATGTTCCGGTAAAAGCGATGCGAAATAAATTGACCCACCGCGTTATCAACGAGTTTTTGTTTTATTGCCAATTCGCACCCCCGCTCGACCCCGTCTCTTTATTTGTGCTCCGATAAGAGAACAGGCTGCTCGTCCCACGGTTCGCTATCACGGTGTCTCGTTTTAAATTCAACGCCGTGGCTCACTTCGACAAAGACGCGATTGGTCTAACGACGTTGTTTCATATTTTAGCAAACGTTTCTCGAGCACTTGTCAACACGGTTAGGTGATGCATTTTTTAAATCCAGATGAGGCAGAAGACGAAGAAGGAACCACTCCCCCGAGGATTCGATTATTTTTCGTACTTTGTATGTGTACGATTCTTGAGATTGAAAAGTTTCGAGCGTACGTTTTTACGGTATGGAGGAGGAAGAAAAGAAGTTTTCAACGGATGCAGAACGCCTTTGTGTCCGGTAACCCTCCACCCCTCCCGGCGAGCAAACTTCAAATCGCTACCGCCATTTTTCTATCTCTCTCTTTCTTTTTGTACCTAAACGGATACTACGTATAGCTAGGCACGTGACAGAACGTGCCCTGAAGGCAACGATTTTTCCGGCTTAAAAATTGTTATTGCCCGTTTGAGGCCAGAGAAGAAAGTCGTGCAGCCGTCAAAACATATCTCCAAAAACTGTATAATGAGCAAAAAAAATTATATCTCGCTGTAGCTAGAACCTTTTTTCTCCTATAACATGTTTATTTTTCAATTATCGAAAGATTGATCACGATTGTAACGCACTTTTGCACAATCTTGTGGCAATTCTCCATAGTGAGAAATTTGTTTCCTGCGGACGCGTAAACGTTCAACAAGGCCCTCTATCGACAATTTTCATTCAACAACCGTGAAGAAGAGCAGCCCCTGTGGGGTCGGCGAGAGTCGTTTTTTTCCTCCCAGGGAAATTGAAGGGGTGTACGCGAGGGTTGCGAAAAAGAGTGTTATCATCACCAGGTCTAAGTGGATATCGCGTCCTATCGCAAAAACGTTTCCTCCCCGCTGCCGTTACCGCGCGGAAGAAATCAGCAGTCGAAAGTGGCGAAAAAAAATAGAGCAAGAGAGTTTGTAAAAGAAGATGAAGCGCGTTACATCGAGAGGGCGTCCGAGGAGGATCCGTGACGGAAGTCAAGATCCCCCCGAAGAAAACTTGCCGTAGGTGGAGAAGGACGATCTTTTCACGAAGACGCGAAACTTTTGCTCTCTCTCTCTCTGTCTCTCGCTCTCTCTCTCTCTCTCTCTCTCTGTCTCTCGCTCTCTCTCTCTCTCTCTCTCTCTCTCTCTCTCTCTCTCTCTCTCTCTCTCTCTCTCTCTCTCTCTCTCTCTCTCTCTCTCTCTCTCTTTCTCCCTATCATCCCCCGGCATCCATTCGGCAAAGTGCTGGCGCAAGAATCTCGCACGTGGTTTCTGGGGGAGAAAAGCGGGAAAGAGAGAGGGGGAGCGGAGAGAAAGAGTATGACGAGCGCGACTTGTTAAATATTCAACGCGGTAATACAATATCTCCCCTCGGCAGGAAAGGGGGAAGACGCAGGGTCTTTTAGGGGAGGGTGAACGATTATACAATACACTGTATCGTATACTACATATTATCGAGAGGGGCTGACTCTTCATGAATTCGCTGCGTCATCAACAACAGATACAATATTTAAAAAAATAAAATGTCATCAAACCCAACGTTGCGTTTAAATTGCTTGATCAGTCATTTAAACACGCCGACCGAATTTTTCGTACTCTTTCCTAAGCATAAACAGTACCAAACAGTGCCTACTTTCACCAACAATGTGCCGAGAGACGTGTCAAAAATGCAAATCGTATTTTTCGTCACTTTATCGCGCCGAAAACTGCATTTGTATTGTCTTCTTCATGCACCAGCGACTCTGGATATCGAATAATCTGATCGAGGCGAATGAAAAAAAAAACGTGAAGCTTATCGCGAACGTTCCAACGTTCGCGATTATTTGTCGACGAACGAAAAAAAAAGAAAGGATCTCTCCAGTGATCTCAAAGACTAAAAAAACGAGCTTGTCATACACACGCGACAACGCATATATACATTTACTTTGTCGCGAAAGCCTCAACGAGGGGTTATCGGCCTCGTAGTCTCGATTGCCTATCTTACGTGCGTGCCGGGAGCTGGTGAAGGAGGTGAAAAAAAAGTACCGCAACGTGGTACTAGGGTGCGAAGAGAGGGAGGAAATTTGCAATATTTTTCAATATAAAAGCGGCCAAAATTCCCCCGCATCCTCCGACAAGGGTAGAATTGAAGAGGGAGGGGAATAACAACGTGCGCGAAAAGATGAGAAAGCGAGAGGGTTGGACCCCGCTTTTGTCACGCCTCGTCGTGAAACTTTAACGTTTAACGTATGTTATCCGAATAGATAAGCATCTATCGTTGGGCTCTTCGGCACTCTATGTACACTGGTAGAAAAGACTATGGTATTTGTAAGAAACGCCCATGGTGAATAAGAAAGGATAGTTTATTAACCCCGCAATCATAATATGGTCAATACAGCTACAAGCGAAAAGTTCATCTGAACATGCGATCGGGTGGCGCGTTTGACTATGTATTATCCCCAAAATCATTATTAACTATTGTAAAATGCTTGACGATATAGATATGGTTAGTTCAGTGCTATCACAAAATCGGCGCACAATTACTAATGTTGTTTACAGTGCGTTAGGTTTTTTTCAGGTCAAACTTCTACTATTCTATCCGTGTTCGTACAGTTTATATGGTTAACATTAACGTTTGTCAAGTAAATTGGTTAGAAGATCTTATGAAAAGTGACTAGGGTAAACCGACCAGTGAATGGACGAATAACGACACTGTAGGATTCCGATTGATTTTAAAATGGAAACATTATCAAAACGAGTTTTTTCAACAGATATAGCTACCAAAAGATATTCTTCCGATAGCAGAAAAAAATATTCGAAGGAATTGCAACAAATAATATTGAAGGAATTGATAGATCAGTAGCGAAATGATTAAATCGCCAATGAATGAACGAAATGACCAGTAAATGGAGGCTCAACCACCAGTAAATGGACGTGTAGTGTAGACGAACGCTGTCAAGCATAACGATCTATTTTTATTAAATGCTAGATTTGGAGATGACTCTGATGCCCAAAAATTAAAATGTTCTTATACATATGAGTATTATATTCATTATTGCAATTTCGTAGAAAATGCACAAAGCTTTTTTTACATCTTAACGTGCCATTCGTAAAAAAGCTACCAACGTTAGTTTCGACAGAGAAATAGAAAGTTAAATTTTGCCGAAAATAAAAAAAGAATGAATTGATTTTATGAGGTTCAATGAAATGTACATTGTCATATCTCAACCAAAATTCATTTATCAATTTTCAGCGGAAGAGCTTAATTTTTAACTCAGCTTTGAGAATTATCAGAACAGAACCCATATGCCATTCACTGGAAAGATGTTAGAACCCAGCACCAGTGAATGAACAAGTGTAGTTCTGACCGATTATTATGAATTTATTTTAAAATTATGCAAAAAATTAAACATTGATTCTTTCTAAAGTAATGAAAGTAATACTTTCAAAACTTATAAAAACTATCGTTTTCGCATTTTGAACACCTATCGCGCACAGCCGTATCGTAACTAAGTTGCGCGATGTACAAGTACCAAAAACTAGAAAAATGCATTGTTGCGTCGAAATTCGATATTAAACTGATAAATAGGTTTTAACTACAGCTGTGATTTTTTTTTTGCCAAATTATAGTGATTCGAGTTTTTATCGACAATTCATATTCATTGCTGATTTTGAATATAAATGTTTTTGTCCATTCACTGGTCCCCGTCCATTTCGGTCGGTGTACCCTATTCGAAAAAAATGGTAATGTTTACTTATATCGAAGACGTAAACAATTTGTAGTTAGAGCAATCACGGCTTAGTAGTTTTTAAAACTACGCGTGTCTCACAAACTGTTACATACTATGTTTGGTGCATTGCAAAAATAGAATATCGGTTCAACATTTCTTCTTGTAGTTCACCTTCTGTTCTTGTAGAACACACATTAATATGCATTTATCAGGTCGTATCTTATAATATGGTACAAAACACAATAAACATCGTTGTAAGTCACAAGCAACCTTTTTAATCAATGTATATATATTTTAGTCCTATTCACTATTAGGATCTTGAGAAAGTTATTTTTTGATAGTTTAAGGGAATATTCATTTTATGAATATTCCATTATTTTTGCATGAAATTGCACTGTTAGGATCTTGAGAAAGTGATTTTTTGATAGTTTTAGGGGATATTAATTTACGAAAACCTACTACAGTCGAACCTCGATATAACGAAGATTTGTCTATTTCCTTTCGGTCGACACCCGAACTCTTGATACAACGACGTAATCATATATTAGGTGTAGTAAAAACAAATCCATTATTTTTGCATGAAAATGATGGCAAAAATAATGGATTTCTTTTCACTACACCGAATACATTATGCTCTAATTGCTAATTTCTTGTGAGAAATGGTGTAATTTGGACCTTTGTTTCTTAAAAAAAATATCCCCATATTTATAATACTAATATGTATATATTTTTTTTTAACATTTTAAGGGGTCTTCTCACTCTAGACGCTAAAAAGGCTATTGTCATGAATTTTCTTGATGGGTTTATATTATAGATATTGATATAAAAGTTGGTCCACTTTCGAATTACAATTTTTTTTAAATGTAATGTATTTATGTAACCCAAACAAACTTTAAACGCGTTTTTCTCGAAACAACATTTTTCAACGGCTTGTTGATAAAATCTTCGAAACTACGGAACCGATCCTCATGAAATTTAACCACATATTCTTTACAACTATAGCTATAGCGCATATCAAGGATTAATTTTTAAATTTTGATATTTACTTTTTTGCCAAAATCGGTGAAAAACACGTTTTTAATTGTTTTTTCGATAATGTCCGCCATTTTGTTATTTTTGCATATATCAAAAATCGTATGAGCGCTATAGCCATTAACATACTGAATCTAAAACCGTTTGATTTCTTTGTTTCGCATAGTCGATCTCCGAGATTCCACCAACAGCGCAGACCTACCATTTTTTAGGACATTTTTTACCTAACATTTTCGTCTATAAATAGTGACTTGAATAAATAATTTTTTTTACTGTATTCCGAAAGTGTGTTTATTAAGTGTAACATCTTTTATATCAATATCTATAATATAAAACTATTGCAAAAAAATACATGAAAATAGTTTTTTTTAGCGTCTAAAGTGAAAAGACCCCTGAAAAGACTTAAGGAACATGACTTCGGTATATCGAAACTTCAATATAACGAAAACTCGATATAACGAACTTCCCTTGAGATTCGTTATATGGAGGTTCGACTGTTTATTATATAGCACTGAAAAATCAACGTGTGCTCGTAAGACTGGTGGTTGCGATTAACCTATGTGGATAACTTATGTAACTGCTACATTATCCATAAGCAGTAATATACTTTTGGCAGTAGCTATGGCTATAAAATATTATTATCCTTGCAAGGAAATATAAAATCTAGTTAAAGTATGGATATATACATCATACAGTGTCGATATCGAACCAAAATATTCGCAGTATTCTGCCTAAATTTTTCCAAAATCCGTGACGAGTACCTGAGAAAGTGCGAAAGAAGTTACTTTTGTCATATAAAACCATTCTTCATCATCTTGTGCGTTATTGTTAAAGCGCTCGGAAAAATTGTGTTTACGCATTTTCCTGAAGTACTGTCGAGTCCTATCAGAAATTAATCAAACAAGACGGCTGTTACGTTATTATTTTTCAAAATTCTCAGGAGTGATAAAAAGAGAAAAATATCTAGTTTTCGAGCAGCCTACAAGTGAAATTAACGTCAATGATAATGTTTACAATGTTACTCCATAAAAATGAAGATCCTTTGGTTCATCCGAAACAAATCAAACTTAAGTTAGATTTAACGCATTTTTATCCCTATAATAATAATGAGTATTACGCCTATTATTAATCGCGATTATGCTATGACGGGGTATGCAAGAGCCAAATATTCCTCGCGAACTTACGCTCGAGCGAGTTCCACGTTTATTTTAATAACGATATAATAAGACGTCGGGATTGATGCTAAACTATTCGTTGGCAGCGAGCACCAAAGAACTCATGCCGCGTTTCTGGCGCTCACGGCACGAGGGAATTGTGCTGAGATGAGGATGAGACTGGAGATGAGTCTCCATGCTCTCTTTTATTTCTCTCTCTCTCTCTCTCTCTCTCTCTCTCTCTCTCTCTCTCTCTCTCTCTCTCTCTCCTCGCTCTCTCGTTTCAAGATGTCTAGATCTAAAGCCTGTCACCTACGAGTCATTAACGTACCTTCCACTCTCCAATTCCGGCGAGCATGAGAGAGCAAAAGCTCCGCAATGTCTGCGGCCGCAAAATTCCACAAGTGTTCCGTACGAAGAGTCTAGGAACTTTGTACGTACTCTATTTTTCTTTTTTCTTCTTGTCATTTTGCTTTTTTTCCCATGCCGCATAAGACCTCTCTGAGCACATGGCAACGTTTCTTCATTAATTCTGAACGGCTCGATTCGTCTAGGAATGCCGTAGGGTGAGAGACGGCGCGGAGAGATACGAAACATATTCGGTTTCGACATATACTTTCGCATATATTTATCCCCTGTACAAAAGTTTCTCCATGCAGGCGGAGATTGAAAAATATCAAAAGTTGAACAAACAAATTTCATTTTTGTTTACGGAGATATCTTTAGAATTCGGCCTTTTTTTAAGCTCCACTGTGACAGCTCGCTGATTATACTTTTAATCGGAGGGCAATAAAAAGTGTGATAACGAGAAGGTTGATGAGCTATGCGCGACCTCATAATTTGACAATCCGCCTGTATCAATCCTGGGCCCACTTGGGTACTGGTAAGTTTTGTACATTATTTTAATCAGTATTGTCTTTAGAATCAGTACCACAGATTTTTTTACGTTTGTTTCTATCAACACACATGCACACCCACACGTGCGCGCGCACACACACACACGCCCCTATATGTATTTATAACAATTATTATAATGATAATATCCCAATAATGTATAGAGCTTTCCGATACTATGTATATATATATATATATATATATATATATATATATATATATATATATATATATATATATATATATATATATATATATAACTCTCTCATACATAATACTTGCTCTCAGCGTCCCTCGTTCCGATACGAATGATCGTGGACGATGACTTTACGGGCGTCGATGCTCGTTCCCGTGATTTACGGCACAGCTAACCTTCGCCTCCTCTCGCGCGCGAGAACTCACGTTTATATAGCATATATACGCACACTACAAGCCAACTATAACCACATTGTTTCCGCACCGGGCAATGCACATTGTGCAGTGTGTTACGTACCATGAGCTTTTTCACGCTTGCCCTCTCTTTCACGTCTCTCCCTCCCTTTCGCCCTCTCGCTCTCTGTGTACCAATCTTGCTGAAGATATTCGAGTCTCCCAAAATTGAGTAAGAGAAGAATGAAAAAATTTTGCTCAGGCCGGACAAAATTGTTGGAAACTCTAATTGACTTGTATTTCATGTCGATTTGTAATGTGACAACTCTGGCGGATCGTGAAATTGGAAAGTTTTTTTTTTGGAGCACAATATTTCTTGAAATTTTAGAGAATGAGATTTTCCACATTTGCAGTACGGTTCAAGAACGAGAGTGAAATTCGTTGAGATGAGTATGATGACACTTCACCGTCTCGTCTATCTACGAATGTGTTTCTCTCTCCCTCTCTCTCTCTCTCTCTCGCTCCTTCCTTCCTTCTCTGTTTCTCCTAGTGCCTTTTGGTTGCGAGATATTTTTACGTCGAAGTGGAGCGACTCGAGAGTGCTCTGGTATAGCAAAAGCAGCGAGGGAGCATATAGAGGGACCAAGTAGTCTTCGGCCTCTTCTTGCTTCTTCGTCGATGTAGATTTTGGTCTCGTCGTTTTCGTGGCCGAATCTATGTGTGTGTGTGTGTGTGTGTGTGTGTGTGTGTGTGTGTGTGTGTGTGTGTGTGTGTGTGTGTGCGTGCGTGTTTATGGGCGTGTGCGCACACATACACACGCATGTACCCTTCTGAACTCGCTGACCGAGTACGAATCGTTTGCTACGCCACTAAAATTCGAACCACCGTGACGCGACCGCGAATACCCACGCACACATACACGCGCTCGAGTACGTATTATTTTTGATGCTGGACAAAGTTGAAAATCAACTTGGCGAATTTATTGCCTCTTCTTCTAGTTACATACTTTTTACACCCTGTTTCACCAACAAGGTCAAGTTTATACAGTTAAGAAGAAACTAATGTGCGTCTGCCGTGGGTCTCGAACAACATGCACCGCCCCATTTTCAATATCAAATAGAGGAATACTAAAACTGGTACTTTTTTTTCCATATCCTGGCGAAATTTCCACCCAAAAATGAGTTGGTGCAGTCATGTGGAAGGTACTTGCAACGCAACTCGTAAGGTTTTTTTTCGTTCGTCACCCAAGAATGGCCCAATTATTACATCATAACTCCCCTCCCGTTGCGTATTAATTTTCAGCTTGCCATTTAAGGGATTAGGTTACGGCAAAAAATTCCAACATAACTTCGTTTCTTGAAATAACTCAAATTGAGAAGCAAGGTTTTGCTGGGCCTTGCTTATGAATTCCTGCGATTCCAATCGCAAATTGTTTTTCAAAACGGTGCACACGATTTCTCGACATCTAATAAACGGATTGACTTGAAATTTGGTATAGTTATTCAGTGTGATAGTAGATAAGTATTTACCGACGTTTTTCTTCTCTACGTTTTTTTTCATTAGTTATTGACAATAACGATGTCATTTTTCCTCGAAAAATCGAGAAAAAAATTAATTTTTTTGTAGATGGTTGAAACACGATAACAAAAAAGGCTCGGTCAAGTGTTATACAATATTATCTATTTTGGGAACAACGCGTTTTTTTCGCTCCAGAGATCAACCGGGTGGCCAACATCAAGTACACCGTTCAGCCCCTCACGTTCAAAGGTTCTTCACGAGATTGTTTGTAACTTCTTTCATTATTAATATGTTTGAATGAAATTCGGTACACAACTCTGTTAATGTACATACAAATAAGTGTCCAAACGATTTTTCAATCATCTTACTCATTCCTTCAAAATTAATTTTTTCAAATACCCTGACTTTCGGATTATCACAGTACCCTAACCCCTTAAAATAAGAACGCATTATCGCTGTATTGGTTGAAGACGTTCTCAACTCTTCAGCGAGGCAAAACTTAATTCGCTCGAGTTTATAAATAAATTCCACATTTCTTTAACTCGCATATATATATATGTACAAATGTGTGTGTGTGTGTGTGTGTGTGTGTGTGTGTGTGTGTGTGTGTGTGTGTGTGTGTGTGTGTGTGTGTGTGTGTGTGTGTGTGTGTGTGTGTGTGTGTGTGTGTGTGTGTGTGTGTGTGTGTGTGTGTGTGTGTGTGTGTGTGTGTGTGTGTGTGTGTGTGTGTGTGTGTGTGTGTGTGTGTGTGTGTGTGTGTGTGTGTGTGTGTGTGTGTGTGTGTGTGTGTGTGTGTGTGTGTGTGTGTGTGTTTGTGCGTGTGTACAGAATTGCTTATACAGGGTGTCCCAGAACTGAATGCGTTCCCTGAAATGGGGGGTTGGGGGTGAAATTCTGAATCGATTGATATAAGCATGTGTGTGTGTCTCAGGTCAACCCCTGAATTATTATTATTTTTTTAAGGCGGACCAACCAGGTGCCTCCGATGAGCCGGCGTACGTCGGTGAGCGATAGGTACATGTAGTGGTGCCGGGCGGGAGCACCGCGCCTACAGGCACCACACGCGCACCTGATTAGCCCGCCTTTAAAAATTGATAATAATTCAGGAGTTGATCTGAGATCCACACATGCTTATATCACTCGACTCAGAATTTCACCCCCAACCCCCCATTTCAGGGAACGCATTCAGTTCTGGAACACCCTGTATATGTGCCGGGTAAACTCTTCCCGAAACGCGATGAGTAATCGGCCAAATGAGGAAAAAAGCGTGATACGTGAACTTCGTTACGCGAAGTTCGACGAGCTGGGCCTTTTTGCTCACGAGGAATTGATGTATAGACAAAACTCCGAGAATTGTGTATAAATTCATATCGATGCTGGAAGAAGCGTGGAAAGCCTGTGTGCTGCAGAAATATGTGTATATGCGTGTGTAATATGCACATGTGCGTGCCTCTGTGTCTATACATGTACATGCAATTTTGTAGGCTTGAGAGACGACGGGTTGGATGTTGTTTTGTAGCGCCGGAATAGATATTGGTGGTAGGCTCGACCTGTCGAGCTGAGGGAAGTGCCACTATTTCTGACGTGGGCTCCGCGGCCGAATGAGACCGAACGAGATAAAGTGAGATCTTTGTGAGGAGACCAAAAGAGAGAAATAGATGGAGCGAATGAGGTAAGAGGGAAGAGTAACAGCGAGAGAGGGAAAGAGCGAGTTGGAGCGAGAGAGAGGGAGGGAGGGAGAGAAAGAGAGAGAGAGAGAGAGAGAGAGAGAGAACTAATCACCCTGCAGAGACAGAGAGAGCACTTTCTCTTTTTCTGTACGTGTGTTTCTCCATCTCTCCACTCTCTTTACTGCCTTCAGTTTTAGTGTCGACTCCTGATGTTTCCTCACTCGTTTCCATATCGGTCTCGCTTGTTTCTCCCGTCTTCTTCGTCTCATCGCAAAGCAGCGCAAAACTACATTGACGCGGGGTCGTGAAGGAAGTTTGCCTTCTGCTCGAACGACTAAGAGACGACGCGAAAGAGGGAGAGAGAGAGAACGAGAGGGAGAGAGAGGGAGGCAGAAGGAGCAAAAGAGAGAGTAAAACACACGGTGGAAAAAGCTCACGGAGCTTTAGTTAACGTTAATAGAGGACAGAAAGACTCGGTCTCTCGCTGCGGCCAAGCTGCCAAGAATAACCGCCAAGATGTCACACTTCCATATAGACATCGCCGGTTGTGTTGAGCTCTGCCTGCTCTCGATAAGCTCTTCTCACTGCTACCACAAGCTCGTCATCAGGCCAGCATTTCAACTATATGTACATATACTCGTGCATCATACACATATATATACATATACACTGCATCATACACATATATACTATATGTGTATGATGCAGAAAAATCAATTTTTTTTTCTGTCCCGTACCGAAGAATGTTGAGATAGAGGAGACAAATATTTTTGCAAAGCGAGCCATGAAGCTCGATTTAAAAAAATGTCGTCCTTTATTTAATGAGTGAATAAATGATGATTAAATAAAAATAATATTTAGAAAATGTGTTGAAAAGTATTTCTATGTGATCAGACTTATTGACAACCCCGAAAACAAATTTTTATAGCAGGAGGCATTGGAAACACGATCTCGGTCGTGTTACGGCGCTCTGGTCTTCGGTACCCTTGTTGAATCGAAAAAATCAACTTATTGTCTTTTCAGACGAAAAGTATCTCAATTGACATTTAAACACATTTTCTAATTATTACTTTGATGAAAAACGTTGAAATCCATGGTGTTAAGGAAAAGTTGAAAAACTATGTTCCCACTTTTTAAAATTGGAATACAGGGCTCACTTCGTGAGAATTGCTTATTGCCATATACTAACAATTTAGCAATGGCCGGGACGAAAACAATCGATTTTGCTTGGCACCACCCTCCGTCTCTCTTTCTTTTGCGTGAGACTTGCACTTGCTTCGAAGAGAATATTCACAGGCAACGACATCAACGGATAGATACGGAGAGTCTGTGCTGCGGCACCTCGATTTTGGCACACCTGCCAGCATCCTCACCTCCACACCTAACCCGGATCGCCACCTTATCCTGTGTTTCTCGAGTTTTTGCGGGACCGTTCGATTTGACAGACGTGCTTCGAATTGCAAACCATCCACCGTTTGAATGAGGATGAATTGCAGTCTCGATGTACGAATATACAATATCCAAATGATTTGATTTATGTGGCAATGAATATTAATGGAGATGAAGTTATTCGGTAAGATTGATTCCGAATGATTACCAAGCATGATCAAATGTTCGCCAGTTGATAAAACATTAGGGCAATGTGTAACGACGCTGAGAATAAAACCAATGGCCATTCATCGTTCCATGAGAATCTCCCATTTCGGCACTTCAATAAGTTTACATATTTTTCGCATTTATTGTATCAGATTCAACAATAAAAATGAGTCACAGTGCCGATCGACAGGATGATTTTTATGCAATTCACCAACCAAATACATCCATATTTTTTTCGAGTTGATATCAATATTTCGCGACAATGATCAAAGTTTCTTTTTGTCTGGGGCATTTATCGACATTGCGATCGAATATATCTCTCGACACTCCCGCATATACCGATATGGTCAGTATATAACTGGAGCATAAATCTCGCAAACGGAAAGGAAAAAAAACAGTCCTCGAAGCAAACAGAACTTGGAGAGTTTCGCGAGGATGGGCTTCGATAGGATCTCCCGTCGAATTAGAGACTCTCCTCTTCTTCGTGGGTTTCGTACACACGCGTATATATATTGTGCCATAAGAGTCCAAGATCTTGGCATAATCTCGTGCTACGGTTCACATAACCGAGAAGATATGTATATATATATATATATATATATATATATATATATGTGTATATATATATATATATATATATATATATATATATATATATATATATATATATATATAGAGAGAGAGAGAGAGAGAGAGAGAGAGAGAGAGAGAGAGAGAAGCTAGAAATAAAAGCGCGATTGTAGGAGTGAGAGAAAACAACGAAAGAGAGACAGAAGGGTTGGTGGACATGCTGAAGGAGGGAGCGAGAAAGAGAAGCCCGACGACAAAGTCGCTCTGTCGGTCTTGGCCAGAGATCGCGAGGCCATTGTCGAGAGAGATAAGTCCCGTCTCGGAGGACCTCGACGCCTCTCCTCTCTAGCTTCAGCGACGACAACGCGACCACCCAAAGAGCTTGCGAGACAGAAAGAAAGAGAGCCACAGGGAGAGAGTGAAGAAATTGTACTCTCCTGTCTATACGCGAGCGCAACGATATCGATGAATGACAAATGTTCAAGGGAGGCATTTCTTCTCTTCCCTCTTGTCACCCGGTCTCTCAGACATTTCGTTCTAGAGGTTTTCCGCGACGGCGCTCCTGGAAAAATTCACTTGGCACCGGACTAATTGGCGCTAAAAAAAGCGAGAGTGAGAGAGAGAGGGATGATAAGGTCGCGAACGCGTGCGTAAGTACGTGCGATGCGTTCGCAAGATTCAACGGAGCGAACGGTGCTAAAAAGCACGGACAGAGAGAGAGAGAGAGAGAGAGAGAGAGAGAGAGAGGGAGCCAGAGAAAAGAAGACAAAAAAGAGCATCGAACCACCCTGTGCGTTCGCCTCGTCGCTATAAGCCCCCTCGCAAACGCATCGTCCACACACAGAGGCCGCACGGTTCATATGTACGAGCGCGTCTCCAACAACTCCGAACACGTCTCGGCCGCGAGGAACACGACTGAGGGACGCAGAGGCCGCGTATTTAACACCGGAGCGTCTCTCGAGACGCGCGAGATATGTGTCGTCGGTCACCGCGTTCACCGGGAACATCGAAACGAGACGAGGGGGCGGGATGGAATGGTGACAAACCGCAAAGAAGAAGAGGAAGATGAGCAAAAGAGCACGCACGCACACACGAGACTCGTCGATACTCCGAGGGATCAGCCGGCCGGTAATCCCCGAGAGAGATCAAAGCCAGAAAGAAAATGAGAAATTGACAAGAGAGAGGAAAAATAAAAAGCTTCGGAACATCATTTTTTACGCGCGCACAAATGTGACGACGTGGATTTTTCGCCGTTCGCTTTTCATCGAAAATTGCATTGTACATCGACTTGCGTCCACGTACGTTTGTTATTCGGTCGCAATCCACGATTAAATGAGCCAACAGAGGTTCAATTGCTTTAGCGCATTTTTTTATGCTTTTTATTTTAAAGACGTATATTTTTTTTTCGTACGATTTGCAATTTTGCCACTTCTAGGATAATTCCACCTATTTTTTGTCGACATTGAAACTTTTGCGCTACGACGCAAGCCCGATCTAGAATTATTTTCGATTTATTCGTAAATCGGTATTGTAAAATAGATACTGTACGCACGCATTGTGGATAAAATTACGTTTAAAACAGACCAACACTGGTGGATGGGCGATCGGAGTTCGGCTCTGGCGCTACATCGAGTTAAGCAGTACGGCCAACACTCGGAGCGGTAACCGCTTAGCCGTGCACCGGCTGGCGCATCAACCAGTGAGCCAATACTTCTGAGACCTTGGGTGTAGATACTTGAGTAAAAGTCTGTACCAGAGTATCAGAATAACAGGGGCCGTCTATACCGCTACGGGTTTTCCATAGTTTCCCCGTGCCTTCGGCAAATGCGGTATAGTGGAGCTTAAGACAGCTGTAGACGCAATGGAAGTTAGGTTATGTTAACGAAGTGCGGGTAGGGAGTGATAGAAGTGGGTTAAATTGGGAAGGGTAAAGCGTAAAAAGCCGCAAGGGTATATGTTGGAACTCGGGAATTAATTGAGACCTCAATAAATAAAAATACATTAAAAACAGTGTATAATTATTACAGGTAGTATTAATCCTACAAATATGATTTTTAACAACACGTGTACCATTGATAAAACTATTCTCCCAAATTGTAAATGTTTATCGAATCTTCCAGGTCAGTGCACCATGCCCCGTACAATTTTAAACTAATTTTCAGTATCTCAATCAATCGCTATTGTGCATAAATAAATTAATTTCGTTGGATTAATACATAAATATAAATTGAGAGTTGAAGTGCACAAAAGCAATTGAAAAATGAGTTATTTCTGTAGTTTTACGTGTTTTATCATGGGAAAATTCGCAATGTTTGACTCGGAAGTCGTTTCGTTTAAGGGAGCATGTATGTGCGAAGGAGCGTGTGGGAAGGGTGAAACGTTTGATAATTTGCATGAGGAGAGCTTTTCGCTCGTGAACACGTATATGGTGAGCTAACATTCCCACAAGCGTACACACAAAACACACCAATCTCTCTTACTCCTTCTCTCTCTCTCTCTCTCTCTCTCTCTCTCTCTCTCTCTCTCTCTCTCTTTCTCTCTCTCCCTCGATGTGATCTCTCGTGTATATAGCACCACGTGTATTAGCCGGGTTTCCACCACCCCGTTCTGCACCCTCTAATCCTCTAATAGGATTTATGCGCGCGAGCTCGATTACCTCGAGCAGTCAAGGATATACCGACGACGACGACGACGATGACGACGAGAGGGAGAGCAAAGTTGGATGAGAAGAGGGACATGGAGAGATGGAGAGAAAGAGAGAGAGAGAAGAGAGAGAGAGAGAGAGAGAGAGAGAGAGAGAGAGGGAGAGATACGAGCTATCGGCGTGTTTGCTAAGCTAATTTAACCACACTCGACAATTCGTGTTGGTTAGTGGCAAGTCGAAATTTCCGAGCACTGTAAACACCAACCGATGATTGAACGTGTCTCCTCCATTCTTTAATGCTTGTTTCGATTGAGAATAGAATAAAATTATATTAATTAAACAAGAATATGCCTTGACCAAAGGGGTCTTTTCTAACGGTAACGGTAATAATTGATTATTGGAGAAACTGAGATCACGAAAGTTTATTTACACTAACAATAAATTATGGTTCATCGCATACTATACAAAAATCCTCTGATTTCATCTAAATTCAGCCGAATCAAGATTAATTCGATAAAAGTCTCCGATTAAACGATAAATTGAGTCGGAATTTATTCTTACAATCTTCCCTCGACTCAGGGAGAAATCCATTTGGTCAAAGTTTATCATGACACAATAAAGTTCGATTGACGGGAGGCTTTTCAATCGACATCAAGGAAATCAGAGATTCATCGTACTACAATGATTTTTTTATCGCGACACATTTTTTATTTTCACGTTGCAGGTGACGCGCGGACGTGCAAATGTTTTTTTCCTTCCTATCCGCAAAAAAGCGATATACTGACGACAAACAAGTGTCACATACGTCCGTCTATCGTCGCGAAGAACGATGCGACAGAGGGGGGGGAGCGAGAAAGAGAGTGACAGAAAAAAAACTGTGAGGGCAGAGTGAAAAAAAGACGAAAAAGGATCGAGGAGGATGCGGACAAGAGTGTAACGAAGAGTCGAGGTTGCGCGTGTTCGGCTTCACAAGTTGATCGAACCAAAGGTGTAGAACGAGAATGAGCGAGAGATCAGAGAGCAGGAAACAAAATCCCTGGGAGTATCCCCAGGAGAGACTGTATGCCAGGCTCTGGAGGCATATAGCCTCTCTCGTACTGTTGGCGGGGGTAAAAATGCTTCAAGATCACGTGTATCAAGGCCATAGCAAGAGGATGAAAAAAATTGTACAAACGTCGCGCGTTTTAGGAGAGAGAAATAACTGAAGAAGCGCAATAAAGAATGAAAAGAGAGACCCGGAATCGCCAAGCGATATGCCACAAGAATGACAGACGTATCGACGGCAAGTTTGTAAAAAAAAACAATCGAACATTTGAAAGAAACGAAAAAATGCCGAAGAAAGAGAGTGAAAGAGACAGTGATAGAAAGACGTAGGCGTGAAACCTCGGGGGAATCCTTTGCATCATTTTCGAGGCTGTCTATATATTGCCATCACGAAGAGAACATTCCTTCCTTGCGCCTTTCGTTTCTATTACCCTTTCTGGCAGAGCAAAACTGCAGCAATAACGATGAAATCCCTTTTCTTCGTCACAGTCGTCTTCTCTTTTCTTCCTGGATGTATATATACTTCTTCATATATATGTGTGTATGTGGGTGGGTGGGTAGCTGTGTATATGGATATTTATTAATATGTATACGTGTGGAAAAATTTATGTGTGAGATGAAAATAGCAACTTTTAGTGCCTCTGGCACTAAAAATAAAAAAAAGAAGGTTGACATCACATAAAATCCAAGGTCATATGAATTATGCTCGTTATTAAGAATATATATGCAGTCGAACCTCGATATAACGAAGATTTGTCCATTCCCTTCCGATATACACCCGACACCTTGTTACAACAAAATAATAATAAACATTGTGCTCGAATTCCAAATTGCTTGTCAAAGTTGCTCTAATTAAAACCTTCCTCACTTTCTTTTAAAAATATCCCTATATTTATAGTATTAATATATTTTTTTTTAAATAACATTTTAGAGAACCTCCCTAGAGATTCGTTATATCGAGGTTCGACTGGATATGTATATCTGGCGAAGGAACATAAATATATACATGGGGAAAGGTGATTTAGAAGACATTTTGAAGACGTTCAAAATTAACGATAGTAAAAAGTTAAGGCCCATCCGCAAAGGAGCCAGATGTGCTGATAGCCAAACTCACATAGACGTAATGGGTTCAAAATGTCTGTTCCTCATTTTTATACACACACACACACACACCCACACACACACACACACGCGCGCGCGCGCACGCACGCACGCACACACACACATATATATGTACACACACAACTCCAGGAATAAAAATTCCAGGTGCCTGCGAGTCCACAATTGTTCTCACAAGATTCATCCTTGTATTCAACTCACGTAGCCTCTCAGAGCTCTCGCGATCGTATATCTAACCACGGGAGTGTGCCGGAAAAAGATGTACGGCAAACAGTTTAGTTCCCACCTATATATGCCGTGTTCATTACTCGTATATTACTCCATTTGTACGAGGTCACTTCGTTCCGACCTGATTCATCCATGATGATGAGACGGCAGCGGAAAAATGAATAAATTGGACACAGTACAGATGAAAGGTTCGGTGTCGAGGAAGCATTATTTGATTTGTGTAAATGTCAATTCTTTCAAAGGGGACGAACAGGTTGCTCAGGATCCTCTTAATATTTTGGCGATAGGAAATATCGTCGCAGTTTTATATTCCGATATTAATTTGAATATTCTTTTCCGTGGGTTCGTCTTCACTGATTCAGGTGTACGAGGGAGGCAATTGAACAGGTTGTTCTCTTCCTCATTCCAAAGTCGCTCGGCTTACTTGAGAGAGAGAGAGGGAGAGAGAGAGAGAGAGAGAGAGAGAGAGAGAGAGAGAGAGAGAGAGAGAGAGAGAGAGAGAGAGAGAGAGTGAGAGAGAGACAGGAGACTACCATTTCTCAGCTTCTCGTATTATAGTGGTCCACCACCGAGCATATATAGGGTCTGTTATTTGGTGACCAATCGAATGGCACGCTCGGTCTCATCCAAAGAGATATTCGAGCGTAGCTCTCGAGCTGAATCTTCAAGGAGGAAGAGAAAAAACGGTGGTGCACGGAGATGAAGCTCAGGTGAGTCTTCTTCGTTTCATCTCCCTTTTTCATTCTTTCTGTCTCTCTGCATTTTATTTTCTGAAAGCTTGGAGCTCGCTCTCTCTCTCTCTCTCTCTCTCTCTCTCTCTCTTCCTTTTTCCGCATCTCGTTTTCTAAAAGCTTGGAGCCCTCTCTCTCTCTTTCTCTCTGTCTCGTTCTAGCTTTCAATCCTTCTCTCTCAATATTCGCTTCCTTTCATGAGAGCCGACCCGTTAATCCTCCACAGATCCGCGAGGATCCCACGGAGATGCGCCGAAAGAATTTGCATACAAGATCTCCCCACCGTCCGAGCTTCATTTCTCTCTCTTTCTCTCTCTCTCTCTCTCTCTCTTTCTTTCTCTCCCCTCTCGCTCTTTCTTTTCTTTCGGTCTTTCGTACAGTAAGAAACGTTATATTATCCTTTTTCTTCATTCTCCTCGTCTTCCCGACATGGCGCGAGCCGCTTATGCCGGACCACTATTCGGTCTCCGCGCGTTCGCTGCATCGACGTAAGAGTCACAGCCGCGCGCGGAGAACGACTCGCTATCTTTTCTGTGGTACTTCGTCTCGACAAAGACGCGGACGACGCGAGCGCAAGGAAGAAAGGAAATCGCGTCGAGGCTATATATATATATATATATATATACATATATATATACACATGTATTCTCAAGTCAAGTTCGAGTATTCGCCGCAAGTGCAAGGAAGAAATGTCTCGTTCCCTGGGAACAATGGCACGCGGCCTCTCAAGGCATATGTCTCTCTCTCTCTCTCTTGCGAAAGATCGAGAAGCACGTTAAGGACCTCCTCCTGCACTCTTTGCGCCTGCGACCTTCTTCTCCCCCCCCCCGGCCATTCTCAAACGATATTTCTCACTCTACCATTTCTCCAAATGTCTCTGATACGCGATTAAATAAGCTTCTCTGTGAAGAATATCCGCTTTTAATTGACAAATCATGGGCCGAATCGAAAAGCCATTCAAATTAATCTGGGAGGCAAACATTCGATTGACGATAAGTTTAGTTGATGAAATCTTCCAAAGAATTCAAGAAATTCTCCGACTCCTTTCGCGAGACGCCGAATCGCGAGCACGCGTCGCGAATTATCGACCCTGCTTCCGTCGATCCGTGAACCCCGAAGGAAAAGTCACCATCGTCGTGAGCGAGCACGCAGCCCACAAATAATTGCACACGAATATACGCGGGTCTTCCGTTTAGGACGTTTGCGCTCGATGCTCCTATACGATCGATGCGACGTGCTTCAAGCCAAATCAACGGGGCTCTACAATGACGTTGAAGTTTGCAACGTTGGAATGCAACGGATGTTGTTTTTTTTACATTTCTGTATTTTCATTATAATCAATCCTTTTTTAATTCATTAAGCTTTTGGATCTGCAATGAGGAAAAGAAAAACTGTTTCGGTGATTTATCTGACCTAAATCGGCGAAAAAATATGAGCAGTAGAAGAAAAATGAAGTTTCGTTGCATTCCAACGATGGCAAACCTCAACATCATACTCTATGATCCGTCGTATAAATGAGGTGCCGACAAAAATAATTTCTAACCACCGAATATCACATGCACGTGGATATCACGAAAACCATCAAGACTGACCCGCATCGAATGCCACGAAAAATGTAGCTCACCGAATAATCAACATGGTGATAAATCATTTGCAAGAACGCGGCGCAAAAAAATCATACGCATAGAATCCTTCCTACGTACGAACGCGAACTATCTTCACCGCTTACCACAGGGCGCAGAGTTGATCCGAGACATATACACGAGCGATTACCGTTAATTATATTTTCCTAGTGCGTTCTCGCGCGCCTGTGTATACTTACCAGGGTGGTACGGGCAACACGTCGCAGCTATTCTCTCGTGTATTGTGCAATAGGGGTTCTAAATGCAGGGCGGGGGTGGATCCATTGAGTGGCGTGTGTCCCGAAGCTTTTTCTCCCATATCCTCCTCCTCGCTCTCTCTCCCTTTATTTTTCTTGCTCTCTGTTTGACTGACACACGCAGCGAAATATAATAACCGACATCTACGAACATGGGAAACGATATATATATATATATATATATATATATATATATATATATATATATATATATATATATATATATATGAGTAAATATTCGCGGCTGTAGTCGTCTCTCCCACCCCCTTATAATACGGAACGAATCGGTGTGGCCCAATCGACTCTGATGGTCGTACGCATACACCGACACTATGATCCGCGTGTATGAACCATCAGGGGAAGGGAGACTCTTGCAGCTATAAGGGGTCGCGTGGGAAGGGAGCTTGATATCCGCCAACCAGACGGAGAGGAAGCGAGAAATCCACCCTCGCATTTCTCCCTTAGCGTTAATACAGCAGAGGAGCTATCGCTGTATGTGTGTGCGTGTGTATGCATGAAACGCGCGCGCAGGATTATATTCCCGGGCGAACGGCAGGATTAAATTGGCACCAATTACCAGCAAAACACCCTTCGCGCACTTTCCCTTCGTTTATGTGGATGTGTGTGTGTGTGTGTGTGTGTATCAGATCTCCTTCTGGAACTACCGACGAGACACCGTGGTAAGTTGCCCCGCACACTTTTTTCCCTCTCTCTCTCTCTCTCTCTCTCTCTCTCTCCTGAAGCTGTTTCCCAACCAAACGAAAAGAAAACCACCCCCTTTTCGTTAGCACGGGGCAAACCTCATTTACACATCGGTGGTTGAGGGCAAAAGGGTCCTCGATTATCAAGGCTCGAGCGGCTACCGGTACGCCCTTTTGAGCCCGAAGCATCGTCATACGCATATACACGCTCAGTACAGCAATATTACGTTATGAAAATATACATGTATGTCGGTTGAGGAAGGGGGGGTGGGGCGAAGGGTTCGAGGCGTCAAGGTGGAGGAAAAACTCTGCTACGCAAGGCGGGCGCCCCAGCTGACGTTGCTGGTGCCAATGAAATTACGAAGGCGAACGACGAGGCTGCTTTTCTTACACTTTTTATTTTGCCCCTATACCTTCAACCATCCCCCTTCTGTATATAATTTTGTGTATAGAGAGTGCCGTAAACTTGTCAGTGTACAGGTATATACGCGATTTAGCGTTTGCGTGGATGAACTTCCTTCCGACAATCTTCCACTCTCGCGAGTTTTGCCAGAATATATTGAGCGACGCGAACTGCTTTCACCGCAACGCGATAAATTGATAAAGAAAAATCAATAAGCTTTCTGGAACTTAATGGAATCTCCCCCCCCCTCCCTCGCCCTCTCCTCTCCCTCTAATCTAAAGTACATCAGTAAATCAGTTGCAAGTGGCTCGTAACATGTCGATCAACTTTCAAAGTTCTAGCTTATATTTTTGTTTCTTACAGCGAGCCATCACTGTGCCAATCGCGCTTCATCTCGCAACGATTTTTCTCGACCTGGCTGCAATTATCACTCTAGCTATAAAAGTCCGATTTTCAATTTTAAAAAACCTAAATTTCCGTGATTGCAGTAGCTATCAGTATGTAGCCGTTTTTTTTAATTTAGTATTTTGCAAGTCCCCAAATATATTTTAAAATTTCGCCAAAATTACACCTTTTTTCGAACACCCGACAGGTCGCGAAATTTTCCTTTCGCGAAACGGATACAGAAAAATTTATATCGTTTTAAAAAGGTTTTTATTTATATTTTTCAGACCAACCATTGTCAAGTTATCGATCCGGCTGTTGGACCGAATTTTTTATACACCGACATTCTGTACATCTGAATAACGTTGTTAAGTCTTAATTTTTGAAATAAAAATTTCCGCACAACAACTGCAATTCATGTTTAATAACATACCTTTTTTCAAATTCCAAATAAATAATCTAGTAGACAAAAAAATCGGAAAAAACGACAATTTTCGGTCACAGTGGTGTCCTCCCCCAAATGATTATTTCAGTTGAATTTGTTAATGTTCAACTTTACTAGGACTAGAACCAGAGTTGCCAGACGTGTAGTGAGCGAAACCGCCGCCAGACGCCGCTTGTGTAGCCCAAAAACCGCGGGACTTTACGAAGCCCAAATAGCGCGGTAAAAGCTCGCATATAGCCCAATTCGTGGCTTTGGTCGGTCATGAAGGAAAAGCACCGATTTAAGTTAGAAATTAAATTATTTCTTTAATTATTTAAACATCAAACATAATCAAATATCTGTATTTTGTAGCAGGCTAAAACAATCACAATTCGGGCGATTTCTGTGAATGTCGCCCTCGAATATTTCCTATCGTATGGCCGGATGATTCTCTTGATATGCGTTTCCATTCGTTAATAACAAATTATTAAAATGGTTTTTTGTCGAAAATCGAACTTTTTTTCAACAGCTAGCCAATTTCATAAACTAAACATTTTTTTAAACGTATCGGGCTATACGAAAATGTAATAGTTATACTAAAAGTACCTTTTTTCATGCAAATCACTCTAGTTGCCGAAACCATTTGCCATTTTTTTTTTTTTCATTTTTATCATTTTTTTTTAAATCATTTAAATCATTTTTCCATGGCGCCCGTGACCTCTCTGTACAGCCCATTCTGTTTCGATATCACGAAGTTACCTCAAACATATATAATACATTTTTTGAAACACTTAATGTTGGATTTATTACTGCAGCAACACTTGATCGAGAAAGGTGTCAAAACAATTGGTGCGCACGCTTTTACTCAATCAACCGTAAACTAAAATCACGAAACGAAAAGTCGGCCACCACAATGTTGAATCCCCGATAAATAATCAATTAATCAGCAAAAATCGAGTGCACGCTATGGAAAGTCACAACGACCCCGTTACGTTCCCGCACCACTTCTATACCGAAATCGTAATTGAATTATGCACATTTTATCGAGACCCGCAAGAATGAGCCCGGTATTTTTCCACGAGCGCGGAAAGAATAAAAAATGACCTCTTACGCAACGGCCACGTCAGAGGTCTCTCCTCGAGCGTTCTCCTTCGTAAAGAATAGAACACATTTATATGTATACATACATTCGCAGACACGAGGATCGTGCGGCTTCTTTCTCATGGAAAAGCACGTGCGCTTGCGCTCGTATCGCGGTTAGGTGAGGCGCTTGGGTAAGGGGTGGCCGGGGGAGGAAACAGGAGGAGGGTAAAAATGCATACACGAAGAAAAATGTACACGCATACGGTATACGCACAGAGAAACAGTCGCATACGTATGTTCACGGGTTAAGAGCACGGCATTGGTGCGACATTAAATACACAAATGGGCGGTACACCGTCCAGGAAAGACCGTACACACAGACGCACATACGGATATTTGTTATATATACATATGTATTATCGTAACGCTGGGCTTCTCCAATTGGTCGAGAAAAAAAAACACTTCTACTTATCGCGCTTCGTACGCTCGCCAGCAACGTGCAAGGTAAAGTATACACGTGAAGTAAGTATAAGTATAGGCCGGATGAGCAAGCCTTCGGAGTCCGGGAACGTGTACATTCTTATATATATATATATATATATATATATATATATATATATATATATATATATATATATATATATATATATATATATATATATATATATATGAATATGTGTGTGTGTGTGTGTGTGTGTGTGTGTGTGTGTGTGTGTGGGGAAAGGTGGGGAAAGGTGGGGAAAGGTGATTTTGACTATTTCGACTTCAAGGATCGTTCTCATAGTAACTTATCGTACCCATACTAAACATTGAGTAATCCCCAATGTCATCAAAATCACTTTTTGAAAATCATATTCATACGAACGTTATATCGGAAAACGTCCCCGAAATCCCCAATTCGTTTGAAAAAATATCGAGGGCCGTCGTCAAAATAGTCATACGTGCTGATAGTCAACCGTGCATTTGCATAAGGGCTTCAAAATATCCTTTTTCCATACATATGCACACACACACACACGCGCGCGCGCCCCCGCGCGCACGCACACAACAAGCGGGCCACAAGATGATGTTAACGTTTCCAACGTTCGAATGCACCGAAATTTTATTGACACTTTTTTATTTCCTCAGTTCCATTATGATCCAGAATCTTTTCTTACATATTTAGGCTAAAGATCTCTAACAAGGATCCAGAAAAAGCCTTGAGTGATTTTAGAGGACTAAATGTGGGAAAAAAGGGCTACGAAACTTTCGTTGCGTTCCAACGATGAGAACTTCAATATCATAGCCACGAGTGAGTTAAGACGACCGGAAATACAATGAAAATAGAAGGTATTTTTTATCAACTCTCGATCAGAAGGATAATTCCGTAGTGACGCAGGAGGAGAGGGGCCGGATATGGTTTAAATGTAATAAGCGACTTGCGCAGAAAGGAAACAGTAATAATTTTTTAGCAAAAGATGAGCGACTGAAGGCAACCAATCAGCTACGATCATGTGGGTGTAGGTAATTTTTCGCACTGACAATGAGTGTTGTGTCGCAAAAAAAAAAGGAATTTTTGCGACGGCGAGAAGCCTCGCGATGTTTCGACCCCATTCTAAAATGAACCAACCGACTCTTACATTTTTCTTCTCTCTCTCTCTATCTCTTTCTCTATGGATTGCGTTGCCGTTGAAATCAACGGACCGTAAGCGGATATTAGTATCTACATGAAAAGAAGTGCAGTCTGGAATGGGGTACACACGCGTTTTTGTGACATAAGTTCATATAAACATATAGATAGATAAATATTCAAACGTCACTCAAATTTGTCTTTATAAAAATGCAGATCGTCGTGGTGGTCTTTTAAGTTAACACGAAAATTCACCGCTGTATAAAAAAATATACATTAGATTGTGGAATGTAAAAAAAAATGAGCGATACGTGACGTTTTTTATGCTCCCCGATATCCAGACATTTATAATAACAATAATTCATTAACGAATCGGTGAAACGAATCGATTTCACGCTCGCTCACGAGTTTCCGTATATTCTCATGACACACACACACACATGTTTGCCTACCACCTTTTAAACGCTTCGAATTATAAAAATTTTCTTGCAACGCAAGCTCCGGGCCAGGGAACGAGGTCCGAGGAACGCGGGCGCGATTCGATGAGGCTTGCTCCGTGCGTCTCTCGCGATCTCGCTCACAGCTCGAGAGTGGAAAGGGGGCCGGTCTTATTAGTATCGTACAAACGTAGCCGATGTATCTATTCAAGTATTTCTACACATGTGTCCACGTAGCCGTATATATCACGAATTACATAATCCAATAGATGTATATATATATATATATATATACCCGATCCAGCGCGTTTGTACCTGTATAATTTATTATGCTGTCAGTATGTCGCTCACAATGACCGCCTCCTCGATTTTGTGACACGGCGATTATCGTGAGCTACGATCTCTCTCTACCAATCATCGTTAGCATGAATAACCCGACAATGATAATCTTCCACGCCCGCGTTCCGATCTCTCTCTCTCTCTCTCTCTCTCTCTTAAATTTTCTATATACAGATATATGGGGCATTTGAGTAGAGAAATCCATGATCTAGACCACTCTCAATTTCATCTGTTTGTTTTATACGTATTCTTTTATTTAGCGCGGACACTGATACGAATTTGTAGTTTTTACGTTTTGTTTTTGGTAAGAAGGTTTGGAGAGATCAGGTTAGCGTAAGTGACAAAGTGACAGCGCGGTAGACTCGTTCGTCCCGTGCAGAAATTGTCGTAGGAATCCAATCCGTCCCCATACTTGTCCCCACTTATGGACTTGAAGTTTGCATCGTTGGAATGCAATGGAAATATGTTTTTTTTTCTCGTCGTTTCCGATTTGTGTACACCTTTAGGCCACGAAAATCATTGAAACGTTTTTCCCTATATTAGGGAAGTGTAATGTAAATCTGAAAAAAATTAAGATTATGATACGAATAAAGAAATAAAATTTAAAAACAAAGGAGAATTTTCGTTGCATCGCAATCATGCAAACTTCAACACCATCTCCACTTCCGGATAGGGATCCAATGGCTTATCCCGATGGATCCCTTTACTAAAATGTTACGCTCGTACATTGGATTCTAACCGGGATCCTTCATTGGAATCCAATATACGAATTGAATTTGAATCCTGAAAAACTCCCACGTTATCGAACAGAATCCGATACGATGCCTGATGGCTCCCATCGCATTCTGTTCGTTGAATCTTCTGAGCACGATGTGTAGCCATACAAAATGAGTGGATCTTGATAAAGTATAAATCTTATTTAAATAAAAGTATAAATCGCTCAAAAAAGCATATCATGAAAATTGATTGGAATCGCAACACTGAAAACCTACCGTAATTATCGTTTTTTTTAAATTTACTGCAATTTGACGTATCACCACACACGTACACGCTTACGATGCAGGTTATGTTTCAACACGCCGAGTTTTTCTCGTGACTTTTCGCATATTTTCGATTCGAAAGCCGTAAGAGTTCTCGAAGGGTGTTAAGCGGGAAACAGTGCAGTTATCAATTGGATCCCAATAAGGATCCCTATGTGCGGTGTCCCTAACAAATCCCTATAGAGATATCGGTGCATCTTGGGAATCTCGAAGCTCGTGCACGGGATCAGGAAAGCATATGTTATAACGGCGGTCCAACAAATTGCCGTTGAGAATGGCAAATAAAAATGCTCACACGTCGTCAATCGAGGAATAGCGCGAAATCTACTTGGATTCCAATGTGGACTCCCTACTTGCGGCGTCCCTTCCAAATCCCTATAGGGATGTGGAAGGACACGGGGACTTCCCAACAAATTTATGCATGGGGTGTTGCATATTTGGGTTGGCTTTTCCTGCTTTTTGTTGGGAAAGAATAAAAATGGAGGACTGATTTCAAAGTTCGGTTTGGCGATTATCAGGTCGGAATGGCCCGTATACATTATACATACTTATGTGTGTATATGTATCTATTAGACGTCGTTCGCACAGCTACAGAACTCGGTCTTCCCTTTCGCTGAATACGTATGCACAAATGCTCGACCAGATGTCTGTCGAGCGATGCTTGGGAGAATATCGAGCATATTATTACGCGAAGGTGAGAGAAATAGTGCTCTTTTCTTGTAACTCGTATTTATTATGCGCACGCGTATCTATTTCCGTATAGAGTACATTCGTACTGCTATTATCCGCGTACACCTTGCTCATATTCTCGCGTCGAATGCACAGCGGCTATGAGGATAATAAATGCATTGCCATCGCGTGGGTGCAATAAAGTGTCAAATCTGTGCTATAGCGCGAGAAGCGGAATTTTATGACCCTAACCGTACATCGAAGAAATGCGTTTCTTTTTTTTTTGCTGAGTAGAATTTTAATCGAGGTTGTAGCTCGAATGACCTAGAGTTCTCAATAATTGCAGTTGTTTTTTATGACGCGTGTGCAATGAAACAAAGTAGTAAAATTCTCAAAACGCGAGCTTGTACGTGATTTTGCATTTTTCATAATGTCGTATTTTGCTCGAGTGATCGCTCGGTTAATAAGAAAACAGCTGGGGGGAACAATGATTTCCAATTAGCCGCATCGCCTTGGTAGCCTCATTAACATCAATCATGCGTCTAGCTTTGGTCTGTGTGTGCCGATTGTTCGATTTTACGAGACTTGCCTCGATCGAACGACCGTTGAAATAGACGCGATTACAGTCGTTTCCCGAACAATAATTCACATCCTGTTAAAACGTTAACGACTCGCGCGAACTTAAACACAAATCAATTTAGAATAATTGTAATGTTTGAACGGACAGCTCACTACGAAAATAATGTTTTTTTTTCTTCGTTCACGAAACTCTTCACGGATAACTAAAATGAAGATTGCACGATCGTGAGTCTTAGTGTGTCAATTAATGTTGAATAATTCTGTAGTTAATTTCTGTCACGTATTTTCCAACCTCAACCTTTCCCGCAACGTTTTCCGACCTACGACGAGACTGAGGGAAAAAAATAAGCTTTTCACGCCAGACACGAAACTCGGAATATTTTATGAAGATAGGTCAACTGAAAAAAAGAACAAGCATGTAAGAATCAGCGAATAATTCACGAGGAGACATTTGTAAGCGTGTGGGAAGGAGGCATAAAAGTGGGCTGAGCAAAAGTATGTACGGTGAAAGTGAAAAGGAAAGTTTTGTCTCGTGAAGAATGTCGGTAGCGTCGTAATAATCTTCGAAGGACTTTTCCAAGGGTCCTTCGAGAGAGCCCGAGGGTCTTTTCTCTCTCGTTTAACGTTTAAAATATAGGAAGAGTGGTTTTGGTGATGGTGTGCTTATGGGGGGAATCGGTGGGGGGAGGCGGGGTTGAGAGCCAAAGGTGTGCTCTGTTGTGGGTTGTTCGCGAGGACGAAACTACCCCCGCGTTCCGTATACTCGAATAAGAGAGAAAGCGAGAGAGCGAGGGAGAGTGGGCTGCTCTTCGTCGAACGTCTCTCAGTGGGAAAGTGGCCCCGTTACAAGTTTTACTGCAGTTTTGCGGCTCTCGAAACTGCGAGCGCGTAACGGGCCAGCAATTGAATTTAAATATTCAATTATGCGATGTGTAAATGAAATAGAGGCCCTATGCAAATCGCAACACGCTAAGGGTTGTTGCAAATTTAAAGGGTTAAATATTTATTAGACGAGGGTTAACCGAGATTTATGGGAACGCAACGAGAGAAAGAGAGAGAGAGAGAGAGAGAGAGAGAGAGAGAGAGAGAGAGAGAGAGAGAGAGAGAGAGAGACTCTCGATGCTGACATCTCTCCCTATCTTTCTCTATCTCTCGTTCTGTCTCTATCTGTCTCTTTCCCTGTTTTGTAATAAGCATCGAAGAACTAACGGCGTTCTCATTGTAGGGAATTTTCCAGAAATCCTAGCCTCGATTCCCTTTTTTTAACGCATGCAGGGCAAAAACGTCGATTACAGGAGCAAATCGTCAACTGATACGCCCGGTGACTCCACTTCCGTCGTACCCGATTCGATCGAAGAATCACTCGAAATTATTTTACAAGGAAAATCATGCGTCGTGTAAAAAGGGCAATGCGTAATCATTCACGATTATTCGTAGCGTTTCTCGACTATAAGAAAAATATATCGCTTCATTAACGTCGTCCGAAATATCCAAATATTTCTCTAGACATTTATCGACAATGTCGTAAACAATGTACTGACCCTTTACCCGAGGAACCCTAACGATTTATTACAAATTAAAAAAAAACGTTTTCGTTTCTACATCATCCCTCTACGAGAACGACTGATGTTTTCAGTACAAAGATTAATAAAGCGATATTTCTGTTTCTTTTAACGCGAACTTATTCCAATAGAGCATGCAAGCAGGATCAGGAAGCTCGTCGAGAGTTCGATGTTGTTCGAAAAAATGAAAAACTGCACTCCGTTGATTTTTTTTTAACTCAACAAGGCTAACATTTATTTATAATGAAAATACGTTGATTG
This sequence comes from Ophion ellenae, assembly GCA_963210295.1. Classification (NCBI taxonomy): domain Eukaryota; kingdom Metazoa; phylum Arthropoda; class Insecta; order Hymenoptera; family Ichneumonidae; genus Ophion; species Ophion ellenae. The sequence goes on from OY723385.1 coordinate 31,762,056, forward strand.
AGACAATAGTTTAAACAGTATCGTTATCGGTAATATATTATCACTATAATGCTAGTCGTATACAATGTGCGGCTGAGTTTTCCTTCCTTACAATCTAATAAGTTGTTAATATGTAACACACTTTTACATTTACAGGAGAATTTTTCTTGACAATCGCTCTTTCGTATTTTCTGCTGCCTAATCTCTCGGTAGAAATTCCCTCGGTAGGACAACGAATTTTCTTGTTTCTTTCTCTCATTGTACGTATATGTGTGTTCGTCTCATTCGTTAGACCATCCGATATATATATATATATATATATATATATATATATCACACGCTGCTGTTTCGCGCCTCAATGTTATTCTCCGTCATCTTCGCGATCGCGCAATCCTCGTAAAAACCGTTTCCATTATAACAAAAATACAGAAACAATACGAAACAAAAACGTAACTAGAGGAAATCAACAAATGATTATTTATTACTATTCTACGTAATTCGCGAGTTAACCGACGAAATGATATAATATATTATTTATATATATATGTATATATATTTATCACGGAGCAGTGTCGACCGCGAAATCGGCGCGTAATCCGGTCAAATTTTTCCGCGTCTTCCGAAAAAAAGAGGAAAGGAACGAGCAAATTAACCGAATGAATTTTTTGTTTGTTCACTAGTCGATAGTCCAACGAATCAATGACAATGACGAAGGAAGAAAAACATATTTTCGCGTATACGGTAAAAATCTCATACTTATATCGTTACTGGAGTCGTTACTTCGCGAACAAAAAAAAATGTACACACGAGGATTATTTCCAGATCGATATTTTCTTTCTCTTTGTCTTTCTGTGTCTCGAGTCGTTTCGTCGGTAACGTTTTTACCGTAAAATCATTATAACCCTCTCCCTTTTTTCTTCTTTTGCTAAAGCTATGAATCTTCGTTAAATGCAGTCGAGAATATTTGAAAAATAAAAATAAAGATTCACGATGAGACCACGAAGCGTACGACGATGCAACGCGTAACGTTCGAATGAAACGTTTTTTTCCCACATTTTTTCCCCCCGTTTTTTTTTGTCTCTTTACATCAAGAAAAATCGCGTCTCGCAGCACTCAAAGCCTCCCCCCCTTCCCTCACGCGCTTTATATCCTCGTTATTTAATTAATTAAGTACACAGTCTCTCGAGAGCGACGCGAGATCAAAAACGCCCACCTCAACCTATGGCACTAAGTATTCACGTTAAGTAATCGTCGTTTTTTTCAGCTTTTTCTGCTTTTCTCTCACTCTCTTTCATTTGATCTAGTTGATAATATAACCTCGTAATAATCATTCGTCGTGATGATCGCTATACCATAAATGTCGCGCAAAAAGTCTCGTTCATCCCTCGATCACGCCCAGTTGATAATAACTTCAAACAATTTTTTAAAAAAGAGAAAATATTACTCCGTCAATTTGTTTCTCAACAAATTTCGATCGAATTCAGAGTCGTTGGTCGCAGGAAAAAACATTAGTAAAAACCGCGAATATAGCAAGACGAAGACAAAAAACAAAACGATCAAACTTAACTGAGCGATTTTCTTCTAATACGTACTAAATATATAGATATATGTAAATATAAACACCATGGTAAGTTATCTTGATAAAAGTAATCTATCCTTCGTCATTAATGATATAGTACAATCATTTTCCGCGTTCTTAATTATTACGATGTTTTTCTTCTCGATTTCCGTGTTGCAATAGTGGCAATAATAATAGTAATAATAACAATAATCATCACCATAATAATGATAGTAATTAATAACGGAAAAAGCCGAGATACGAAAGTTTCTCTCGGCCCTAGGTTCGGCACTCGTAACTAGGGTTCCGACCGACAGGTGGGCAAAGACCAACGCCACCAATCACCGTACTTTCTCCCCTTTTTTTTACTTGCGCCAAGGACTTGTAGCAATCGTAAAAAAACAAAAACAAATCATGAGTGGGAGGTTTTAAAGCTTGAGAAACAAACCTGGCTGCTCGTCTAGGGCGACGAATTATTTTTTCTTTTCGTCGCCTCGCGAGTGCAGGAATGACTTTCTTTCCTCCCAGACACGTTTTCCGCTGTTTCTGGCTGTTGCAGAGCTTTTTTAGGAGTCGCTCCGTCCTGGTTTACGTACGACCTGCACCCCCCTCGTTTGGTTATCGGCGATCACCGATCTTGTTTTTTTCTGCTGTTTTCAATGTTTTTAAATTGTATTCTAATATCTTTGAGTGGGGAAGAATGCATTAGTCGAAAATTGTTTTGATTAGATCTGTCGCACGTTAAACGTACGATTTAATGTCGTCTTTGTGTCGCCAATAGTGCAAATTTGTGTAAGAAAATCCTGGCGCGATTAGCGATACACACTTTACGTGATTTCATTTTCAGGAAATTTTGATTTTTTTTTAGGACATTTTTAGGAATTTTTTGTCGTGGCAATTGGCATATTTTCATTACTTTAAAGTGATCAACATCAAGTCTCGTTTCTCAAATTGTCGAAACATGGGATTTCAAATAATCGTTATTTCTTATGATATCAGGTGAATGTTACGAAGAGAGGGTGCCCACCATAATTGAAGGATGGCAGGCACGTTGTTTCAGGGTGCAGGTTCACCAGGTTCGTAAAAATAAGATCCGTTCACCAAGGACGGAGCATCAGCCGAAGACAGCAATAAATAAATAAATATATATATATATATTTTTTGATTTTTTAACTGTAAACCAGCATTGACAAATATCTGTACTTAGACAAATATATATATATATATATATTTTTTTTTTTTCTTTGATAAATGTAATGTTACAAGTCATGGGGCAAAGGGTCAAGTACGGGGATTTGGGGGAGGGTGGACTCGCGCGCCCTGCCGGCCAGGACATTGTACCTCACACAACTCCCTAGTTACGAGTACCGAGACCTAGTTTTTTTATTTTGATTTTCAAAAATTATCGCGTTTTGTTTGGGGGGAACCTGACGCATCGTTTTTTTCGCACGCTCGCGCTCTTATCGTATTTATCGTGTTTTTTTTTTCGATTTCGAAATGCCGCGACTATACAATAATATCTACATGAATTAAGAAACAAAATATGGAAGAACAAAAATCGTGAAAAAGCTCGTGATATTCTTTTTGATTTGTTCTCGCTAATGTTCTCGCTCTTCATTCTCGCATAACGGAAGTCCACACACTTTTTCTTTCATTTACACACAGGCATTCCGCTTTTATTCTCGATTTAGATTCTTGTTCCGTTCTCTTTTTGTTTCAATTTTTCGAATCCGTGGTAACGCTAAACCCTAACAATTTAAACATTACACACACATACAGACACTTGCTCAACCGTACTCGGTATTAATCGCTTCGTCTAGCCAATATATTTCGGACCCCCCTGCCGACCCCTCATCTCGATTCGAGGGGGATGATTATTTGCTTTCTCGTTTCGCCCCCTTCGAATCTCACACACTCGTTCACTTTTGTTTCTTAAACCTGAATCTCTTTTAAAAATAGACACAAATTTATTTTTTTACGCGATACCTTAAGCCTATTACGTATATCCTGATCACGATTAAGTGTCACGTCGTATTCATCGCGCGACGAACACGACGTTTTTATTCTTCCATCTCTCTCTCTCTCTCTCTCTCTCTCTCTCTCTCTCTCTCTCTCTCTCTCTCTCTCTCTCTCTCTCCTCCTGTCTTACTCGTTAATGTTTTTGCACGACTTTCTCGATCTGTTTTTCGGAACAAAGTGTTGAAAAGAAAAAACGCGAGTTAATCGTTGCTAAACTCGTCCGCTCTATACATCTGAGAAAAATTGCGCCGTTATAATAATAATGATAATTCGCATAGCGCTCCATCGTAATGCCCGCCTATATTTCGCATTTTTCGTTCCTATCGTATCTCACTCGGACCTGCCTCATCGCTTTTTTTACTCCGTGTTTCAATTTATTTATTTCGTTTCCTCTCATACTTCTTTCGCACTTTTCATACCAAACGACGGTGCATTATAGTGAGCAAAAAATAGCGATCGAGCTCCGAAATTCGCGACGCGAGAACGAAATCAATTAGAAGGGCGCTGATTGTCACAGGCACCTCGAACGAGAGTGGATTCTTTCCTCTTCAACTTCGATCTCGCAGTCGCGAACTTCTCACCGCTCGATATTGCAGCGCTTCGTATACTGTGTCTCGTTTTCCTTTTTTTTTATTTATTTTTTCTCTCGCATTTTCAATTTCGTTATAATCGATTTACTTTACTTTTCTATCTTTCTTTGCTACTCGTTCTCTCGACGATCCCCGCGCTTCCTGTCTTTCATCAGTCAAAATTACAAATGAAGTAGATGGAAAAAAAACGTAAAAACCCGGTACCCGACTTCACCGACGCGCCTCCCAGCACCTTTTCACGCTCTTTCCCGCCACGCGCGCGCCTTTTCATTTCGAGAAAAATGGATTGCCTCTATTTTGATTAAATTCAAAGAAAGCGATTTACACTAAAATTCACTCGCAACTTTCAATTCACCATTGAGCTTTACCGCCCGAAAGGAATGTCCATCAGTACAACTCAAAAATTATATAGATTTTAAAACATTTCTTTCTGTACGTTCCGTTAATTGTAAAATTCACAATAAATTTACAGAGATATGTTTACAAATTCCGTAAACATATGCAGAATTAACGTGTTTTGGTGCACAACAAAAACATACTCGTACTTTCACTTCGTTAAATCTGGAGTAGGAAAAAGTTAAGTATAATTATAAAGGCAATCCATTTTTCCCGTTATGCCCGTCGCCTGTTCATACGACACGCCGATCGCGTCACGTATATATAAATTATATATATATATATATATATATATATATATATATATATATATATATATATATATATAGCGCGCTTGTGGCCAAAAAGACGTTCGAAAAGAAGACATCGGTATGTCGCTAAGCTCTTCGCGTATACGTGGGACAGACTTTGGTCTCGTTTTCTCGTGTTAATTCGCGACGCGAAGCGCTCACCAGCCCAAAAACACACACACGAATCTCTCACCGTCTCATATATATATATATATTTAAAAGTAGCAACAGCCTCGTCTCGTATTTTTCGTTCCTGAATAGATTTTGGCACGCGACCGAGTTTAATCGTCTCTCTCTCTCTCTCTCTCTCCCTTTCTCTCTCTCTCTTGCTCACTCGCGTTAGTGAATTTTCCGGTGGCGTGTCGCCTGTTTCTGGCGAACCTGAACGAAGCTCGCGAGAGCCCTCGCAAACGTACAGCACGAATCGACGCGACCCCACGCGAGTCAGCCGTCTTGTAAAACGATATCGAAGAATCGAGAGAATGACGAGAACGAAGAGAACGAAAAGAGCGAAGGAAAGGAATTGAAAAAGAGCGAAGAAAAAACGACATGGACACTTTTTGCCGAGGAGATCCGGCCATGCCTCGAATTCACGGTTCGACGCGGCGATGTACGCGTAGAAACGAAGAAAAGACAAGTCGTAGGAAAGATTAAAACAAATACGTTTCACTGCATTTCCAGATGAAGGCTGAAACGCGGGCGAACCCGAAATCCGTGCGGTTTGCTCGCAAGAAAAAGTCAAACATGAAAATTTATCTAGATCGTGGACATTAAAAGAGAAAAAAAGCACGGCGATTCTCGTTGCGAGGAGTGGAAAGAATGATTTTCATTGCGAGAAATACCGTGAAACGCGTTTGAGAAATAAATCGAGTGAAGATGCGACGAAGCGAGCGGATACGTCTTTCCTCCTCGGGAGTATAACGATGTTTTCCGAATGAAAAACACAATTCTTTTGGAATTATGAAAAATTCGCATGGAGTAAGATCTGCTCGATTCGAATCGAGAAAATATTCACGAAAAAACATGATTCATTTCTTATTTTTTTTCAGTCAATTATTTCGATCCCCGTCCGATCAAAGTCCATCAAGATAAAAAGTGAATCAGAGTTAGATGTAATAAACGAAAACGTCTTTAAAAAATGTCAAATCGAGTAAAAATCTTCGAGCTCGACACACAACCGAGAAAGTCGTCCCAAAGTGAAGCGAATAAAAAATGTGACGGTCCCTCAAGCCAATTTTCGCTTCAGACGCAATTTTGTCGCGTATTCGGCGCAAGAATCGTGAAAAAAAAACGTCATCGAGACTGTAACGAGCAAGAAGCGAGTCTCTTTCCTTCAGCTCGAGGTGTTCTTTCCTCATTATTTTCTCGCGAGAGCTTGTCAAAGAATCTCTTCTTCTTCTTTCTACGGACTTTCCTCCAGCTGTGCCCTCAACGATTGTGGCGAAATGCCACAAGAGGAGCACAGGATCGAAACGATGCCCAAGCGAAGAAACGAGAAGTTTCCCCCCGAACGCATTTTTCGTACACTATTTATCCCGGGCTCGTCGCGAGGAATGAGACTTCGGGGCGCTGTAACGAGCCCAATGACGTCACTTCTGCCCGGGATATTGTGACGAAAGAACCTTGAATTCGCGATCGTAGGATTTTTAGGTCGGAAAAGCCGAACAACAGAGACGATCGGAAATCGCAGAAACGACGTGACAGAAAAAAGGAGTCAAAAAAAGAACAGAGAGAGAGAGAGAGAGAGAGAGGACAAACGTTGAACGAAAGAGACGAGAGACCGCGTTTTGGAGATCGAGCCGCGTAGTTTCGCGTATTGAAAAAAAAAAATTTATAAGATTGGAGATCGCGATGTACGGTATTACGAGCACGGATAAACGGCGGAGCTAATGCTGTGATAGGCTGCGAGAGCTGCGTGAGCGTGAGCGTGAGCCGGTGGGGCGACGGCTGTTGCAACGGCATGAGGCGAGCTGGCCATTGCGGAGGCAGCGGCGGCTGCCATCATCATTTGTTGGTGCGAACGCTTTAGGGAGTTGGGAGTTGTGGCGGCGCTACTTTGGGTTGTGTTGTTGCTCGATTGTGGCGGCTGCGGGTGGTGGTGATTTTGACTTTGGCTTTGGCTCATATGCAACGGGCTTGTGGTGGTATTATTGTTGGGATTGTTTGTCGTGGTTGTTGGATTGACAGTCGCGTTATTGGCGCTAGTACCAATCGCGTGGTGATGATTGTGATGGTGATTGTGGTGGTGATTTTGGTGGTGGGGGGTTAACGCGTCGTGCGGATAATAAGACGTTGACGATGGTGAGGTACTCACGACGTCCGGGGTGCTCGCTCCATCCGTGTGACTCGTACTGTCCGCCGTACTTCGCGGACCGCCGTCCAAACCGTTTCCCATGTCCGGTGGCTTCGTGCTCTCCCGGTCGTCGATCACCAGGTCGATCGGCATTTTACCCTTGAGACAACTGATGTATCGATGACAAAAGTTGTCGCAGAGCTCGTGAACCTGCAATCATACGAGACCGAGGGAAAAACGCATTAATAAACACACACAAACAAACAAACGAAGTACTTTGTCTCGTCGCAGCTGAGTTTCGATTTTCATCAATCAAACCTGATCAACGCAATGATTCTCAACGCTTGTCGTATTTTCGGACATTCCCAGTCTACTGCCAACCAAATCATTTGAAAGCACGCTATCCCCATTTCCTATCCACATCGTCGTGATAAATCATCAGCGCAACGTTCTTACGCTTGCAGTTAAACTATTTCCTGGTGAATATTTGCATTGAAAATCGTGCAGTCTTTCACCGTGGATTCAAAATTCATTGTTTCACTGCCGTTTACTTCGATACCAAACGTTTTTTTTTTGTCTAACAACCCACCCTCGTCCCTATGTCTCCTGAGAGGAAACGTTGATAATTTACACGAGTTTTAGCTACAGTACGACCTTGGGTATTTTCATACAGGCATATATCATATCGAAGAACTCTTCAGGCTCTACCGGCCTTCGCAACTTGTATCCCTTCGCTATGTTTGCCCCGTTGTGTTTCGAGACTGCACGGAACGAAGATCGCTCCCTCGCCCTGTCCTTTTCTCTTGCGGAAGATGGTGCACAGCAGCATCAGCAGGGCAAGAGAGGAGAGAATGCCTGACCGGTGTCCAGTCGACCAGAATGTTATGTATGCAAATGAGGACTGACAGACACATGCACACACACACACACACACACACACACACACACACACACACACACACACACACACACACACACACACACACACACACACACACACACACAGTGTATATCCATACGCACACACACACGCACGCCTAACTGGTCCCTTTGGTCACCCTAGGCCCGATCTGGCTCGTCGACCAGTCCCGTCCCTTCGACTGCCCAAGAAATAATCAAAAGATTTATCATACGGGGCCCCCATTTCCTTGATTTTCGCGATCACCACAGAAAGCTGGACGATCACGATGCTCGATCCCGATTGCAAAGGACAAAAAAAAGAGTGCTATCGAATGAGAAGAAGCAAATAAAAATCGTTATCTTGTTATATGTAAATCGAAGGGAATCGGAGGAAAGGGAGGAGGGGAATCGTTGCGCTCGAGTCACATTACGATGCCGCCTTGCCGCATGTCCGAGATCTTTTTCCCTCTCGGTGTCTTCGCAAAGAGAATATCTCCCGAGAGCTATATCCACGTTTCGAATACGCATGCACACACACGCACACATGTGTGGATTGACGCTAGCTGGCAAAAGGGCTCAACCTATCGAATTTAACGCGTTGAGGCAGTTGGGTTACGACAGTTTGCTTTTTAGCGATTACGTTGGCTCGCAAAAGTGGTTGAGAAAGCGGTGAACACAGTACGAGGGGCAGAAACTATCGATATGCCAAGTTTAGTGAGACGATGTGTGCGTGTGCGTGTGCGTGTGCGTGTGCGTGTGCGTCTGTGCGTGTGCGTGCGCATGTGTGTGAAGAGATCGTGCACATACGCTACATGGATTATGGCGACGTATATATGTATGCAGGTGTATGTGAGGGTGGGTGTGTAAGTGTGCGAAAGCCGAGCTATTTCGTATTATAATATACATGAGCGAAACGACTACGAGGCTGGAGCATTATTATGGCGGACACTCGCCTATATTCATGGATATATGGTATATAAGCGTGTTCCTGGGTACGTATATAGCCTTAAGGCTGACCGTTGGTCACTAACTTACAAGTACCATACGCCATATTCTTATTAGGTACCCTGGCATTTGTACGTAATAGAGGAACGGCACAGAGAAAAAGAGAAAGAGAGAGAGGCAGATAGGCTTTTGCTCGGGCCCGCAAGGCGGCCATCTTGACGATTCTCGAGTACCACGAGACGAAGACACCAATGGGCGATAATGCAATACGTAGGAATGCATACGCATATACGAATGCGCGCGTTTACATATACATATAAAGTACATGGAACCGTTCTAGCGGGGCCTTAAACAATGCACCGAATTCATCATCCTCCGTATATGCGCTGTTCACGTAGACACAATACGCTAGTACATACTTGCAAGTACTAGTAAGTATGATACGCAGGTGGAGAGAGTTTATCCGTCCATGTTGGAGAGCTCTCTCGAGCTGTGGGATATCGTGGACAAGAAGCTCGAGAAAAATCGACCTGACCGATCGTGGATAACGCCGCGATTGAGACTCCGAAAAACCGGTCTGTTCTTGAAGAGACAATAAAGATCTCGGTATGCGGAACGAAATTCTTCCTTTGTTGCATTATTGGCCATGTGACGTGTCCTGATTCAATGCATTCCTTTTGTTTTTCATTAATTGCTGATTCGTTGTGAGTTCAAGGATTCCCTCGTACTCGGGATCGATGGTCACGAAGGTGAAGTAAAATATGCAAAGCGTCAATAATGGAAGATGAGCACGGCGAGTGGCGCTGATGGCATACGAAGGAAGAAATCGCGAAGCCGCGGGAAAATACGAAGACGAATAAGAAGAAGGTGAAGGAGAGCCCGAAGGACAGCGGCTATAATGCCGGACTGGTTAGAATTTGATCCGAGCCAGGAGACTCGAGCCTAACCGGCCTGACAATGCGTATACCCTCGTGGAGGGTACGGCCAGAAGAAAGACGAAAAAAAATTAGGGGAGAGAAAAAACGATCCAACAACGAACATGGAGACCCTCGATCGACGATAGAGAAGAAGAAGGCCGAGAGGACGAAGGACACAAGTGTCTCTTTCTCTCCCCATCTCTTTCCCCCTGTTCCTCTTTCTCTCTTTGGGACTCTGAGGTACTGTCTGGAGAATGGAATGTCGAGTCTTCTGAAACATCGTGTCGCACGTTCGAGTGCCCCGGCCAAAAGGCGTCGACTCTACAAAGTGAGTATAACGACAACAACAAAAACGACGAAATCTATGTAAATAATAAACGAAGCGAGAATACATTTCTTGACAAATATTGCTGTCTATTTCACGAGTCCTTGACGTGAAAATTGAGGGAAATTATTGACACGAATGTCTCAAAGCGCGTGGACCAAAGATATTTTCGTTGAAAAGGAAAATCATTACACGGATCGATCGGAGAGAGCCCCAATTTTTTTCTCACGTCATGCACAATCTTCAAGACCAACGAGAAGAGACGAGAAAGCAACAGAAAGAGCGAGGGAGAGAGAGAGATACGGGGAGAATATCGAGAGATCGATTTCACTTCCGGAAATTCAATCGACTTCACTTTTATGTTCACCCCCTAAGACCTCAACACGTGTCCTCGCGCGACTGTGCCCGATCGCACTGTTCGGTGTCACCGTTCTTGGTCAACTTCGATCATATACCCAATCGAGGGTGGAGTTTCTCGAAGCCCTTCTTTTTCGTATATATATATACACACTCACACATTCTCGTATCCTGCAATCTCTCTTGCGGGTTATTCTACACCCCGAGAGTCATGATCGCTCGCTGAGTGGGCACTCAGCTTGCACTCGATCCTCTTGCGACACACGATATCGCGACAAGATCCTCACCGTTGCTCATTCGGTTGGGTACGAGCAACAACCCCCGAGAAGGTTGCATACGATCTTTCTCTCCTTCACAAACACCTGCTGCACTAAAAAACAAAAGAGAAGAACTCTCTTTGCGGTTAGGGAAAGTAGCTGGGTATCGCCAAAGAGAATCGGTCCGATTACAATTACACACGTGAGACTTTGGAACTCAAGATAAAGGAACGAAGGCCATCATGATAATTGGGGATTGAAAGAAACGTTGAGTTAAAGAATATAATAATCATGAAAAAAGAAGGAAAGCGATTTGAAGGACATTAACCCTTCGACTGCACGAACCTCCGACTGCATATGGGGTCGATCCGACCCCATACGTTTTTCAGATCGTTGTATTTCGGTAAATATGCATTTTTTTGTAGCAACGTTTTTCGTAGTCAATGATCCTTATTTTATGGCCCAACATTTAGTTTTTAAGAAGATACAAAATTAAGTGCCTGAACATTTGGTCTAAGTGGGAGATGCGTTGAAAAATACGTGCTCGCACGAAAAAAATCACAATTTTTTTTTTAATATCCAAATAGACCTTTGAGGTGTTTAAAGAGGAAGGTTTGTAGATACGAAAATAGACGGTATCGACCGTCTTCCCAAAAAGTATATTTATTCGGCGGTTTGAATTTGAGCATTTTCGGGATAGTGAAAAATGGAAAAAATTGACGCCATCGGCAGATCAAGTGTTGAAAACCCATATTTTCCGCATTTTTTTACTTCAATGACGTATTATTATTCTCATTTAACGCAATTGACGCATAAGTACATTCGGTGCTCGTTGCACATAGCCCTCCTCCATAACGGATACTTGCTTCAAGTTTCGCGATCGGCATTCTAATTACATAATTTACTGTAGTAGCGAAAATAAAAAAATATCTATGAGAATTTTCTATCGAGCCTCACTTACATGTAGTAATAAAATACCCAATTTTACAAAAAAAATGTTTTCGCCGCACTAATGCATAAACGGGGTCGATCCGACCCCAGGCCCTTTTTGACAGCTGTCCTCAATACACGGGCAGGATGTAGGATAGAGGCCGAGTGTCCACCTAGAGTAGGAATAGGGGAACATTCGAGCGCCCCACTGCGGCCGAATAGATTACCCCGTTTTGCGATACAGGCAGTTGGAAAAAAATGGGATCAAAGTGACCCAGTGTGCAGTCGAAGGGCTAAGGGGAGGTTACCGCCGAGAGGCATGGAAAATGCCTGAACTTCGGTATTTTTTAAAATATGAAATTAATAATTTTTGGAACGGGTTTCAACGTATTTAATTCTTCCATCAATAGAAGAGTGAACTGCAATTTTATTTATAAGAGAAACTCCAAAATGGCGGCTCCAGGTGTCGTAAAATAAAACGATACACGGCGTGTTTTCGCTGCGCGGGGCGCTCCACAGCCTTGCCAGTTCAATTGAAACAAAAACGAGTTACGAATTATTAATCTAGACTAAATTTGGGAAGCCTTATCGTTTTTTGTTTTCTGAAAAAATCTTGGATAACAAAATGGCTGCCGTTTGAAAAAACCCCCCAATTTTTTGCTTCAACGGACGGAAAAAAAAATTCGAAATCAATTTTTGACGTAAATCGCTTCCTGATGGCCCCACACATTGAATTTCCTTTAATTGCGCAGAGATTCATGTGAATCGGTTCATCCATTGGAGCTATAGAGCACTCCGCGCGCTTAAAAATGCTGTTTCCAGAAATACGCATTTAAGGGAAGGTTCTGCCTTTTAGGGCCAAATAATGTTCGATTTTTTACCAACTTTCAATGCGAAAAGTATTAAATATAGAATTTTGATATCTAGTATGTTGACTAAGCGGTCTTTATTGAACATCAAAATATTCTTTAAAGTTTGACAAAACATGGTGGTGAGAGTGGGAGGAGTCACGTATGTTAGTGCGCGGACCATGACATTCTTCGCTTGCGGAAGTTCCAAGTCCCGGACAGGTTATCTGAAGCAAAGAATCAAACATATTTTTACTTTGTACAATATTGTGTATAAGTTGACCTAGAATGAAGAAGCAAAATTGAAAAATAAAAAAATTGTGAGCGATCGGAAGGAAGTTTGTTTTTTTTCCAAAAAAAAATCTCAGTTCTTTGCTCACTATTTTTTTATTGTTCAATTTTTCTTCTTGATTCTAGGTCAACTTATACACAATATTTTACAAAGTAAAAATATGTTTGATTTTTTTGCCTCAGATCACCTGTCCGGCACTTAGGACTTCCGCAAGCGAAGAATGTCATCGCCCGCGCACCGACATACGTGGCCCCTTCCGCTCCCACCAACATGTTTTGTCAAACTTTAAAAAATATTTTGATGATGAATAAGGACCGCTTAGTCAACAAACCAAATATCAACATTCTATATTTAATACTTTTCGCATAAAAAGGTGGTGAAAAATCGAACATTTTTTGTCCCAACAAGGCAGAACCTTCCCTTAAAGTTCAAAGTTATTAAAAATCGTATTCATCGTTTTGTTGACAGCCCAAATTAACGAACCCACGAGTTGTAAACACTTCAAAGATGCAAATTATGTTTTAAAATGTTGATTTTTTCATTGTCATGAACGGTAACCTGTCTTTAATGACGGAAGTGTTGCATTACTTCTTGTTCAATTCGATCGTATCTTTCCGCTCTTCAACGATCGACCGAGAGAGCCAAGATCGGAGTATGGCCCGTACGTGTAACCGGATACATTGCAGCGGAGAATGGCGTATTCGTATCAACTTACGTATTGCCACAGTTCACCGTACACACTACAATAAGTTGGAGACAAATAATGCCTCGTAAGCGATGCGAATTACGACACTTCGCTAGTACGTTATTCCCATATACGTATTTATACACACATCTTTATATATATATATGCATATATATATGCGAAAGGTTCCTGTGAACGTCAGTGCCCGACCTTCGAAATAATAACACGCCGAGTCATCGTGCTCATGAGGCAACATGAGGCACGAAGAAAAGCTTCTAGCCCTGGCGGTGTATGATGATATCCTAACCTCGATACACTTATTTTTATCAGCCTACAAAATCGGTCTGTTCTCACCAAAAGATAACATGATAAATTGGAGCAAGCGGGACACAGGGAGGAAAAGGGAGGGAGAGGGAGGGATAGAGAGGGAGAGAGAGAGCGAGAGAGAGAGAGAGAGAGAGAGAGAGAGAGAGAGGGCACAAAAGAGACGAGAGACTACGAAACATCGTGTGCCACAAAGAGATTGATCCTGAGGCTTGAACCTGCCGACTTTCCGCGTACCGTGTGGATTCTACATGAGTAAAGCCGTGTATGTGTGTAAGTTCATCGAGAATAATCCATCGCCGAAGAGAGCCGACGCGATGACGATCTTGGAACACGCGACTGGCCTAAACTCAATATTGTCATGAAATAAAAGGCGGTCTGGGTAAGGTCGAATGAGCGATAGAAATTAATCGATCGCCGGAGAATCGGCATAGCCAAAAGTTGAGCTGTCTTAATTGAAACTGGATTAGCTCAGGGGCCCGATTAATTGTGTTCGTGTAAGGGCTGATAGGAAGCTCTTTCTCTTTCTTAAGGAGGATGAAGCCTCCTTTCTACAGAGAAGTTAACTTAAAAGTTATCGTGTTCGGTGGATCAATCGATGCGCCAGTTCATTCGCAGATGGATTCTTTCTTGCTTGATTATGGAGGTCCAAGTTCCGGGAGAAAAACGAACCGCTTTTGAATGAGAATCCTTACGTTGGTGGGTGGGCAGGAGGGAGCGAGGGGTTGAGAGCAAAGATGTCAGCGGTGCCTCCCGGGTCTGCTCCAGACACGAACAGGAAGCTGCTGAAGAGAAAGGAGGGTTGGTAGGGGGTGAATACGAGGTACACCGAGTCGGAACAAGTCGAATAACCTGTTTTCAATTCAAAAGACAGTTTAAACGATTCCGCTTATCCACGCGGAACCCTTTATTTCTTGCATCCCGCTTAACCCTTTTCTTCGTCTCATCCTTGTCGACTCTTCCCCCATTGTCCCGACGGGGTCACGAAGGAAGTCCCGCGTTCCCCAAAAATCGTGTACTTTTACCCTCAAACGCACAATCCTTCCACTCGTTCTTTTCCATTCTACGAAAAGAGAAAGAGGGTGTATGTGTTTTTCTTTCTTCCTTCCCCTTTCGTGGCCCTTTTTCCCTAGGCATCGCTTTTGTCAACCCCTACAGCCTCTTTATTTCCGGGTTCTTTCTGTCTCTCTCAGGACCTTCACCGTTTCAACTATTTCTCCGTTTGACTTTCTTTTTTTTTCACGGGGCGTCTCATTGTCGAGAGCCCGGAGAACCGCGGACAGGCAAACGAGACGGGAGAATCGTACGGACGGGCTATAGTTTGTTACACACCATGAGATTCCCGACGCTGTTTGGATATGAAAAAAGTTGGATGAAGGAGAAGCGAGTGAGGGCGGAAGGAGGGAAAAGAAACGGGGAGAGAGAGGGGCACTATTTACGGCACAATGGGCCTCTTTGAACCTGAAGGTAATGAAGGTTTCGAAGTGTCTGGTCCCACTTGCCTTGACTAAATCTCTCCACAGAAATCCCAACTCTGTCTAACGATCGCGAGATTCTTTTTTAGCTCTCCGGTATCCTCAAAGGAGTACGAAAAAATGTCCTGACTGTGTTCGCCATTGTCATGAGGGACCCTCAAAGAACAATTGTCGCAAATAAAAAAACCAAAATTGGGTGCAATGAAATCGGAAACTCCCATCGAAGAATTGCTCCATCTCGCCCCAGACAATTTCCCGAAATTCTATCTTTTTCCTCTCGAATATATAACGCTTCTTCGTATGCCCTTACGAAATTTTACGATTGCATCAATTTCACTCTTGCCAACACTCATCTTATCTCCGACTGTTTTTCTCCTGTTTCCTCGGAGCTAATTGTTTAACGAATTAATCGCTATTGGGCGACGCGGTAGGTCGACATAAAAGCAGAGTACGATGTTGCACCGCGGAAGGATCGCGTTGCGGGCAAGCATGAGTAAACGGCGAATTACATACAGGGATGAGGCTTTGCAGAGAAAGAGGGATAAAGAGAAAAAACCAAGAAGTGGTCGCTTCGGTATGCATATCGCGAACTCGCCATCATACCCCATAAGAAATTTTACGCTCTCGCCATACCTCGAGCTACCTTCGAGAATATAATAATAATCATAGCAATAATGACCATAATAATGCATATACGGAGGGTTAGCAAGAGAAGTAACGTAAGTCGTATAGACGGAACGTGGTATACGGGGGAAAGTTGCGCCCTTGTGTTTGTCGCTTGCACGATGTATGCATAATGGCGTTATCCAGTGATGAAACGTGGTGTATGCATCGACGAGACCTCTCTCTCTCTCTCGCTCTCTCTCTCCCTCTCTCGCTCTCCTCTCTCTCTCTCTCTCTCTCTCTCTCTCTCTCTCTCTCTCTCTCTCTCTCTCTCTCTCTCTCTCTCTCTCTCTCTCTCTCGGATTGCAGGAATATCCAAGATGACTCTCTTGGCCGTTTCGTGCCTCAGAAAACCGTGCCAGAAGGCAAGCAGAGCATATTCGATGGCTGTATATACATATTAGAATGCCGGATGGACGCCACAGCAAAAGTTGTCCCATCTCTCTGTCTCTGTCTGTCTCTCTCTCTCTCTCTCTCTCTCTCTCTCTCTCTCTCTCTATATATATATATATATATATATATATATATATATATATATATATATATATATATATATATATATATATATATATATATATAGATATAGATACATATATACATATATATATATACATATATACATATACATATATACATATATAGCTTTCTTTGAGACTTGCTTTTACACGTATTAATACGTATCGTTGACGGACAGAAGTAAGAACCCAAGAGGCGCGATGCGAAACGCGGAATTCTACGGATTGCGCCCTTTTTATCAGAAGGAGATGATCCTCATGTATTTACGGATTCCCCTTTCTCTTTCTATGGTGCCATGGAGCACACCGGCAAAACGTAATTATGCTAATACGCGATTGGCTCAAAAATGTTAAACGCACCGTTGAACACCGCAGGCAAAAGGCTCTCATTGGTCAATTCTCCACGACTCGCATTGCCTTACGCTGTTTTTTGGAGCTCTCTCTCTCTCTCTCTCTCTCTCTCTCTCTCTCTCTCTTTTCCTTTCTGTCTCACCCTCTTGTTACGGTATTTATGGAATCTCTCTTTCGTTGAAAATGCAAGAAGGGCTCTCGAACTCGCAATCTTGCACGAGCGAATCAAGTACTTTCTTACTCTGTCTCTCTCTCTCTCTCTCTCTCTCTCTCTCTCTCTCTCTCTCTCTCTCTCTTGCTCCTGCCTCTTAGCATTCTTCGTGAACGCCCCGAGAGACAGCTAAGAGCGAGCATCATCATCGTGATCGGCTCGACATCGAGGCCGAGGGCCCCGAACGTTTCAATCTTCATTACGCGGTCCCATATGTATATAAGTGGATGCTTACCTATTATGGAGGGCGAAAAAAAATCCATTTTGTCAAAGGCAGAGGGCATTCGTATGAAGCGTCTTGTCTCCGTATCAGATGGTTTCAATTAAATGTTGATGCAATTAATCGATTATTCTTAATTTTGTGCTCGCGGGACTTCAATATTACAGTCTTGTTTTCATCGGCAAATGAAGTTCTCAATTGAACGTTATTCATAATTGTTTTGGGTTTGGGTCTAGACCGAATGTAATTCGATTGGAACGCGTTTTTACGAAGCCTTAGTATTCGAATGATGCATAGGAATTCTTATGAATTATAGCAGCGGTGTCTTATGACGAGACGTCTCGCAGAGCCAAACCCCATGTAGGTTTCGCCAATCGAACCGTAACGGCCAATACTTGGACCAATGTTGGCGGGGCGATGATCGATTACCCAATTGTACGCCAATGCTCGGCTGAGTATTGACTAGCCAACATTGGTTTGCCAATACGAGGCCAATGTTCGGCCAAATATAGACTCGCTAATCATTGGCTTGTCGATACGAGGCCGATGTTTGGCGAAGTATAGACTCGCCAATCAATGGGTTGCCGATACGCGGCCAATGTTCGGCCAAACATAGACTTGCTAATCATTGGCTTGTCGATACGAGGCCGATGTTTGACGAAGTATAGACTGGCCAATCATTGGTTTGCCCATACGAGGCCAATGTTCGGCCAAGTATAGACTCGTTCATTATTGGGTAATCGACACGAGGGCGATGTTTGACGAAGTATAGACTCGCCAATCATTGGTTTGCCGATACGAGGCCAATGTTCGGCCAAATATAGGCTCTCTAATCATTGGCTTATCGATACGAGGTCGATGTTCGGCGAAGTATAGACTCGCCAATCATGTTTTTGCCGATACGAGGCCAATGTTCAGCCGAGTAACGCATGATCAAACCGCAATTCGTATATTGACGATTCATTGTTTCGCGTCGAAGTCATTGAGAGACGAGATGAATACTTTTTACGAGTCCATTGGACATTATTCGTAACAAATATACTACCAAATCAATGCACTCATTGTTGGCTGATTCTCGAACGAGCTCATACGCGATACTCTGCCCATTTTTATGAACCATCCTACACTGACAGAAAAATTCTATTAATATTAACTAACCGCGTCTATTTATTTATTTTTTATTTGAATTAACTAGATTTTTCGTGAAATCAAATTTTTCCTATTGCATTCCATTATTGGAATTATTCATTTTAAATATGTTTATTTATTCAAATTAAACTTGAACTAATGAACAAATGGTCTGTCTTTATTGGAACACACATATTAAAGGGTTGTGGGGGTAGAGAGGGTGGAGAAAGAGGAATTATATATATATATATAGGTTAGGTTTGGAAATTCTCCAACATGTCAGTCGATAACACTCTCTAATTATCACGATGATATTAACTAATTGATATAGTTTATGGGATACAAATAATGATAAGAATCCATTTGGTCTCTTATGGCATATCTGCGATTCAAATGTTACGAGCACTCGGTAGCATAGGGGCAGCGTGCTTGGCTATGAGTAGGTAGGTTCAAGGTTCGAGTCCCATATAGGTGAAATATTTTCTTCGAACTAATCGTTTCGAAAGACCAGGTAATGACGAATTATAATACAAAAAGAAACAATTTTTTTTTGGTAGTGCAGGACCAATTTTGGTGATTTATATCGGGTCACAATCATCCGCCAAGACTGGGTCGATAATCGGGCCAAGCTCGAGTGCCAATGATGGCAATCTTGACGGGGACTGATTGTTGGCCGATTCTCGAATGAACTCCTACGCGATGCTCGGCCGATTTTCATAAGCCATTCTAGGGCCAATATTGATTGCGAATATCGGGCCGCTCTTATCATCCGAGGCTCGGTCGATGATCGCGCCAAGCTCGAGTGCCAATGTTGGCAAGCTCGGCGTCGCGCATCGGCCAATCGTTGGCCAATACCGATCACCCTACATGGGACAAAAGGTAAGATCCGAACTGGAACACCATTTACTGGAGAATCATTTACGAGTGGAGAAAGCCTCGCGAGAGTACCAGGCGAATAAAAATGTCGTGCAAAAAGAGAAAAATTAGAATAAATAAAGCGTTCTGCAAACCCGATGGTCCTAGAGAACGTGGGAAACGATCCAGCAGATAGAGAGAGCGAGAGCGAGAGAGAGAGAGAGAGAGAGAGAGAGAAAAAAGAGAGACATAGAGATCCGTGTCTGCGAGCAACGAAAAAAAAAAACGCAACGAGAGTTTTCACGGCTGATGCAAAGTATATAGAAACGTAACTATATATGACTTTGCAGAATTTGGTCATAAACCAATCGATTTTATTCTCTCGTTTCTGGCGGCTGTCTGAAGGATTTCTATTTCGCGCATTATAGAGGATAATACATCAGGCACGCTATTATTTCGAGAAGCAGAGCAGCGATTGTAAAATAGCAAAACTTACGGAAAAAAGGATCAGTGAGAAACAAAATCGTATAGACGCCCGCGATCGCGGTCGGAGCTCTCACACCGCGGCAGTTAAAAACTACCGAGGGTCCGCGCTCGCTTTACTCTCGATACGTAAATTCAGCCTCGGGTATCGATTTATAATATAATCGTGATAAATGAGGAAAATTGCTATGAAATTGCTCGAAAAACCGGGTGGACCGGTAGCGAGAGAGCTTAAAACTCCTTAACAATTTCTCTCTCTCTCTCTCTCTCTCCCTCTCTCTCTGCATGTTTCTCGTCATCGTTACTCAGGAACGATCAATGGCGGCTTCGTCTCGGTTTGCCCGGCCATTTCGTTGGTAATTCACCCCCTCCCGGTTATAACCTCAAAGTACGACGAGTTATCTACTTCCGGCGATTTGGTTTGAGCGCAAAAATCGGCTGGAAACATCCACGAAATTGACTATAGACGTAGAAGGGATAATTCGATCTAAAATTAGGCTGGAATTTTCTGTTCTCGTATCATCTAGAATCTTACGTAAATATAACTCAATGAGGCGAAAATATCGACAATTTAGCATGTACTTAAAAAAAACCTAATAACTCGTAACGAACAAGGATAAATCAGAAGACTGCAAGTTCGCTTAACTCCGATTCGATAGACCACAGCAATTAAAACGTAAATAGGCGTAATTAAGTTTTGGGCGTCGATTTTGCTGCGCAAGACTTCCTAACTTTCGAGCTGCTAAAACCGAACGATTTACCGAGCTAAAATAGGCGGAGCGGGCGCAACAGTGGAAAAAAGGTTTCTTCTTGTTCCGTTCACGAATCACAGAAGGTCCGCGGAAAAACTAGATTTAAAATGTACGGTTAAAGTTGGGTGTAAAACACGACACCCCAACGCTTCCGTACTCCAACTCGAGGCCTTCACTCCTGTAGTTACGGGAAATCGTACTCGGGAAGGAAAAAAGAAAAAACAAAAGCAACACATGTATCCAGGTGTAGACACCGTCGGCCTCCCTTCACGAATTATCTGTGTTACGAAAAAGAAAGGATATTCCGTTCAAGTTGTTGGAAACCCAGATGGCGAAAATCACGACTCGCCACACTGTTATTTATTCATTATTACTATTATATGAAATTGTGAGTCGGTTGTATATCAAAATGAGCGCAGCGGTCAGCGTTTAACTTCGCCGATATTTTTCACGCAACAATTTATCATCCTTTCACCCTTCGATCGTACAGAAACTCTCCCATAATTCTCCAAACTATATCGCTCCAAAGTTTTTTTTTTCTTCTCACTACGACGACGTGGGCTTCACGGTAAAAAGATTTCTGATACCCATGGGCAGTCCATAAAAGTATATTTGCACTCACCTTTTCGAGCTCGAGGAGGTGAAACCGGAGGACCTGAATCGCTTGTACCATCTGAAAAAAAAGAAGAAGAAATATGTATTATAAACGTCATTAAGACTCGGTTAATTTCTTCGTTACGTTCTACGATTTCTTTTTCAATTTTTCTTCTTCATAACGCCTCGTTATAATAAGGCAATTAGTTCGATGATAAAATACGCCCGGAAGACACACACACACACACACACACACACACACACACACACACACACACACACACACACACACACACACAGACAGACAGACAGACACGCACGCACACGCACACGCACACACACACGCGCACACGCACACACACGCACACACACACACACACACACACACACACACACACACACACACACACACACACACACACACACACACACACACACACGCGCGCACACACACACACACACACATATATATATATAATGCGGTTAGTCAGTGCGCAGAGTGAGAAAACTTCACCGGATATGAAGTACCAAGAAATGTTCTGTCTGCCATAGTCACATTGCAAAGAGTATTTCTCACACATATATCGCATATATACGATGATATATATATATATTATACATATATATATAAAGGCACGGAGGCATGGATGCGTGAATGCGCGCGGCGAGATTCTCGCCGGTATAGCTCGCGCATAATTTTCCTATTCGCCGTGACGTTTAATGCGCCGTGTCACGCTCCTCGTCGCGGCGGAAAGATAAAGCGAGAGAGGAGACTTCGTAGTTGAAGAGTATATGTGCTCTGTGAGTGGAGGGACTTACCCTCCCGAGACGGAAAAAAAAGAAACGAGAAAGAGAGAGAGAGAGAGAGAGAGAGAGAGAGAGAGAGAGAGAGAGAGAGAGAATTTAAGTGAGGCTCTTTCGAGATCGCCAAAGAATTTTGTTTCTCTCTTGCTGTGTTTCTCTCTCATCGTCAGCATCCGCCCCTTTACCCTCCTCGATACCGTGACCATGTGTCAAAAATGTGTGTATAATGTGTGCGTGCGTGTGTGGGAGTGTGTGTGTGAGAAAAACAGGCATAAAGGTAGGAGAGCAAAAGAGGAGGCTTCTGTAGCATCGATTCAATTAGGCAAGCCCGCAATCTTAATTGTTAATTAACATTATATTTATGCAATTATGGTCCATTATGATTCCGCTGGAGCGATAAACGCGACTGAAAGGATCGCGAGAGAGCTCGGACCCTCTTGGATCTGCGAGGTAAGGAAGAGACGGGAAAGAGACCTGATAGTGAAACGAGAGAGTGGAGCTGTTCGATTGTCCTCTTTTTTTATAACTTTCATTTCTTCCTTCGCCTCTCGTGCTCCGATAAGGGAAGGATCCAAGAATGAAATGCAGGAGAATTTGCAATCGCCTCGTATATTGAACGAGCATTGGATTGTATTACGGTGTACGGGGATCCTGGCCGATTGTACTCGTTACGAGAATCGAGGATCGTCAAAACTCATGGGGGCCTGGACCCCCGGCATTCGGGCTGGCGCGGAGAGCGGTAAAAAGAGAAGTATATCGATGCTACACGTGGTTGGAAATCTTCGCTGCAATGATGCAATCGTGAAGGTACGTTTTGAACATTTTCAAGCCTTTTTACGCTCTGTGACGAGGAATAAAGTGAAGAAAAAAAAAGAAAGAATCTCGCATGACAGCATCTCAAAGTGCTCGGGGCGTTTTTCTCTCAGAACTCTTCGTTGCGGTTGTTCGTCAAGTCGTAGACATTGGATCAAAGTGTGAAAGAGCCAGTAGCCTCGAAAACGGAATTTAGTGGCCTTTTTTTGGCCGCCGCAAACTGATCGACTGGAAGAAAAGAAGCAACAAATGTTTTCGACCAATAAGATTGTATCTTTGAGCAAATTCTCAGGGATCAACGTCACAGATATGAGATCATAGCGAGGCACAGTGAATCTTGTTGTACGAAGTTGCCGCGATTGCGTGTCTGCTGGATGAGCGCGCGAAAGCAAAAGTGTCGGGGCAAATCGCGAGGATCGTATCTCTCGTTATTCTCGCGCCTTCGCGATCGCCAACCCCACTGAGAGGCGCACGCGAGAGAGAGGGAGAGAGAGAGAAAGATAGAGAGGGAGAGACAGAGCGATGAAGAACAAGACCGGTGGAGTGTTGAGAAGGAGTGCGCAAGCGCGATCCACGACGCATGCGCTCCTTCGTCGAGTCCTCGTTGCTCTCTTTGGCGCTTGACGCGCCGTTTCCCTTCTCTCCTCGCTCGTTGTACCCGAGGAATCGATGCTTGGCAAGCGAACGTTCTTTCAGCTGGACAATGTTTCCTCTGTACTACGGGATTCCTCGACTGCGAGGTTCCTCCCTCTCTCACTCTCTCTCTCTCTCTCTCTCTCTCTCTCTCTCTCTCTCTCTCTCTCACGCGCGCACAGTCGTGCCGAACGAGGGAACGAGCGAGATTGAAGGCGGAATGAAACGAAACGAGACGGAAGATCCGCGACTTCATCTTTCACATGTATATGCGTCGCGTTGTTATTAAAGTCCGCAGAACCTCAAACGTAACTGGTTCCCTCTCCTAGTGGTGTAGGAACGACGGAAGCCTCGTTCCACACACGGAATGAAACGCTTTCGGGGCGTGATCGAATAACCCCCCCCCCCCCCCCCCGCACCAAAGGAAAGAGCATATACTAGCAACGATGTTTTTGCCCCGATCGCTCATCACGTGATATTAATTAACCGCGAGCCGAAGCGACGCGCGGCAAGAGTGACTGGAGGGCGAGAAGGGCAAAGGGGCCGAAGTAGGGGGAGGGAGGTTCACGAGACATGGAGGAACAGCGAGGAGGGCGAGTGCTGGCCGCATAAAAAAGCATGAAAGCACGAAGAAACCGGGGAGATGGTGTTATTTATAAGACTCGATGAGACGGCTCGCTCCAAAGAAGTGACAGCACGAGTACAAATGTAATCGCACTACACATTGAACTGTGGATTTTACAAGCATTCATATACGATGCTATAAATACTCCCTTAACGATATATATAGAACGCCTTCTGCGTGCATGTAATGAGAGCGTGATAATTTCAATTACCCGAGTATTTTGTATTCCGATTTATATTCATGATTACATGCGTTTCTTGTTTTGTTTTCAATGCACAATCGTGCATTTTACTCCACCATCGGTATTCCCTTTTTTTTCCTTTTTGACTATTCGAGATGATCTAGTCGTTATTTCTTTTTCTATTCATGATTGACGCGATGCGTCAAGAGTTTTCAGAGCGTAAAGCACGCGTGTGTGTATATATATCGATGTATAAATATATTACGTGATAATCTCGTGGTCACGACCATGCGCATTGTTATCGATCAAGTAATTAATTAGCGAGAACGAGTCGTTCGTGTGCATACACCTACAGATATACATTCGTAAACCTGCTCTGGGATCAACGGCCAATGTGCAGCTTCATACCTGTTGACAGCTCTTTTTTGTTGCGCCTTTTTTATTCTTATTATTATATTTTTGTTGTTGCTGGATTTGATTGACGACCACAATCTAGTTCGCGCGTCTCCACGTTATAATAACTCTCGAGCAACACGTTCTACTGTACAAGACACATTGCACGTTGTCGAGTGACGATCTTTTTATAACGATAACTATGCAACTATACATATGTGGGGTATTCCGGCTCAACTCAGACAACTATTTCTCTCACCATCGTTGATTATAGATTTCCATAGTGGGAAACCATCATGTTGAAGTTAGCATCGTTGGAATCCAACGAAAATTCTGCTTGATTTTTTTATTTATTTATTTTTATTGTGTAGAATCGTTTTTTACAACTTTTCGTTAAAAATCATTGATCAGGATTCTTAAAAATGTTGCGGTGACTTCCGCAGCCTCAATGTGCAAAAAAAATACACGAATACGAAAATATATATATATTTTCGTTGCACTTCAACGATGCAAACTTCAATACCATGGAAAACCTCACTCCTGGTGGCAAAAGAACACCTAATTTTTTCCATTTTCCGAGTGGAAAATCTAAGTGGAAAAATTCATTTCTGTAATTTTTTTAATTCTGAAAAAATGTAGATACGTTTTGCACATGTTTTATGTATTTTTCACCAAAGCTCGATTCGTTCTTCCGAGATTTACTTTTTTTTCGTAAAATTTCGATTTTGGGGATGATTATTCGACAGTTTGGAGGTCAGAAGAGTACTTTTTCGGTCCCGCGAGTAAAAAAAAACTTCAAAAATATGGTTTCAGAAAAAATTATATTGGGTTAGGGTGTATATGTAGACCGAAAATGTACTCCTTTGCCGTCCGAACCGTCCAAACTCTACTGAATATTAAGCGGCCGGCTAGAGCTTTTGCGAGGTTAATTTGAAAATTATAAAGCGTAAAATTCATGGATGAGAAGTAAACGAAAAAAAAATCGATTTTGTAATGAAAATTTAAATTTTTGAGAGGCTTGAGCGACCTCTGAGTATTTTTTGACCGCTCGCAGCTTTCGCGACAATTTTGTTTTTTTTTCTTTAAAGAAGATAATTGGATAGTGAGAAAAGGGAAAAAAAATAGAGCTGAAATTTGTGCCACCCTAATACACACATATGCTTATATTGATCGAAAGGTGATTTTGAAGACGTCGGGCGATGTACGTATTCGTGTGCATTCGTGCCTGTGTGTGCGCACGCGCGTGCATGTGTGTCCGAGGATATACCTGGAGAATATCTACGACGTCGTAAATCTCGAGAGCACGATCGATATGTACGCTAAACACTAATAGGTGAGTTCACCTCTCACGATAAGGTCCAATACTTCCGCTAGGATGCTCAGGAAGAGAGAAGGGGGGGGGGAGAAAGAGGGAAAGCGAGGCGGGAATTATTGCAGCGATCGATGGGCGAGAAAAGAAACGACCGTGCGCAAGCTCGATGGAATCGTAATTCGTAAGACGTTTATTAGCGACAGGTGATGGATATTCGGGCAAACGAACAAAGAAGTGTGAAACACAGTGAGACTCTATCGCGCGAGTGCGCGGGTTCGCGAAAAAAAAAACGTTCGCGCAATTGAGCAATTGCCTTGGTGATACGTGTCTCCGATAGCTCCTCGCGGAGGCAAAAAAAAAGTTATTAGCTCACGTGAGATGCATGTATCTCGTACTGTCAGTCGTAAAATAATCTTGACTCGGGGATCCGGGCAGGACGAGTGACGAGTGACGAGAGAAAGAGTGAAAAAGTCTGTCTGTGTGTGTGTGTGTGTGTGTGTGTGTGTGTGTGTGTGTGTGTGTGTGTGTGTGTGTGTGTGTGTGTGTGTGTGTGTGTGTGTGGGTGGGTGTGTGTGTGTGTGTGCGCGCGCGCGCGTATGTGTGTGAGAGAGAGAGAGAGGGGGAGAGAGATCACAGACGAGCTTCTTTTCCAGCGAACGCCTGAGTTATACTCGTCGTCACGGAGTCGGGGGCTTTCTCTCACCCTTCGGGCTTTTAAATATCGAAGGACAATAAATTTGTATCGAGTCACCCCGCGAGACTATACAGCCGCGGTATATAACGAAGACGTTATACACGTTCGATCCGCTCTCGCGGTTTCACATAGGTTTTTCTTCGTTGCTCCTATCCCATGTTATCCCCCCCTCTCTCTCTCACGCCCCCTTTCTCTCTCTCTCTCTCTCTCTCTCTCTCTCTCTCTCGCTCTCTCTCTCTCTCTCTCTCTCTCCCTCCTTCTCTACTGCATTGGACCGAACCCAACTTTTGATATACCACGAGTTATGCGCTATATATAAAGCACACTGTGCAGTACAATCGGTGACTGTACTATGTGCCACGCAGGTAGGTGTAAGGTGTCGCGTATATGAGCACAGGTACGCGCAATTTATGAAGTACGAGAGATGTCCGGACAAGATTGTCGCATAGGTCATTCTCTGTATAACGATTGGCCATTATGATTCTCGCGATTCTACGGACGTATGAGTCGCGCCCGCAAGACGACCGGAAGAATTGTCCTACGGACCATCGACGTGTAGAAAGCTCGAGCGCTTCGAATAATGAATGGACTTTAATTGTATCAATTATCAATGAGGAAGAGACCGTCGGAGAGAGAGAGAACCCCACGACGAACACCACTTATCGATGTTCCGGTGATTTATGACTAATTATGGTTATGCCCATATATATATACAGGGTGTAAGGAAGGTCGATGCAAAACCTTAAGGGGGTGATAGGTCACCTCGTTAAGAACATATCTAACCTACGTTACCTTTGTCCGAAGTCTAAGGTTTTCGAGTTATCGTGGTAAGTATGATATTTGGAAAATTTCCCAAAATTAGGTGCTAACTCGTTTACCTCTTATATTAATTCTATTTTGTTTTAAATAGCATTAACATGGAGATCCGTTTGTGCGCTTGAAAAATGGCAATGGCCTCCTGCGTTGCCACGGCTCGAGTTTCCTTTTACCCTGTACGCTGCAGAAGCCGATATACTCCGTACTTTGGACCACGAAGCGGGAGACATGCAGAAAGAGAGAGAGGGAGAGAGAGAGAGAGAGAGAGAGAGAGAGAGAGAGAGAGGGAGAGGTACGAAATCGTGGTGAAATTAGGTGAGAGGTTAAAAGCTGATCCAATGGATTGCATATACAACAGTGTTTCGAACGATTTCACATAACACATAGCAGTAAGCGAGCCTCGTGCATCATGTGATGCAGGTACCGGCATAAATCCGTCATCGAACTGTTAGTTTATCCATACGCGAGCCCCGTCGGTACACTTGACGCAGTCAAAATAACACAACGAACGGACGAACGAGAGAGAAATCGACAAAAAAAGCAGCAGAGGAATAGAGGGAACGAGAACGAGGGAGATTCAACACTCGTTACCTCCTTCTCTTGCGGAATATAAAAATACCAGACGACGGTACATTGCTCTAGGGGATCGTAATAACTTCGTTCCGGAGAGGTGCCATATCCATATGCCCACGCGTTCACAACTCGTCCACGACTATCTCGCAAGTACATATACATATATATTTATATACATATACGTACTTATACGATGCACTAGCGGTGCCGCGTACAGATGTATGTCTATAAATGCAGCTATGCTACTGCAGTTATTGGCATATTTATATATATATATATATGTATGTATGTATGTATGTATGTATATATATATATATATATATATATATATATATATATATATATATATATATATCAGGGTCCGGGACAGTGCGAGAGTATTGAGATAATAGTGCGTCTCGTGGCACGGGCCATCAACGGCCGCGGTTCACCGTCTTAATAGCTGGAGATTTATAGACTCGAGAGAGAGAGAGGAGAGAGAGAGGAGAGAGAGAGAGAGAGAGAGAGAGAGAGAGAGAGAGGAGAGAGAGAGGGAAAGTGAGAGAAAGGGCGGGAGACTCGTCAGAGCTAGCGTTATACACGACAAACGAGCTGGGAATCTTACGCATATAGATTTTCTTTTTGACAACTTACATGTATATATATGCGTATAGGTATGATACATATAATCTCTGCCAGACAAAGGACACTGAAATAGTGTTTTAGCACTAAGAAATCCTCACCACGATTGTGATTTATTGGTGCTAGCAATGTCCGTTATACAATTTAAATGATGTTAAAGTTTGCATCATTGGAATGCAACAAAAATTAATTCTTTGTAATTCTTTAATTTTTTGCCACTTTAAGCTGTGAAAATCACTCAAACGTTTTTATGTATTTTTATTAGACATTCAGGACCTCAATAAAAAAGAAAGGCTTTCGGTAATTATAAGAATGGAGAAATAAAAATTAACAAACAAAAAACATCATTGGATTTCAATGATGCAATGTCATAAATTTGAACCACTATGATAGAACGAAAGTAATGGAGTAGTTATTCGTTGCGAGAGTATTGTAAAATGCAAATTTGTCGTGGGATACCGATTTATAAGTAAAAAGGATTTTTTGTTTCGAACAGTAGTGTCCATTGTATAGAAACTTACGAAAGTTGGATAAATGATGTTATCGTAATAGAGATAAGATGTAATTGTATGGAAAAATAGGAAGAATTTTTTGAAGAATATGTCTAAAGGTGGTCACTACCTGCCGGAATTGCTCTGTTCGAAGCTTTATTAAAATGAATCCTTGATATTGTTAGTGTTTCTCTCGTTGCGGTGACAGAAGACAGAATGAGAATGAAAAGCGATCATTGCGGCCTTCGGATTATTGGAGAGTGGTGGTAAAATTGGTTTTTTTCTTCTTCGCCAATGGCAGGAGATTTGTCGATGTTTCACTGGATCATTTTGGCCCACGCGGAGCATATATACGTACGGGTATATATATACTCCACTTGGTATATACACGTATATACTTACGAGGAGTGAAGAAGGAGAAAGAGAAAGAGAGAGAGAGAGAGAGAGGGAGAGAGAGAGAGGGAGAGAGAGAGAGAGAGAGAGATTCGTGTTCTCGTAAAGCTCCCTATTAAATGGAGCTACGAAGATGCAAGCACAGAGAAAAGGAGAGTGAGAAAGCGACGAAGAGAGAGATGAAGAAAGACAGAGAGATCATGAGAACACTTATATTAAAGCAAACGCGGTGTGGTCGACTGCAATATTCATACAAAACACATTCAAGCCTCTCTCTCTCCCTCTCTTGTATTCGAGAGACTTTACTGCACCTGCATTTTTGCGAATATTTTCGGCGACATTAACGTCTTAACGAGGGGCCATAACAAGCCAAAAAGGAGGAAAGCACGAGACAGAGGTAGCGGCAACGGGTATAATTTCTTGCTTTTTTTCTTATCGTAACTCTCTCTCTCTCTCTCTCTCTCTCTCTCTCTCTCTCTCTCTCTCTCTCTCTCTCTCTCTCTCACTCTTTCTCCCTCACCCGCGCCTCTCGTCTTTTTTCTTATTATTTTTTTTCCATTTTTATTATTCTTGTCTTTGCACTCCGGCACGACCGAGCGACATAAACCTCGGGCCTCGTACAGAGGAAGGTGCCGCATGCCTCGCTATACTGTGCCATAAGGGCCTCGACTTTCTTGCTCTCTTTTAGTCCGGGAAGAAAAGTTGTACGGAGATGGCACTAAAAGCGTCTTAGCTTGAAATTATGCCCAAGGTAGGGACCACCCTTCGCACGGCCTGTGTTATAGCCGCACAGGAAACGAAACAAGAATAAAATAACGAACAGAGAGACACCGATGTACAAGTGAGATTTCTGCCGGCGAATTACTCCAAAAAACGGACCTAACAAATCGGTGGACTTTGCCCAAGTACAGGTACTTTTAGACAAGCATACTTTTTTATCCGAGCGTTATAAAAATGCGTCAATTTTGATATCAATAGCAATAGACGATTTTCTATTCGAACAAGATTTTGGCCCAGACAGAGCTTTACGCGTCAAATTATATTTTGATATTATTTGGAATATGATATACTGTGCTCGATATGCCCCATTGTCCCTTTAATGTGCCGACGCATTCTCATTCTTCTGTACATCCAGATTTTCATGGTACAATAACGTTATGCTTTTGAGGGCCTACGTTTAGTTGAAATTTTTTTCAATTTCCTTTTTTCGTTTTTGAACGATTCTCAAAATATAACATGTAAAAAATGGTCTCCGGAAATTTCGAGTTTATCCGTTCGAAACTGAGGGAGTTATGATGAACATTTGTAGGTAGGTTCCGCGAATCGGCGAACTTAAAACGCGTTTTTCTCGATATGACTTTTTCAAAATCGGTGACCGGGTTATCTCACAAATCACTGCACCAATCGACTTTAAATTTTACAAGCTTTTTTTGCACATCAAAAAGCAGTGCCTGAACGAAGGAATTCTTTTTTGCGATGCATATTTTTTTTATCAACCTAAACGCTAGATAATTTCATTTAAAAAAAAAACTAAATGCGTTCGATACTTTTATTTCGGATGATTTGTTTCCGAGCAGCAATGCTCACCGCGATGGACATTTCCCCAACATCGGGTCTGCGCAAGCCATTGTATCTACCTGATTTATAAATATTTATCAATACAGAAATTGTAACAGATACTTATGACCATACTCTTTAAGCGAAATTAAAAAAAATGCAAACCTGATTACGTTTTCTAGAAAAAAATCACGAATGCCCTTTTTCGGGCACGAGTTAGGCGTTACTCTGTTAAATGAAATTTCTGAAAATGCGATTTTCCGCGATAACGTGGGAAATATAGTGAGAAATGTTGTCGAGTTGATGAAAACAAAAAGTAGGAGGATGCGGAGGGGGGGGGGGGGGGGTAAAAGATTGTGAGTCAGGTGTTCGATCTCCAGAGATCGCGTGCGGTAGATCGACGACACCATGATGGCGACTTTGGCTTCGCCTCAAACCCGTACCCATACAAACAAACATATATAAATATGCACCTATAATGCAGCTAACAGGCGACAGCATCCACGGCTATACCTTCCGCTAAACGGGATCGTCCGATCGATCCTTTCGGGGTTCTTTTCTCGCTCGATTTTCTGCCGATGCATATAACCGAGTGTATTATATGCTTTGGTTGCCCATCGCTTTGCCATACCGTTATCGACTCCGTGCAGAGTATAGAGTGAGGGTAATGAAATTGAACGCCGCGCCCGCGGTGGAAAAAAATTGCAACAAACTCGGCTATTTATCTGTCAAGTTTGTGTTTAGGTAGTACGAGATTTTGGCAATGAAATTTTCAATATTGTGTTTTCAAAATAGGCCACGTCAGGTGCTGTGTAAAAAAATTGCAAAAATATCGGAAAAAAATAGTAAATGCAAATATCATTGATTCGCTACGGCAAATTGGAAGTTTAAGCAACGCAACAAATGGATAGCTGCAATTTTTACCTTTGAAGAAGTTTTTATACGGGCGTCAAACAAATAGAGGTTTGTCTTATGATATGTCTTCAATTATGCTCATTTCGGTCTGAAAAACAAGATGTTATTTTATTATATTATAAATTTGTGCAGCAACGATATATGTTTGTCAAAGTTTTTCAAAAGTACTTATATAGCTTGATCTTTCTCGTCTTATAACAAAATTGCAAGTAAATAAAAAATACACATTTCAACTTCCTGCCGTCTTTGGCAGCAAAAATTGACTCAATGCAAACAAATGGAACGCAATTGAGGGCGCCATTTTAATTTTTATAATCGATCACAATATTTAAACAGCAATCACAGAGCCGACAAAAATAAAACCAGCGGCCCTGGCGTTGCGCACGGTGCCCACCATAGACATTCTCATCGATACACACGTGCGTTCGAGCTAAAAACGAAGCACATCTTGTTTTTCCATTTTTCATTTTGTTCATCAATGTGCCGAAGATGTTAGCAGTGGTCAACGTCGCGATAACGCCCGTTTGTGAAATCGCCAACAACGAAATACGGAATGACACAATCTTTCAATCCGCGCAAAATGTATTCTATGGATACCAATGCTAATTGACGAATGATCGTGGTGACTCGACAAGAGTCAAAATATAATTTCAACGACAACTTTCGAAAAAAAAAGTATTGAGAGACGAGCGTCTTCGTTCTCGTTCGAGATTCCATTTGAGTTGAGAAATCGTGCGAATTTTATAGGATTTCCAATCGTTTTTCGCTGACCACCTTGGAAACTTGGAACGTGCGAAGAAGATGCTCGACGACGAGGCTTACACGAAGTGGCTCGAGAAATGTGCGTTAATCTCGATACAGACGAAAAACGACTTTTCTCAACTTGTGCGCGCGCGCGCGCGCGCGCGAGCGAGTCATCTGCATACGCTTATTGTGGAGCGAGCGAAGGCGAAGACGTCAACGAAAAATAGCTTTTCACAAAGTTCTCTCGTTCTACAATAGGTGTGAATTTCGAAATTCCCATCGATCCTTTACCATAATTCCCCCCCATCCTACTCCATCACTCGTTCGTGTTCGCCATTGTGAATTTTCTGACAGCGACGACAGCGTGTGGATGGAAATTCGTATGGAAATTTAACCAACTTGATTCTCCCTCGCTCTCACACACGACAACACACACACACAACTCGACTCGTTGGTATGGATAAAAAGCGCTCATTGGGCCAAACCGTCTTGTTCGAAACATAACTGATAACCATTTTCACGTAACTGCATATACACGGAGAAGAAAAGAGATAATTTAACGATCCTGGACAAGTAAGGAATAAAAAGAAAGACAGACAAACAAAAGAGAGAGAGAGAGAGAGAGAGGAGAGAGGAGAGAGAGAGAGAGAGGAGAGAGAGAGAGAGAGAGAGACAGAGAGAGAGAGACAGAGAGAGAGAGAGAGAGAGAATGACCGTTTGCGTAATACACGAGCACCATCTAGCAATTATTTTTCATGCCTAAGACCCGACAATTAGCATCTCATTGGCTCATTTCTCGGCGTATGCTAATAAGAATCTTATTTAAGAGGGTCGTAGCCGTGCATGCCTAAACCCTTCTGCCTTCTCTACGTCCTCCTTTTGTTCGTCTCGTATTCTTCCACGTGAGAGTGCGGAACCAACGACTATTACATTGCCTGTACATACATGTGTGTGTGTGGGTGTGCATGAGTGCATTCGTATATATTACTCCTCTCCTTCTCGCATCGGAGAAGAGTCGCCGAGGCCATCGAGCTTTCCTCTCGCTCTCTTGTTTCGTTTATGATGACTGGTCGAACAGGAAGGGAAGGGAAACGATGAGAATGATGGTGAAGAGTAAAAAAAACGAAGAAGAGAAGGCCATAAAGACGAAACAGGAAAAGGAGTTAGAAAAGTCGATACATCATTTGCTTTTTTCCTCTCATTCTCTCTCTCTCTCTCTCTCTCTCTCTCTCTCTCTCTCTCTCTCTCGCTCGTTCCGTCTCTGCGTTAATTTATCTATGCGATCCGAGTATTTTTATAAGTATTCGAAGCTCTCCAGATTTCGGATTTCTCTATTCAGCACATAGTTGTGTACAGAGAGCTCAAGGAAGCCCCGGCGCTCGCGAGTCATTCTCAAAACGTCCGGAGAGGACCGTAAGTACCGCAGGAGACACGTAGAATGTCCGAGAGCGGGGCACGTATAAGAACTGGACGTTTCAGGATGTTTATATCTATATATAATGGTAGAGAATGGTATTGAAGTTTGCATCGTTGGAACAAAGCTCTTTTTTACTTTTTATTTTTCATTTTTTAATCATTATACATCTTTTTTATGGTTTTATATTGCACATGGCTAAATAAGTATCTTCACAAATAGTTGAGGAATGTTCGTAGGCAAAATCTGCCAAAAGAAAATTAAAGCAATTCAGAAAGATTAACGTTCATTGCATTCCACAGATGCAACCTTCAGCTTCACCATATAGACACTTGAGGATTGTCTTATCGCGGTGGGGACAAAGGAATGAACAAATGAAAAGGCAATTTCAGCCTCGCGAGCTTCGAAAAGCAGCTGAGTATACTTTTGTTAGTATATAAAGGGTGTTCTCAAAATGACCTGACATTTTTAATTGCGCGCCATTTTTTTTTTGTTGTGGCGAACATAAAGTACTGCTGTTTGACAACTGGCATCAGGAAGTATTGAGGTTCAGTCGTGGAGAATTACACGATCAAGCAATGCATAGAAATGGTTATTTGCTGTATTGTTACTGCATAGTTGTTACAGACGAAATTTCATGGTCGTCTTTTCGCGCGCCACGTCAATGAGCATTGACCACGAAGATCGTACGATTTGACGCCATTGAACTTCTTTCATTGAGGTTTTCTGAACGGAAAAGTGTATGCCAATGATCCGCACACCATTCCGGAGCTCAAGTAAGTAATGCGACGCACCATTAATGAAATTAGTCCGCAATTATGCCAAAATGTTATTTAAAATCTTGCCGAAAGAGTGAACGTTTGATAACGGGACGAGGCTCGGATATTATGTTCTACACATAGCCTCCATGTTTGTTCCTTGCATTAAAAGAAAAACGTTCATACTTTTCAAAAAAAATAATACGTTTTATTAATAAATAAAAATATCAGGTCATTTTGAGACGTATGTGGATGGCTATATTTATGAAACGTCCTGTTATTTTCCGTTGTGCGGCGAAATTATCAGCAAAAAGCGTGCGCTCGATCGGTCAAGCAGGAAATGAAAGCAGAGGATGCGAGAGGAAGGAAGATAGGAAGAAAAGGTATATATATATATATATATATATATATATATATATATATATATATATATATATATATATATATATATAATGAAAGGGTTAAGGGCAACCTCATTGCAGAAGAGACGGTAAGCTGGATAGCAAAAACCTCGAGAACGTATCCTCTTCAACTCCTTAACGATAGAGGGCCTCTCATTGCTCGTAGATTGCGATTTGTTACGGAGGTAATGAACCTACGCGAAAGAAGAGATGGTACAGAAAAAGAAAGAGAGAGAGAGAGAAATGCTTTTATACCTCCTGCACTCTGCTGATTCTTTTCTGCTGCGTTATTTTCACTCTTCCCGACACTCACGCCGCTAATATTGCGTCTCAACATCCGAGAAATCAGTAGCATGATTCTTCACGTTTCCGAATTTGAAACACTGACATGTCGGATTATCGCGCCAAAACAAAAAAAAAAACATTTTAATAGGAGTCGATCGTCGAGTCGAGTCGTGTTGGAGAATGCTGTCCATTTTTAGCCACTGATATGTTTAATGAAAGTTTAAGCTCGGGTTTTCTGTAAGATTTGCTTTATCGTTTGCGAGATTTTTTTTAACGGGTTACACCTACCTCGTAGCCGGAAAAAGAGGAATTTTCGTGATTTTTTTTCTGGGAAGACGTTTGCAGTTTAGCAATTTTTGTTTTCATCAGAGAGTATGGTTTCTTTTACAATTTTCGTATTGATAAATATTCAAAAGCGTGGTAAATACAATGGTTTGGGCAGACCACTATTTGAAAAACGACCTTCGCAATGGACACTGCTTGGAAAAAAAATCATCCGAAATAAGAAAATCACACGCATTTAGTTTTTGCGTGAAATTACCTAGTGCTTGAATGAAGGATTGAATAAAATATTGTTTTTTGACAAAATGACCCCAACCTTATGTGAAAGTATCGATTTTCGGTGAAAAACCACTCTGTTTTCTTCGATAAAATAAAAACGAAGTATTTTGACAAAAACGCGTTTAAAGTTAGCCGGTTGGCGAAATTTGTCTATAAACGCCGATAACTGCCTCAATTTTGAAGGGATCGACTTGCAAGTTCCAGAGAATATTTTTTAAATATTATATTTCGAGAATCCGTCGAACATAAAAAATCCATATTTTCTAAAATTTCAACTCAGTGAACATTCCTTGTGACAAGTTACGCGAATCGAGCTGAACTTTGATCGCCAATGAGCGCAGCTAGAATTTCAGTAACAAATATCAAATGCAGCTAAATTCCCGCTCTAACACAAGAAGCTCTGCTTGCCTGCTGAGATTTTATTCATTTATTACTCGAAAACAATGACGACAAACTTAGTAAAAATTCGAGATTGTATTTCTATTGGAGGTTGCGTGTATGTAAAAAGAATCCAGTATCCTTTAGTATTATGACGTTGAAGTTTCCATCGTTGAAATGCAACGATGCAAACAACAAATCATTTGTTTTTTATTTCGGCAAATTCTCTTCGCCAAACTTGAGCCGCGAAAATCACGCGAACATATCTTGGGCTTTTTATTTGGCGATCTACATCAAATCTGCAGAGTGTGATTTTTAATAATAACGAAAATAATAAATTAAAAAGAATTTCCGTCAATTTCCAACGATGCAAACTTCAAGCCCATTCAGTATTCTTTGACGAAACTCTCGACCCTCCCTATCGTTTCAAATGCTCCAGGCACTCGTTTTCTTTTTTTTTTTTGAGATGCCCATATTTATCTCGCGAAGATTTTTTGCAAACAGTGCTATACCTCACATCCAATTGATATATACTGCCCCTAGGGACAAGCAGCTTTTCTCGTTTGCTAATTGGAAAATGTCCAATTGGAACGTTCATGACGCATTCACTCGCGTAACGACTCTTAGGCGCGATAAATCCCGAATGCTCTACGGCTGCGAAAGAACAAAAAACGTCGGGCATGCAAACATATCGCGGAAAGATTCTGTACTGGAAGAAAAAGAACGCATAATTATGAGGAAGCACACATGTAGCAGCGCTTTGCCCGGGTATCGGGCCATTTTCGCGCAGAACAAAAAAGTGGGAAGAAAAACAAGGAAAAGGACAATATCGATTTGTCGAGAGTCGCGATTGTCGTAAAATTTTTAGAGCAGGTGACTCGAGTGCTCGATCACGTATTTTGCCGAGCGAGTATATTTATCTCAACCCCGTTTTCAACTGCAACGACGCGTATTTCTCTTTGCAATTTAGATGAATTCGCGTTTTTTTTTTTCATTCTTTTTCTTCTCGTACGTAGAGCTCATGTGTCGATCCTTAGTGTACGTGGAGTTGGGGGGGGAGGGGGGGGGGGGTACAACCATCAAGGTACCGAGTGTTCGCGAACACGGTGTGTGTAACAAGGATCGAAAGAGGCAGAGCGGGGAGAAGAACGGATGCTGCGGTGGAATACACGGGGATGCATAATGCAGAGAGAGGAACTCGTATATGTGTCCTTTCGAGAGTGAGACGCGAGTGTCTTGTCCGCGAGCTGGCAAGCTGCGTAATATTTTTGCCTCCTTCCCTTTAGCCTCTCTTCTTCCCTCGTTGGGCTGTCATTTTTTTACCTTGCCTCTCTCTCTCTCTCTTTCTCTCTCTCTCTGTCGCTCTATCTCTCTCTATTATTCCTTCTTCATCTGTCTTTCCGGTGTGTGCACTACAGAGAGATAGAAAGATGTCGAGAAGGCGAAAAAAAAAAATTCTCGCGCCCTTTCAGATCGAGCTCTCGGAATTCTTGAATTCCTCGTATACGCAACGGACTATTATATATCCCGGCTCTGTCACGCTTTTCACGACAAGAAATCTTACATCCGCGACAACAGCAGCACGGGGTGTGTAAATCCCCGCGCACTTTTTACGCCTGTGTGTCCCGTTTGTCTCCGTGTATGTATGGGCTATTCAACGTCTTCGATGAAACCTACATTTGGCAATTCGAAAATCATTGGGATTCACGACACTCCCGCAAAATTTCAGTTGGATTATTGACGGCGGCGAACGACCGGTAATTACACTCTCGCTCAATCATCCCCGGCCTCTTTTTCTCGAAATCAAATAAGGACCAACAATTGAATTTTCTCGAAATCAAATACAGACCAACAAGACATTGAACTGTTGGGTGTAGAAACGGAAGTACGGAAAATGACTGAAGACTGGCAGATTTGTGTGCAAAGCCCGGAATATATTTAAAAGAGGGGGGGGGGAGCAAGAGAAAGAGAGAAAGAGAGACAGCGATCGCACACATTATCCCACGTTGGTATCTACTTTATCCGGTTGGATCGACGCGAGTTAGGGGCCTTGTTTGATATATTTCTTCCTCGAGTTTCCAAGGTCTCATTATTATGATCACGATTCTATTATGAATATGTGTGTGTGTGTGTGTGTGTGTGTGTGTATGTGCGTGTGTACGCGCGCGCGTGTGTGTGCGAGGTCTTCCGCTCAAAACTCTGGAATGAATGTCAATATAAAGAAGAGCAATTAAAAATAGTTTCACTAACTATATATCCGCTCGTGATGGCCACAAATGAAAACAGATTCATTTTTTTCATAATTCATTTTTTTCATAACAGGCCATGATTGTTTCATTTAAATCATCATAATGTATATTTTATTTGATTTATATATATATATATTTAAAATATAATAATAAATATGATATCACACACACACACACACACACACACACACACACACACACACACACACACACACACACACACGCGCGCGCGCGCGCGCGCGCACACACACACACACACACACACACACACGCGCACGCGCGCACGCGCACACGCACACGCACACACACACACAAGCACAAATAAAATATAATATATCATATTTATTATTATCATTATTATAGTAATATACAATTAGTCTACTAATTTATTATAAAAAAGGTGGTTGCAAATTACGAAATTATTACGAAATAAAATTGAATTTCTATAGAAAAGTCGTGTTGTTTTTCGTACTACTTTCCAACGTGTACATGTAATTTCGTTGCCTCGAAAGTTTTTTTTCGATTTTTGATAGTCTGTAACTAATTTTTTTCGGTATGATCAATAATTCGTCGCAGGGAACAAGAAAACTGAAAATATTGCAGTTGATTACAACCAAAGGTATTTTCTCTTTTGTCTTTCAACTTACCAGCGAGTCCACCTCCGGGTCGGCTATGTAGTAAGGCTTCTCTTGCCTGATCTGCAACACAATCATACGAGAATACCGTAAGTACACTGTGATAATTAGATCGAGCGTTAATTGTGGAATTAAATGGTTGGTAGAGTGTGGGAAAAGTGTGTATGTATGGAGAATTCGAGACAACATCGATTACAATCCGCGACCCCTCAATCGTTGCTCGTTTGGCCTTTTTCTTTTTTCCCTTGCTTGTGACGACTCTACAAGCAGAACGTCGAACCATTTTTCGATTCTCTCCAAAATTAATTAATAGTCGTTATCGTGAATAACGAGAAAATAAGTACGCTATTACATTCGTATGCACTTTTTTAATTGGTACATTGAATTAATTAACATTGTGCTAGGTTACTTAGGCTCTTTCGTAGCTAATGCGATGAAGTCAAGTCTCTAGGAAATACAGCGGAAAAACAATGGAGTCTCGAGAAGCGGGCGAGTTCGCCTGGAACGGTCCATACGTATTATACGTAAGTGTTATATGTGGGTATGCGAAACGATGGTATCTAAGCTGCGGCACTCTAAGCAATTTCCTTCGCGTGCTCCCACTTAATTGGACCTTCCTCCCCCTCCTCTCGACGCGATTCCACCGCGAGCACTCGAACAATTCGTACCTTAATATGCACGTGTGTTAGTGTATACACAGAGCGATGAAACGGGAAGAAAGATCGCGGCTGTAGCTCAAGCTAACCGGAAATACGCCGGAATACTATAAAATTCAGGATCACCGAGATAGAAGACGCGAGCCCAACGGGGCTTACACGACTTTGTTCACGCGTATATTTGTGTTCCGTTCTTATCATTGTTATCGAGCTCCATCGCAATTATTTCGCGTCGACTGTGCCCATTGTCATGTATATGTATTTATATATTATATGTATGTAGACAGCTAGGAATTCAC
Source organism: Ophion ellenae (assembly GCA_963210295.1). Taxonomy (NCBI): domain Eukaryota; kingdom Metazoa; phylum Arthropoda; class Insecta; order Hymenoptera; family Ichneumonidae; genus Ophion; species Ophion ellenae. Next base: position 31,802,409 of record OY723385.1, read on the forward strand.
GTTCATGTTCGTTTACTCCATTTCTATACATCAACCCATCGCGCTATATAATCGTTTTTATTGTAATATTGTTTTATTATATTTGGACTAAAAAAGTGGGTCCTCCACAAATATTGAGTGTACAAATTAATTCGGTGCCATTGGGGTCAATAAACAATATTTATAAAGGGCACCTAATTAATTTGTACACCAAATACTATAATGCTGGCACAACAGAGTTTCTCCAATATTAATAATAATTATTGTAACTAGTTAGAGGATCATGATAATCAAAATTAATATACGAAGGGCTCGAATCATTATTACTCACATCCAAAGAATTCGAATCGTCATCAACATTTAAAATACTTTAACAACAGACTCTAACCCTCAACAGACTTCTTTAAATGCTAACGAGAATACTAATTATTTGCGCAACTGAGAGAAATGTATGGTGTTTTAGACTATATTTTGACTATGTTTAATATTTCACTGAGAGGACAATAATATCTTACAGCCATAGTTTACTCCCAAAAGTACAGCACTGCTTATTGATATTTTAGCAGTTGCATAAATTATGGACATATGTTAGCCGCAAACACTAATCTTACAAGTATAGGTTGATTGCTCAATGCCATATAATATAGTAGGTTTTCATAAAATGGATATTTTCTGATACTATAAAAAATGTACTCAGCCAGGATCCTAATAGTGAACGAGGCTAAAATATACATATACATTGATTAAAAATGTCGCTTGTGATTTGCGACGATGCTTATAGTGATTTGTGCCATATTGTATGATACGTCCTGCTATATGCATAGTAATGTGTGTCCTACAAGAACAGAGGGTGGACTACACGAAGAAGTGTTGAACTGTTATCCTATTTTTTTAATCCAACAAACATTACTCTGTAACAGTTTCTGAGACACGCGTAGTTCTCAAAGTTACTAAACAGTTGTTGCTCCAACCGCAAATGATTTACGTCTTCGCTGTAAGTAAACATGACCATCATTCTTTTTCGAATAGTCACTTTTCATAAGGTCTTCTAACAAATTATACTCGACAAACGTCAATGTTAACCATATGAATTATAGAAACTTGAATACAGTAGTAGAAGTTTAACCCCAACAAAACCTAACGTACGTCAAGCCTTTGACAATAGTTAATAATTATTTCGGAGCTAATAGATAGTGAAATACGCTACACAAATTGCATGTTTAGATATACTTTTCGCTTATAGTTGTGTTAATCATATTATAATTGCGGCGTCACTAAGCTATAGGGAATTTCACCATGGGCGTTTTTTGTAAATACCATAGACGTTTTTTTTCTCCGTGCGTGTTCTCCTTTTCCAAAAATTCGTATTATCCAGGACACACGAAACGGCCAAAATTGCGTGTGAAAAATGTAATAGGCGATTATTTCGTTGAAGAGAGTACAGTATACGGCGCTCTCTATTGGACACGGAATTTGCCTCTGTAAGCAATCGCGAACCCGAGACGGTGCGAAAAGGATCGGAGAGAGATCTTGGCGGGAAAAATAAACTCTCGATATACCTATTTCCCATTGCCGCAATGATCTCCGGCACGATGGCTGCGCGAGCTTTGGAAAAGCCTGTGAAAAATATTGTTCGATAATATTTAGACCGTGAATTGGAAGCCGTACTGTAAAATGGACGAGCGAAGAGATATATATTGACAAGCGAAATACCCGCCTGCACTAGAGAGAGAGAGAGAGAGAGAGAGAGAGAGTTTGTCTTCGCTTTTCTTGCCATCTTGTGCCTATTCTTCTCTTCAGATTCGAGCTTCGTGTGCGCGTGTGTGATCGTTCGAGCAGCACGAACGCTCTGCGCTGAACAACGGATACTGCTAATGCTCCAAAATAAAATGGCGTAAGTCGCAGAATTTTCGACGAAAAGTGACCTTACTTCCGCCTTTTCCTACACTACTTGGTTGTATACGTAGATATATATATATATATATATATATATATATATATATATATATATATATATACACTCGATGTGTGCTCGTGATCCTGCGTAGAGATATATGGAGCAGCTGTTCGCCTGGTCAAGCTGGCTTTGCGTCGGAAGATCGTTCCGATCGTTATATAATAATAATAACAATAATAATTGCAACAATGGTAATAATGATGAGAATGAAACATTCATCTAAAACAAACAGAAATAATATCATGAATACTGAATCGTTTCTGTCTTACGTAAAATTACTTTCAAGAACGAATGCTGCGAATATGAACAATGAAGAGAATGTATAAGAAAAATATAGAATCGAATGATATGTCACAATGGTAATTAATGAAGATTCTTAGGGCAATAACATTTGTTTTCATTTGTACTCCTTTTATTGTATGTTAAATTGAGATTTTGTTATGTTTTTCGAACGGTGTACACGGTGTACACGAACATCTAATGAACGGATTGAGGTGAAATTAAGTACACTTATTCAGTGTAATAGTAGTCTTGACTGAAGTTTTTTTTTAACATTTTTTTCATTAGTTATTAACAATAATAATGTTACTTTACCACGAAAAATCGAGAAAAAAAACGTATTTTTTCAACGATTGAACGGCGATAACGGAAAAAGCTCGTTCAAGTCTTAGCCAATATTATCTGTTTTAAAGAAAAAAAATTGGTTTTTTGTTTCCGATCAACCAGGTGGCCAAAATCAAATACACCGTTGAGCCCCCTCACGTTGAAAGGTCCTTCACGTGATTGTTTATAGCTTCTTTAATTATCAATATTTTCTCCTAAAATTTGGCACTCAACTTTATTAATGTACATACAAATCAAATTCCGAACGATTTTTTAATCATTTTACTTGTACCTTCAAAATTAATTTTTTTAAATAACCCTGATTTTCGGATCCTCACAGTAACCTAACGCCTTAATTTCGAATGAGAAAAAAAATTGCCGTCATCGATTCTGTATTTGTTATTGAAGAAAAACGAAATATTACAGCATGAGTAGGGGAATTATTGAGGAAGAGAAAATATTGTATGGCGGTGGGACCGTCACCGATGGAGAATACAGGTACGTACCCAGGGGTGCAATAAAACAATGTACAACGAATTCGGTTTGGTCAGTTTTTCAAGTGGCCCCTTGCGATACGAAATAACCTACAAAAGTCACCGAGACTTTTATCCGTGTAAAGTGCGTCCTTCCGTTTTCCTCGCAATTCTTAAGCCTCCCTTGCTCACCCTCTCGAACAAACTTCAAGTCTAGCCGGGTTCACGTTCCCCGGGGGAGTTTGACTTTGGATACGAGACAATTTTTTTTTCATACTTCGTCACCTCGGGATTTCAATCGGGGGCGTCATTTGTCAATAAATATGTGATTAAAACCAATTATTCTATTGTGAATTATTTTCAAAATGTTTTTAAACGGCCATAAAACGGAGAAACATGATTTATTCCGAAAGAGATATTTGTATAATTATTTTCTTCAAATGAGAGCCACAAGTTAATTCGATAAATAAAACCGTGTAATCTTATAAATGAAATTGTGTGTTTATGATGATTGAATTATGCTATTATGAAAATTTAACTATATAAACGCCACAATAATCACAATGGTAATAATAACAATATAGAAATACAAGAGGATCTTGTGTTCATTTAGCGCAATCCTCGGCACCGTGAAAAATGATCCCCAATTTGAGAATGCGAATATAAATGTATAAAGGAGGATAATAAAGGAGGATAATAATCGTGTTTCGTCGGAGCGACCGGAAGTGTTGACGCCTTGGCGGGGCCCAAGCAAATGAACGTGGTTAAAAGCCGAAAAAAGAGAAAAAATCGCGCTCGAACGATAATCATGAAAATTGTAGGTTTTGGGTGAGTGATAGTGGGAACGGGGGAAAGAGACAGAGAAAGAAAACAGACGGACCTATATAGCAAGCGTGATAATTCGCCGTTTTGTCTTCCGAAGTGAGGGTCACGTCGCGTAACGACGGATATTAAGCTTCGAGCTTGACAGTCAACTATAAAACTATTAGAGAACGTAATCGGGGGAGTTCTAGCGCGAGCCATTTCGGATCTCTCTGGCAAGCGAGAGAGAGAGAGAGAGAGAGAGAGAGAGAGAGAGAGAGAGAGAGAGAGAGGAAGAGAAACGCGAATGGCATTAAAAAAATCGCTGCCCATCGTCTTGATTGACTTTGACATGATTTTTTGTTAACAACCCTTATGTAAGCAAAACGAATGCACACGTTTTTTTCGCAAAACGTAGATTGCTATTAAGAGTTTACACCTGGTTGAAATTTGGAAAATATCGATTTTTGATATTCGATGGATTCTTAAAATATAACATTTCAAAAATATTCTCTGAAAGTTTAAGGTCAATCGGTTCAAAATTGAAGGAGTTATGGACGTTTATAAGTATGTTCCGCGAACCAGCAAACTTTGAACGCGTTTTCTCAAAATGACTTTTTCAATATAAAATATTCTATATTCAAATTTTACTTTTTTAACATGTCGAAAAGCAGTGCTTGACGGAAGGCATTTTTGTCAATGAAAAGTTTTCTTTATAAATAGAAATAGAGCGTTTTTTCTCTCCGAAAATTTATACTTTTTTTTAACCACGGCCATGTTTTCAAAAATAAATATTTTGGTGAGAACTGCGTCCAAGCACTAGATAATTTCATGCAAAAACTAAATACGTGCAATTTTCTTATTTCGGATGAGTTATTGTTTCCGAGCAGCTGTGCTCACCGCGAAGGTCGTTTTTCAAACAGCGGTTTGCACATGTATTGTATCTACCACTTTTATTAATATTTTTCCATACAAAAATGGTACAAAAACACTTAAAGTTATATTCTTTTCAGTAAAAAAGAAAATTGAAAACCTGCACATGTTTTCTCCAAAAAAATTCACGATCATTTCTTTTTTCCGTCTGCGAACTAGGTGTAATCCATCGAGTATTGGGACACTGCATGACTGTACTTTTTCTCTTTCTCTATTTATTTCGCTCTCTCCCCTCTATCTCTGTAGTGCTCTACGCTGCGAGGAAGACAGAATAGTCGTGGCTGCGCGTTCGTGACGTCATCGAGCTAAACTGGTTCGAATCCTGTCTCACTCCTTCCTGGCTTTCGGATTTATATGTGCACAATATATATATATATATATATATATATATATATATATATATATATATATATACACACACACACCCCACATACACGTGTGTGTGTGTGGGAGCGCGCGCGCACGCGCGCGTGTGTATGTGTGTGTGTGCGTGTGTGTGTATTCAAGATTTTCTTCGTGTGCCTCACACTCTTGCCTTAGCGCTCGCGATTATAACTTCGTTCATATGAGGAGCGAGACTTATTTTCCGGACTCATTCTTTACCACCGATTTATATTTTCTTCCGATAACCTATCAATTATCAACCCCGCCGAATTTTTCCCGTTGATTAGGGGAAAAAACGCGTTCCAAGTTCCGAATGATTTCATTGTAATTTATTTCTTTCGCCTTTTTGGTAAACAACCAGCACCGCAACGAGTGATCATTATTATTAGTACTGTAATGCTGAATTTGCTATGAATAATGTCGACATTACCGCACGGTAATGCCTGAAAGAGTGGGGGGGAGAGAGGGGAGAGAAACAGAGAGAGAGAGAGAGAGAGAGAGAGAGAGAGGAAGAGAGACGTTTGGCAAAAACGCATGCTACATTATTATAAAGATGTACTTATACATATGTGACGTTACAACACCTCGCGATATATACCTACGAAGCTGCAACAAAAGAGAGACGTTCGTCGCGTCGTCGAAACGGTCGGCGGGCTCGTGTTATCGCGATTATGATAATCCGGCTTTGCACTTGTTTACGCTGTTCCTCAGAGAGAAAGACGGCGAGAGCAAGAGAGAGAGAGAGAGAGAGAGAGAGAGAGAGAGAGATAGTGAGGGAGAGACCAACAGAGAAAGAGTGAGAGAGAGTGAAAGAATGAGAGCGGGTGATTCAAAGTGCTCGGCTATGGGAGCCCCACTATCCATGGTTTCTTATCGCTACAGGGTACATAAAAAAGGCGAGTTTCTCCCACGCTGAGATCAGCCGAATATTAATACTTATACTTGTATTTCAATATTTATGAACATACCGCCGAAAAATCATAATAAGCATCTCAAATGGCCGTGATGTAACACGACTCCATCCTACTACACTAATGGCTCTAACGAATCATACAAATCTTATTGATTTATTGTTGCTATTATTATTGAGGGGTTAGGATACTGTGAAAATTTCCAAAAATCGATGGTCGCCTGAGGCAACTTAAATTGAAGCGGAAGGTCCAACACATGGTTCAGGAATTGCAGACTAACGGTAAACTTATGATTGCAACGATTTCTCGATATTACTTTCTTCAAAACCGTGTAGGTACACAATTTTTTCGACATCTAATGAAACAAATTGTCTTGATATTTGGTACACTTACTCATTATAACAGTAAATGTACCAAACGATATTTTTCTTGACATTTTTAAAAAACAGATATTAAAAATAATGTCATTTTTCCTTGAAAAATCGAAAAAATTCTTCCATTTTTTTAATGATTGAAACACGATAACAAAAAAAATCGGTCAAGACTTTGCCAATGGTATCTATTCTAAGAAAAAACGTTTTTTTTGTTTCAGGTCAACCGTAAGTTCAAAGGACCTTCACGAGATTTTTTATAACTTCTGTAATTATTGATATTTATAATGAAATTTAGTACACAGGTTTGTTAATGTATATATAAATAAACGTCCAAACGATTATTCAAACATCTTACTTATTTCTTCAAATTTTGTTTCTAACTCTGGGTTTCGGGTTATCCCAGTAACATAACCCCTTAACATGCTACTCCAAATGTATAACGTCATCACGCAGTTATATAACAATTATAATAATAGGTAATCGTGAAATAAATAGTAGTAATAATAATATTAGTAGACGTTTCAATAATAATGATCATTTGAAATAGATGATATTGTTCATTGTAGATTAAATTTATCCAAATATCATATATATGTGTAATAGGTTCGTGAAAGTCAGCTGATAGTTTATTGTGCTTGAACTTTAGGGTGTAGTAGGCGCGCGAGAGTTCAAGAGGCAGGTAGGCACGCGTTTGCTTTAGAAACTGTTGTGCTTTATCGTTGTTTGGTAGTGGTGTATATTTGAGCTTGTTTGCGCTTGTGACTGTACGGACCCCGATGTCGCGGGCATTAGTCAGGCCGTCAGTGCGGGCCAACATTTTACGAGGGTTTAATGCCCCCGAGGTGCATTCTAATTGCGCCAATAAATCCCAACGGAGAATCCAGCAGCAGCAGCAACAGTCGAATCGTGGCACCATGCTGCTATGGAGGTAGGTATAGATGCGACTAGGAGTAGATGTCATTGGCATAACGGGGATGAATATATATATATATATATATATATATATATACACCCCATAGGGGTGTCATATCGCAGGGTAACGAAAAACGTGACGGTATCCCAACGCCGCAGGTAAGATTTAAGGGAATGAAGAGAAAATCCCTCGAGCCTACTCTATTTTTTCTCACTCACTTTTCCATTCAGCCGTTATAGTCGACACGGAGAGGATATTGGAATCGGAAAGGTAACGTACCTTCCATATAATTGCCTAGAGTTCTCCAAAATGTTACCCCCGCGAGCATCTTTCATGGACGAATCGAGCGTCATTCCACAAATTTATTCGTCGACGAAGGAAAATCCACGTGAGGTGTCTCGATGACAGGCCAGAAATTTTTCGCTGTCGTCGTGGCTCTCAAAGGCCATCTCTATCGAACCGCAAGATCTTCTGGATGGGGTTGAAGTTTGCATCGTTGGAACGCAACGAAAATTCGTTTTTAATTTCTCATTTTCATTATTGTACAAATTGTTTTATTTTGCCGATTTGTTGTAGTTCGCTAAATAAGAATCCTGAAAGATGTTTACGTAATTTTCGTAGCTCAATTCTGCTGCAAGAAATTTGTGAAATAAAAGAATAATTAATTTTCGTTGCATTCCAAAGCTGCAGACTTCAACGTGTAATTCTTATGGATCAGGCATCGGGTGTGGAGGTCGTAAAAAATCGACGCTCAACCGAGTTTCGTATGAAGAAAAATGGACAGCGGGATTTGAGACAGAGGGGTTGGGAACGTCAGGGCTTGCAAAATTAGGTTAGCGAGGCTCGGAAAAATTATAACAAACGCGCCACATACCGTCTATTATTACCACGCGCATATCAAACGTCTCTTTCTCTTGTGGCGCAGCGATAAAGTCTCTCTTTCTCTCTCTCCCGCTCTCTGAGCGTGCGCTGTCCCGCTGGGTTTTTCTCCGCGAACCCTCCCGGATTGTTCACTTCTCAGGTGGGACCGCGGGTCCCTCAAACATGCCCCATGTCTGATACTCCGCAAATATATACACATACACATATTCGTAAAACAGTGCCCGCGTAATTGTCGCGCGTTGTACTCCCCGCGAAGCTTTTGAAAAACTTTTCTTTTCCTCCCAACGCAGAGCGCTTAGCCCTGCTGGGACGAAGAGCTGGATCGTATACGTATGGGCAAATAGCGTGAATCGGTACAGAGCTATATAAGAGAGAGCCTGAAAAGGGACGTGTAGCAAGAAGGTGGGAAGGTAGAGGGGGTAAAAAGGGCCGGGAACAACAATGAACGCGAGAGGCCGACCAATTCTCAGCGGGATATCCCCGTGGCACGTTTTAGGCACGAAGCGATGCACCGAGGCTGCAAAATCTTGCCTCTCTCTCTCTCTCTCTCTCTCTCTCTTCCGTGATCTCAAGCGAAGAACACGTTTTTTTCGATATACATATATGTGCAAAACGGAGATTTGAAGACATTCACTTCAAGGGCCGTCTGTATAATAGTTCATTGTCCTCATACTCAACGTTTAGTAGAATTATATGTCTTCAAAGTCACCCTCGAATGAACGTAAGCGTATTCTGTCAAAGGTTTATTTCAAGGACCTCCGATTTTCAAAATCGACGATTTATTCGAAAAAATCTAAGGGCCATCCTTCTGTATATAACTTTTTTATATTTAACCAAAAAAAATCATTCTTAATGCTTTGAAACGTTTCGAAACTGTTATGTGATCAGCTCCTAATGATTCTTCAAGTTCAGCTTAGCGTCTCACATGATTCTTCTTGAAGTAATGCCTCCAATTCAACACATCAAAATCATTATTTTTGCAGCGTCTACACCTGCATGTTGTTTCCGACAAAGCATGGTGGTCTCAACAAGAATTCTGGTTGCTTCAGCTGTAGATGAAAAAAAAATTATAAGTAGTACAGCAAAATTCTCCGCAAATAGGGGAGACCGGGGCAAAATGGTATAGCGGGGCAAAACGGTACCGGGGCAAAACGGCACTGGGGCATAATGGGATCGGGGCATAATGGGATAGCAAAAAATGAAGTTTCTTGGGTGCTTGATTTGGGGCAAAATGGGATAGGAGCAAAATGGGACAGAGAGGAGTGGAATATCAAATTGGGGCAAAATGGGACACACAAAAATGAAGTGTCGCAGCCCGCTGAATTTGGGGCAAAATGGGATGACAGGAAAATTCATGCTTCGGCTCTATGAAAGAGCTGTTGAAACATAATTTAATCTAAATGGTGCTTGTGGTTCGTTTCAGTCCACATATACGCAGATAATACGGACTGACCGATATATTTGTCGACACATATCCGTCGATTTCATGGGGAGCGGCGGTCCTAGTTTCATAAAACAATTTACGTAAAAATTGACAAGAGTTAGATTTTCATCAATGGCTTGAAAATCAGTATCAGTAACGTGCAGTTTGCAGAAAATAAATAAAAAAAAAACAAAGAAAGATAAAAACAAAAAAAAAACATAAATCGCATGCGTCAGATTATAAAAATTACTTGATTATTTAAATAATTAATAACGACAAAGAAATTGTACCAATCGAATAAGAAGGCTCAAATAACAATTTACGTCAAGTTTGGTACAGTTCTGACCGCAGAATCAAAAGTAATTGTTTAACAAACTTTAATAACAAATGAAAAATTAGTATTTTTTTGAATGTTGAAGTACTTAAATTTATCAGATACAATGAATCCTGACGAGCCGAGCACGAACTGTTGTTGTAAAGTCAAAAATAATAATAATTGTTTAAGCGATTGAGTTAACAAATAAAAATTGTCGTCTTCTTTAATGTTAAATTACTACGATTAATCAAATTTCAACGAAATCAAACGAGTCGACCTTGAAACATTGCCTTAACCGCATGTCCAATCATTATATTTGGTCAAACAATGAATATCAAAAAATCAATTGAAGTTTTAGACTGCATTAATAGTCATTAATGCATTAATAGACTACACCAAACTTGCGAAGATTCCAACCGAATGATAAAAAATTATTATTTAAACAATTTCATTAACAATTAAATTGTTCGAATCGAATTGTTACGCTCGATTAACAATTTCCAAGAAATTTCAGAAAATGCCGATCGTACAATGAAGAATAAATATTTGAACAATTCAATTAACAAATGAAAACCGCTGCAGTCTTTAATATTAATAAATTATTACGCGTAATCGAATCTCAACGATATAAAATGAGTCGATATCAAAATACGTCTTCAAAAATATGCTAATTAATGCAATTTAGTTAAACGATAAATATCAACAAACTCATCGTATCACCTGGATTGTTAAGCTCAATTAACATATCCATTGTTTTATTGAATGCATCGGCCGTAGTTTCGTGAAAAAATAACTATTTCCACAATAATAGAACTTTTTTTCATCCGCCATATTGGATTTTCAGTTTTTAGTTTTCCATTCCAAACTCCTATCCTCAATTCATGATTTCGATATTCTGAAATCAATGTCTTATGTTTTTATTCGTTATCTAAACGATTACGTATTTATTCATCTATCATTATTTCGCAACAAAATCATGAGGTATATTTTATTGTTGTTGAACCCTAGTCAATGTTATTTTTATTTAGCAGTGAGACGCCATACGCGTCCATTGTGAATCGTTTTTATATTTCTAACGTACGCCACGAGTGGCGCCACCATCACTTTCGCGTCGTTTGAATGTTATGTAGCGGTGGCTTCAGATTTGTAATGGTGTAAGACGTTCACGAACAATGTAAGTGAATCTCATTCATTATACTATTACGACTGGTATATTTTTCTCATCGTCATTCTTATACAGATCGAAAATGGTACGCAATTACAAAAGGAAGACCATGCGACAGTCGCGGAAGACCAGCGGCGTCGATAACAACCGACGATGACGCATCATGCCTTTTCTGCGGGGGCTTATATTCGAAATCCAAGGAATCCTGGATTCGTTGTAATTCATGCGAGAAATGGGCCCACTATTCATGTGCCCATGCTGACGATAACTTAATCGAGTACGTTTGCGACAATTGTGCCGATAAAAATTAGCTTAGTTAAACAAGCAATAAAAATTAAACATTGCCACCGTTAAATTATAGTATCGTAAGTAGAGTGTGACCCAAATATCGTGTAACATTCAATAAAACCTGTTTTCACTCATTTATTACCCCTCGTTTTTTACCCCTGCATTTCTTTCGTTTCTGCGTCGAATTATTCCACTGTCCCATTTTGCCCCGATCCCGTTTTGCCCCAACCGCCTCTTTCTGAAGAGCCTGATTTTCTCCAGCCCATTTTGCCCCAGTCCCGTTTTGCCCCAATGACGTATTTTCCAGCAGTGTTGATTTTCACTATTCCATTTTGCCCCAAACCCGTTTTGCCCCGGTCCCATTTTGCCCCGGTCCCATTATGCCCCGCTATACCATTTTGCCCCGGTCTCCCCTACTCTTTTTTGGCACGAAATTTGACACGTTTGAGACAGTGAAAAAAAAAAGTTGTTTACGCTACTGCGAAATGGCATACACTGAATTTCAAGGTTGCTTATAGTACTTCTTTATAAATGCGTTACCATCTTAAACTACACGCACGCAGTTTTGGTAACGCCATCTGGTGGAATACCGCGAGAACTTATTCAACGTCCTGATATATATGGCGCATCGATGTGGCAAAATCGAAACGACGTATGTTCGACGTTGAAGGGAGGTCGATACACCCTTTTCGGGGTTATGGCATCGATACGACGTTGGAGATCCGCCTGTGTGCTTGAAAAATGGCAATGGGGCCTCCTGTGTTGCCGCGGCATCGAGTTCCCTTTTACCCTGTACGCCGCAGAAGCCGATATACTCCGTAGTTTGGAACACGAAGCGGGAGAGATGCAGAGAGAGAGAGAGAGAGAGAGAGGGAGAAAGAGAGATGAAAGGTTGCATGGGGAACGTAGAGACCGAACCCGTGGGGGATAATGGCGCGGACCCATTGAATAGATCAATTTACAATGGCAACGAAATGAGCAGCGCCCTTATTTCCCTTTTGCTCTTCCCTCGTACACTCGCGCACACATACGGACGCATCAACTCTATGACCCATGTGTCCTGTTGTGATCGTTGCTTCTCACTCGGCTCGTGCACGGTTTCGCCACGAGGAGGCGCTCGCTCCGTTTTGCAAAGTCTCACGGAAAAAAATGCTCTCAAATGTGTTGAAGTTTGCATCGAAGTTTGCATCGATGCCGCAAAAATTCTTTTTCATATTTTCATTTCCTCATTTTCAAAATTCTACAAACATTTTTTTGTAGATTCGTTTCATACGCTTCTAAATAAGCAATGAAAACATAAACGGAGGGATTTCCGTCGTTAAGATAGGTATGCCAAAAGAAATTTGAGCAAACAAGAAATAATCATTTTCGTTACATTCCAACGATGCAAACTTCATTTTCATATTTTATCCTCGATAGGATTTGTTGGGAGATTAATTATTGTTGCGATTATTATTATCTTTCAATTATTTTTATTTAGTCAATTTGTGACGATATATTTACTTTTTAATAGAGAACAATTATTTCCGATAATAAAAAAATGAGTTCTCAGAAATGATTATCGTGAAAAGATTTTGTCTTCTCTCCCTCGACCTGAAGATCTGATTGACAGAATTTCAATTCTAATTTTATTGTAGATAGGACGCGGTATTGTATAAATATATTAAGATAACAATAATTGATATTTCTATCATCCTTGTAATTATATTACCGCAAGTATAATTGTAGCAAACCTTGTTTTAATTATAATCATCGTCATTGTTATTATTATCATAGTATTATAATAGTATTTTTATTATTATTATTATTATTATTATTACTATTATTATAAGCATTCTTATTATCATTCATTGTCGCTTCAACGTATACAACGTGCTGCGCTTGGGCCCTCGGTATATCTGGTTGACGCTCGTCGAACGACGACGACGACGATGTCAGAATGCAGACCTCGCGGCTTATAGCCCCTCGATCGTTGTAGGGTTAAGAAGAAAAAAAATGGCCGCAAGAGGATTGTCACCTGCTTATCTTGGGGGCCCCGGGTTCCCTCGTCTTTGTGTGCGCTGTGAATGTTGAAGCACATATACGACGATCGAGGACGCACTCCCAAGCTATACCGGATCACCCCTCCGAATTCGCTCGAATAATTTTCTCGATTGACAACTTTCCGAATATTCGGGGAAAGAAAACCGAAAAAATAAATAAAAAACAAAAACAAAGCAAACGGATAATATTATTTTTGCCCCATTTTCCCTATTTTAATCCTACACAGTAAACAAAGTAAACTTCGATCTCGCAAATATTTCGACTTATTTGGAATATCGGCTAGCGTCTGGAGCACGATACTTTCTAAAGTAATTCAACGTGCCCACCATCGATGGAGATTGAGAGCTACGGATGGTACGGTTCGCGGCGCGAGAGCGTAAGAACCCCTCGAATCGAGGATCCGAAACCCCCTTTAACTCGAAATTTTTCTACCTGCTCACCGGGGGTATCCCCGCGGTATAGAGTTTCTCATATTTGGTTCGTCTTGTTCAACCATCATCGAATGTCGTTTCCCGTACACGCGCTCCAATAGAGACTAGAGAAAAATTCCATACAATAAAAATGGCCATTGAAACATTCCTCTCTACAAGATATGAGCACAGAACGCTAAGTATAAAATAAAAAATTAAAAAATGAGAGGGAATACAGCCGAATGTAAAATTGTGTAACTTAGATGAGGCGTGCTACTCGGGTGAGATGCGAGTTCCGCCTTATCCTAAGCAAAAACATACACGTGTGTATATATATATATATATATATATATATATATATATATATATATATATATGAGGATAAACGAAAATTTGTACAGTACATTGAGAACTTTGCTGCTGGAGGCTTAGCTCTTATCTCCGTTATCACGAAGGAGAGAAGCTACTCGAAGAAGCCCACGATTTCTCGGCTACTCGTGTTACCTGTCGCCGATCGACAATCTCTCTCTCTCTCTCTCTCTCTCTCTCTCTCGTTCCCAGATGCGTTCTCTTGACAATTAAAGAGAGAGAGAGAGAGAGAGAGAGAGAGAGAGAGAGAAAGTACGGGGATAATTAAGAGAGCAAAAAAATACACGGGTGAAATAAAACAGGCGCTCATCGTGCAAGAATTGTGCCATAACCACGGTGTGAAACGCCACACGATCCCTCGGTACACATACCGCGTGTACACTATATACAGGTATATGCATACGTGTGCATATATAACCCGCAATATAATTCGGTTAAAACGAAAATTCCATCTCACACATCGTCATAATGGGTGTCGCTATGTTATTTTATTTGTTCATCGTATGACACTCATTTCAAACGTAGATACTTCTACCTGACTTAGCATTTGCTATAAGCTCATTTTTAAATTCGTTTATACGAAGCCCGAAAGTCATTTGACGCTAATTTAGATCGTACTCAATATTGTCATCTATATTATCGTTCTCTAATCCCCGTGCAGACATTTGTTGGGGAGCCTGCGTTGGAAATCCAAGTGGAATGCGCCCTTGTTTCCCGATTGACG